>JAPQVY010000068.1:53988763-54431263 GCA_028535165.1 Quercus tomentella | reverse complement strand
TACTTCTTCTTCTTCTTCTATCTCTTTAAATTTTGTGATGCATGAATGAATATGCATTTAGTTTTGATTTTGCAATGCTCATCTCATATGTTGTCGATATTTTCTTTATTAGAATGTGTTTATGATGTTTTTATTGTTAAGATCTATTTTTTATTTCAAAAATCTGCTTGTTATCATATCTTTTCTGAATCAAAAAACTGATTTGCATCTTCATTAGATGCAGATCTGAATTTTTCTCAATCAAAAAACTAATTTGCATCTTCATTAGATACAAATCTGAATTTTTCTCAATCAATAACTGATTTGCATCTTCATTAGATGTAGATCTGAATTTTTCTTCAATCAAAAACTGATTTGTATCTTCCTTAAATACAAATCTGAATTTTTCTTATTTAAAAAACTGATCTATGTTTTCTTTAGATGTAGATCTGATTTTTTTTTTTTTTAACGTAGCAGATTTTGAAATAAAAAAGAGTCATGAATAGTTTTGTTTGTTTTGTTCAATGCATGTAGCAAAGGTTTATTTTCATGAATATAGTCCTCTTCTAAAAAACATTCTTTTTCTTATTTTATTTCACATAAAAAGCAAATCTGATTTTTCCTAACTCTTTACAAATCAATTTTTTTTTTTCTTATTACAAAACAAATCTGATTTTTTGTACATATAAATCAAAAACCAATTTTTTCTAGTTCTCAAAAACAGATCTGATATTTTTTAAAACCAAAAGACTTTGTTTTATTTAATAAACACATATCTGAATTTTTCTCTCCAAAAGCTATTTTTTCTACACATTAAAAACAAATTTGATTTTTTTTTTAAACCCAATTCAATTTTTTTTACTCACAAAAACAGATCTGAATTTTTAACAAAGAAGAGGACACATTCATAAATAGACTTATGTGACTTAATTTAGTTAAGTTTGTCATGTATGCAACATATCATTCATATCATGCATAAAGGGGTATATTGGTCATGAGAGACTAGAAGACCAGACTCTGTCTAGGCGGAATGGGTGCCTAACACCTTCCCATTCGGTAACCTAGCCTCTGAATTTAGTGTCTTTGGATAGGTAGACCTATACTTTGTCTTTATTTTTTATTTTGGGTAGATTGTAACTAGGACAAAAAACCATGAAATTATTTGGTAGTTTGTAACTAGAACCCAAAGTCATGTAATTTTCAATTTATCAAACATGTATTCTTTTTTATTCAATCAATGAGAATGGAACAATTCAGTCATGTATTTTGTATTTAGTTTTTTCTTATTTTTTTTGTATTAAAAAAAAAATAAGTGGCGACTCCACACCACTTACCCAAAAAGAGAGGTGCCCTAAAAAGTACCCAAAAATCTCTTTTTTGAGAGGCACCCTAAGTTAATTTTGGCCGGTCTCTCACACTTCTGTTGCTCTCAATTAGTTGCCCCCTTGTCCTTGTGTTGTCTGTCAATTTTTTTTTTTTTTTCAAATTTTCAAATTTTTGAATTTCATCTTTGATTGTCGACACGTGGTGCGATCTCGAGGTTTATCAATCATGTCATTTCGTCCTTTAAGAAAAGTGTCACGTGGTTTCTTTTGGTTGGTCATGTCGTTTCTTATGACCAGCTTCGTTGCCTATAAATAGTAGAATTCCTCTCCTATCTTTTCACATTTCCCATATTTTCTTCTTTGACACTTGTTGTCCAGCGCCTCGTCTAGAAGTCTTCCTGCGTCCTTAGGCCTTCTTCGTTTAAAGCCAAGTATCTTCTCCATCTTGTCTTTAGGTTTTTCTTTAGTTTTTCAAAATTTCTGAAATCATAGTATCTTCATCTAGAAATAGCGATAATAGTAAGATAGACGAGTATCATGATAGTTTTAGTGATAGTGGCTCTAGTAGTAGTAATTTTAGCAGAAGTAGTGGTAGCAGTAGTAGTGGAAGGAATACTACAGACGAGTAATATAAGTCCAGAGTTCTTAGGGTTCCTTTAGAAGTCCTTCAAGAGGAGCTAAGGATAAGGATGGCTTCCGGGTCACATGCTAGTGCCTCCACCAGCATTCCTTTGTCCACCACCCCAGATGAAGTAGAAACTGTTTATAGCTGTGCTATAGGTGTCCCTTCTGAGACTAATGAAAGAAGACTTACTTCTCTTAGAAGTTGGTACTAAATTCCAGACGAGCTTAACCCTAGATTAGCCGTCAGTGGCGAGTGGTGTTGTGACCCTCTTTTTAGGGTAGGTATTTATGAGGCCTATCTTTTGGGGAGACTTAAGTTGCCTCTCAATGCCTTTGCCAGAGAAATACATTTTAGGTTAGGTTTAGGAATTTGTCAACTTAACCCAAATGCATGGACTCTCATCGTCTCTATGCAGATTTTATGGAGGGAAGTGTTTGAGGGGGATCGTCTTCTTACTGTGGACGAGTTCCTCTATTGTTACAAACCTTCAGAAATTAGTCAATCCTTGGGTTTTTACCAGTTCTTAGCCAAGGGTATAGATTGTAGATTAATTAAGTCCCTCCTCACGTTTGATAGGAACTAGAAGACGGAGTTCTTCTTCGTCTCTAGTTTTTGGGCTACAAACCCTGTCGAGGTAGGTAGGGATCCATTTCCTCCCTACACTGGTGAGATAGGGAACCTTCGTCCAAAAGGTATGCTTCTTTCTACTCATTATCTTTTATCTTTTATTGTATTTGTCTATCCCCTTCTTCTTCTTCTTCTTTTTTTTTTTTTTTAACAGCTGTAAGATGACCTTCTTTAAGCAAATTCTATCTTGAGTGTGTCTAACAAGCTCGTCTATTCACTGAAAGAAGTTTCCATTCATTAGCCACTATATAGAGTCTTGCCACTTGGGGACTTGGGCCCAAACCATTTGCTAAAGCCTTAGCTCACAAACTCACTATGGGTAGACGTAAGCTTTTTTGCTTAAAAATTTTACTTACTTGTTTTACTCAAGCTCTAACACCCTTTTTCTTTGCAGGAATAGCAACTATGAAAGAAAATAAGGGAAATGGCTTGGCAGATGAGGAGACCGTGTAAGAGACCCATTCTCAGCCTCGTCTAGTCGCTGGAGATAAGAAGAAGACTTTGTCCAAGACGATTGACTTGGGAAATCGTCCAAGTCGTTGAGGCCACAAGAAGGTGAAACATGGGTTGTCTAAGTCTGGAGTCATCAAGCCTAGTTTTGTTTGCTTCTTCTAAACAGCTGTCTATACAAATACTTGATTTGGACTCATCCATCCCTGTTGGAGCTACTCCATCCAAGCTTGCTATAACCACTTTGTCCCAGCCTCCTAAAAGCACTCTTATGAATCTTCTTGAGAATGAAGATCTCACTTGGGAAAGGTTTCAACAGGCTGTGATCGACGAGGACATTGCTGTGTGCTATGACATTTCCTTGAAAGAATTTGAACATTATACAGTTCATTATCTCTTCAAGGTATATTTTTATGTATTTGTCATTATTTTTCATCTTGTATCATACTTCACATTTCTCATCTAATCATCTTTTCCAACCAATTTTATATATAGGCCATGTCAAAGTTCATGGTAGCGTCCAAGCAGGCTACTGAGATGGATCATGAAAGGGTTAGGTTGGAAGCAAGGGTTCATGAAGTGCAGGTGGATTGTAGGAGTAGAGCTAAGGTTGTGGCTAAGGCTATGGACAAGGTGAAGGACCTGAAGAACCTCGTTGAAGAGCTTAAGGCAGATGCTGTTGAAAAGGACACTCGTCTTGATCACTTACAAAAGAGGAATGATGAGCTCTGTATCCTTCTTGAGAGTGGCAAGGGAGAAGTCATCAAGGATTTTAGGGCGTCCAGCAAGTTCACTGATCTTTTAGATAAAAACTATGCTGCTGGTTTTGAGGACTTTCGCATGGACGCAGTAGAGCGTTTCCCTGAGGTTGACTTCAGCTCTATTAGGCTCAAAGCTCTCTCCTCCAGACGAGTTCTGAAGATGTCAATATTGAAGAGGATTCCACAACCCAGCCGGCTTATGACGACCCTAATTCTGGAGAAAATCCCCCTCAGTAGTTTATGAAGGAATTTTGAAGTTTTTATTTATCTTGTTGTAGTAGTTTTTTATTTTATTTTATTATATATATATATATATATATATATTTTATGAGATCCATTTTTTTGGATCATTCAAATTTGTCTAAGTACATTTGACATGTCCTAGATTTTAGAAAAGTCTTGATACAATTGCCTTTTTAAGGCTCAATTTAAGGGTTTTTGGACGATAGTCGTCTACCCTTTTATTTATGAATGTCTTTATCCATATTGTTGATTTCCAAGTATTTTCCGTCTATATTTCTTGTCCATAGACTTATCTTTGGAATTTAACTTGGTTATGTTATCCGTAATTTGGACTGGTTGGATGTGTTGTCCATGAAAAATGTCGCATGCATGCTTTTCTTTCGTCTCTAATCCTTTTTGGACGAGTCTTATTGGGAAGTTTGTTCTTTCCCTTGGTCATTGTTTCTTATAACAATTTGCTTCCTTTTTATTAAGGATAGCTTATGACGAGATATCTCTGCATCCAGAGTTTTTAAACGTTTGTCATTTCATTTGGATGTTGATTTTATAGAATAATAAACACTTAAATTAGGAAATTTAAGCTGCTTTATACACAACATTTGTACACAACATCGTCCGTGGACGTACAACATCTGTACACAACATCATCCGTGGACGTTAAGGACATAGTATATAGCGTTGTCCAAATAGTTCATCCATGCTAATACTTAGTCCTTTTTTAGGGAATTTAAATTACTTTATGTACAAAGGGACTAAGTTCATGACATCGTCCATAGCATATGCCAGTAGCTAGTTCTTTTTAGAGAATTCAAATACTTAAATACTTAAAAACATAACATACTATTCTAAAACACAAATACTGAAACATAATATAAACAAACTTCTTAATCTCGTCCATGTTGACCTTCTTGATGAGTTACTTTCATTGGTACTTCCTCAAATGCTTCACGTTCCATGGGTGTTCCAACTTCCGTCCATCTAGGGCCTCCAAGTAGTATGAACCTCGCCTTTTGGAATTGATAACTCTGTATGATCCTTCCCAATTAGGTCCTAGCTTTCCATGAGCAGGGTCTTTAGTGGCTAAGGATACCCTTTTTAGGATGAGGTCCCCAAGACTGAACTGTCTCGGCTTTACCAACGCATCATGGTACTTATTCATCAGATTCTTGTAATGTGCCACTCTCTACTCTGCTTCCATCCTCACCTCGTTAATGAGATCAAGATCTAGACAAAGCTGTTTTTCATTTACCTCCTCCTTATAATGGGCCACCCTGTAGCTGGTTAATCCAACCTCCGCTGGTATCACTGCATCACTTCCATATGTTAGCTTAAAGGGAGTCTTTCTAGTAGGAGTCCTTACTGTCATCCTATATGCCCAAATGACACTAAGTAATTCATCTGGCCATATCCCTTTTACCCCCTCATGCTGAGTTTTGATGATCTTTAGAAAGGATCGGTTTGTAACCTTAACCTGTCCGTTGGCCTGTGGGTGGGTGGGAGAGGAGTAGTGATTCCTGATTCCTAATTGCTCACAGAATTCCCTAAAAGGTGCGTTGTCAAATTGTCGTCCATTGTCTGAGACGAGTACCCTAGGGATCCCAAATCAGCAAATGATATTCTTCCAAACAAAGCTTCTAACATTCTATTGAGTGATTTTTGCCAAGGGCTCTACTTCCACCCATTTGGTGAAATAATCAATCCCTACCCTAAGAACTTCATTTGTCTCGTCCCCATGGGAAAGGGACCAAGGATGTCAAGTCCCCGTTGGGCAAAAGGCCAAGGAGCCACCATTGAGGTAAGATATTTTGATGGTCTCCTAGGGATGTTGCTCTAGCATTGACATTTATCACACGCTTTGACATAAGCTTTGGCATCCACTTGCATGGTTGGCCAGTAATACCCTGCACGGACTATCTTATGGACTAGTGATTTGACTCCCAAATGGTTTCCACTGGCTCCTTCATAGACGTCCCTCAAGACATAATGGGACTTGTCTGGAGTCAGACATCTCAAGTAAGGCTGAGAAAAACCCCTTTTGTATAACACCTCATCCATGAGAACAAACTTCATAGCTTTTATCCTTAGCTTCCTTGCTTTTTCTGTATCTTCAAAGAGTACTCCATCTTTGAGATAAGACACAGTTGGGGTGGTCCAGTTAGCAACTCCATCTATCTTATTTACTTCCAGAACATCTATGCTTGGAACATATTGGACTTTAACCTGATCACCTTTCGTCTCGTCTAAGGGCGCCATCTTGGCTAAGACATCAGTTTTTGTATTCTCTTCCCTTGGTATTTGTTGAAATTTGGTTGTTGTAAAGACTTTGATGCATTGCTTAACTTTTTCCAAGTATCTCTTCATTCGTTCTTCTCTGGTTTCACAGATCCCATTTACTTGACCTATCACCAGTTGTGAATCTCCTTGGACGAGGATTGATTCCACCCCAAATGATTTGGCTAATTCCAAACCCTGAAGTAAGGCTTTGTACTTAGTTTCATTATTGGTTGTTTGGAATTTTAGACGGATGGCGTACTTCAAATGATCTCCTTCTGGTGATTGTAAGGAGATCCCAATTCCTCCTGCATGCTGTATAGACGATCCATCAACATGGACGACCCACTACTTTGCCCCCTAGTCTCCATCTTGTTGATTATTGGCTGGAGTAAATTCATAAATGAAGTCTGTAAGGACTTGTGCTTTTATTGCTTCTCTTGGCTTATACTGCACATTGAACTCGCTGAGTTCCACAGCCCATTGGATCAAAGGTCCGATGGCCTCTAACTTATTCATAGCTTTCTTCAACGGATGATCTGTCTGGACATTAATTACATGGGCTTGGAAATAAGGTCTAAGCTTTCTTGCTGCTGTCACCAATGAAAATGCTAACTTCTCCATTGGTGGATTTCTTGCTAGTGTAGTAGACAGGCTTTTGTATCTTCCCCTCTTCCCTAATCAAGGCTGAGCTTACTGCATGGGGAGACACCGCTAGATAGAGATACAACTCCTCTCCTAGTTTGGACGGGATCAACAGCGGGGTTGAAGCGAGATAAGTATTCAAGTTTTCAAAGGCTCGTTGACACTCGTCCATCCATTTGAATGCTTTCCTTAATACTCTGAAAAACAGCGAACACTTGTCAGTGGTTTTTGAAACAAACCTGTTAAATTTGAAGATGGTAGAGAATGCATTAGTAGCACAACATATGAACGAATTTAATACTATCACAAATCAATTGTCGTCTGTAGAAATTGATTTTGATGAGATTCGTGCTCTGATTGTTTTGGCTTCTTTGCCAAACAATTGGGAGGTAATGAGGATGGCAGTAAGCAATTCTACAGGAAAAGAAAAGCTGAAGTACAATGACATACGAGATTTAATTCTGGCTAAAGAGATTTGCAGAAGAGATGCAAGCGAAACCTCAGGATCTGGTTCTGCTCTAAACCTTGAGACAAGAGGCAGAGGTAATGACAGAAATTCAAATCGAGGCAGATCGAAATCCAGAAATTCTAATAAGAACAGAAGTAAATCTAGATCAGGCCAACAAGTACAATGTTGGAACTGTGGGAAAATAGGTCACTTTAGGAGGCAATGCAAAAGTCCTAAGAAGAAGAATGAAGATAACTTCGCTAATGTTGTAACATAAGAGGTACATGATGCATTACTTCTTGCAGTAGACAGTTCACTTGATGATTGGGTTTTGGACTTAGGAGTTTCATTTCATACCACTCCACACCGAGAAATCATACAGAATTATGTTACAGGTGATTTTGGTAAGGTGTATTTGGCTAATGGTTCAGCCTTGGATGTAGTGGGTATGGGAGACGTCCGGATATTGTTACCCAATGGGTCTGTTTGGTTACTGGAGAAGGTTCGATATATTCCTGACCTGAGGAGGAATCTGATTTCTGTTGGACATCTTGATGATGAAGGACATGCAACACTATTTGTTGGTGGTACTTGGAAGGTTACAAAGGGAGCTAGGGTATTGGCATGTGGAAAGAAGACTAGTACTCTATATATGACCTCAAGTCCAAGAGACATAATTGTAGTTGCTGGTGCAAGTATTGATATAAGCCTATGGCATTGTAGACTTGGTCATAAGAGTGAGAAAGGGATGAAGATGCTGTTGTCGAAAGGAAAACTACCAGAATTGAAGTCCATTGATTTTGACATGTGTGAAAGTTGCATCTTAGGAAAGCAGAAAAAGGTGAGTTTCTTGAAAATTGGCAGGACACCGAAGGCTGAAAAATTGGAGTTAGTACACACTGATTTGTGGGGGCCTTCTCCGGTTGCATCCCTTGGAGGTTTAAGGTACTACACCACTTTCATTGATGACTCAAGCAGAAAAGTATGAGTTTATTTTTTGAAAAATAAATCTGATGTATTTGAAACTTTTAAGAAGTGGAAAGCCATGGTTGAGATAGAAACAAGTTTGAAAGTAAAATGTTTGAGGTCAGATAATGGAGGAGAGTACATAGATGGAGGGTTTAGTGAGTATTGTGCTGCACAGGGAATTAGGATGGAGAAGACCATTCCTAGGACACCACAGTAGAATGGTGTGACTGAGCGCATAAACAGAACTCTCAATGAGCGTGCTAGAAGTATGAGGTTGCATGCTGGACTACCAAAAACTTTCTGGGCTGATGCTGTTAGCATTGTAACTTACCTGATAAATTGAGGACCATCAGTTCCCATGGAGTTCAGACTTCCTAAGGAGGTTTGCAGTGGTAAAGAGGTAAAGTTTTCACACTTAAAAGTTTTTTGGTTGTGTTTCTTATGTTCATATCGATTCTGATGCTCATAGTAAACTTGATGCAAAGTCTAAAATATGTTTTTTCATTGGCTATGGTGATGAGAAATTTGGCTATAGGTTTTGGGATGAACAAAACAGGAAAATCATCAGAAGTAGAAATGTGATATTTAATGAACAGGTTATGTACAAGGACAGGTCAACTGCAGTGTCAAATGTTACAGAGATAGATCAAAAGAAATCTGAGTTTGTTAACTTAGATGAATTGACTGAAAGTACTATCCAGAAAAGGGGTGAAGAAGATAAGGAGAATGCAAATTCACAGGTAGATCAGAGTACACCTGTAGCTGAAACCCATAGATCTTCCAGGAACATTAGACCTCCACAATGTTATTCACTCACTTTAAATTATCTGTTGTTGACTGATGGTGGTGAGCCAGAGTGTTATGATGAAGCCTTGCAAGATGAGAATTCAAGCAAATGAGAGTTAGCCATGAAGGATGAGATGGATTCCTTGTTGGGGAATCAGACATGGGAACTGACCGAATTACCAGTAGGAAAGAAGGCTTTGCACAATAAGTGGGTATACAGAATAAAGAATGAGCATGATGGTAGCAAACGTTACAAGGCCAAATTAGTTGTTAAAGGGTTCCAGTAGAAGGAGGGCATTGACTACACAGAGATATTTTCTCCAGTTGTGAAGATGTCAACAATCAGACTGGTACTGTGAATGGTGGCTGTAGAAAACTTATATCTTGAGCAGTTAGATGTGAAGACGGCATTCCTTCATGGTGACTTGAAGGAAGATCTTTACATGATTCAGCCAGAAGGGTTCATTGTTCAGGGACAAGAGAATCTAGTCTGCAAACTAAGAAAGAGCTTATATGGCCTAAAACAAGCTCCAAGACAGTGGTACAAGAAATTTAACAGTTTTATACATAGAATTGAGTTCAAAAGATGTGAAGCTAATCACTGTTGCTATGTTAAGTTTTTTGACAATTCTTACATCATATTACTGTTGTATGTGAATGATATGCTTATTACAGGGTCTAGCATTGAGGAGATTAATAATCTGAAGAAGCAATTGTCCAAACTGTTTGCAATGAAGGATTTGGGAGCTGCAAAGCAAATCCTTGGTATGAGAATCATTAGAGACAAGGTTAATGGTACATTGAAACTTTTACAGTCAGAGTATGTGAAGAAAGTTCTAAGCAGATTCAACATGAATGAAGCTAAACCAGTGAGCACACCCTTGGGTAGCCATTTTAAACTAAGCAAAGAACAGTTACCGAAGATAGAAGAAGAAAGGGACCATATGAGCAAGGTGCCCTATGCCTTAGCTATTGGTAGCTTGATGTATGCTATGGTGTGTACAAGGCCAGACATTGCACATGCAGTGGGAGTTGTGAGCAGATTCATGAGTAGGCTTGGAAAGCAGCATTGAGAGGTAGTCAAGTGGATTTTGAGATATCTGAAGGGTTCATCAAATACATGTCTTTGCTTCACAGGTGCAAGTTTGAAACTGCAGGGTTATGTAGATGCTGATTTCGCTGGTGATATTGATAGTAGAAAGAGTACTACTGAGTTTGTTTTTACTTTGGGTGGTACAACTATATCATAGGCTTCAAATCTACAGAAGATTGTTACTTTGTCTACTACAGAAGCTGAGTATGTTCAGCAACTGAAGCTGGAAAGGAGATGATTTGGCTACATGGTTTCTTAGATGAATTGGGTAAGAAGCAGGAGATGGGCATTCTACACAGTGACAGTCAGAGTGCAATCTTTCTTGCCAAAAATTCGGCTTTTCATTCAAAGTCGAAGCATATACAAAAAAAATACCACTTTATCTGTTACCTTGTTGAAGATAAACTGGTAATACTTGAGAAGATTTGTGGATCTAAGAACCCGGCAGACATGTTGACTAAGGGTGTCATTATTGAGAAACTGAAGCTGTGTGCAGCTTCAGTTGGCCTTCTAGCTTGAGGACAGGAGGATGAGTTGCAGGGATGAGGGATTTTTTTTTGGAGGATTGCGGTTTGATGTTGGTGATTGAACTAGTCTTCAAGTGGGAGATTTGTTGGGCTTTGTGGAACCTAGTTGTGTTTGATCCGATTGACGACCCGACTCGACTCAAATAATGTTGTGTGGTTTTTAATGGGAGATTTACTGAGACTTAGTCCATGGAGTGAAGGCTTAGGCCCGTTTTGTGTAGAAAACGCAATTTGGTTATTAGGGTTTTGGTGTGGTCGTGTTTTTAGTGTGAGAGGAAAAACTGTAGCCGTACCTTGTAATTTTTTTTCCTAATAATAGTGAAATCCTTGCAACTCCGTGGACGTAGGCAAATTGCCGAACCACGTAAATATTGTCTTGTGCATATGATTGTTTTCTTTGGCGTGTGTTTTCTCTTTTTTTTTTTTTTTTTGTTTCTCATAAGTTGGGAATTTAGGTTAATTCCCTACATGTTAAATGTAATACATTTAATGATTTACAATTAAAACAACTTCATTTGAATTATGTGGAGAAATGCTATTGCCACAAAATAATTCACTACAACAAAATGTATTTTCAGTGATGAAAAAATTTGTCACTAAAAATCCAGTTTTTCGTCACTAAAGACCTTTAGTGACGAAATTGGACTTTTAGTGACGAAACTCATTTCGTCACTGTAGCCCCGTCACTAAAAGTCCTGGTGACGAAAAATTTCGTCACTAAAAGTCCGATTTGATTTTAAAAATAAAAAAACTTTAAGTGACGAAAACATTTCGTCACTAAATGTTTTCCTCACTAAAAACACTATTCAGTGACGAAAATATTTCGTCACTAAAACTATGTTCAGGTACATATAGTGATGAAAATATTCGTCACAAAAACTATTTTTAAAAAAATCCAGGCACATATAGTGACGAAAATTTTCGTCACTAAAACCATTTCTTACAAAATTTTGCTATATTTAGTGACAAAATTTTCGTCACTAAAACAATTTTTTGTTGCTATATTTGTGACGAAAAAATTCGTCACTAAAACTTATTTTCTGTTTTTATTTTTTTCATGGCTTTGATATTAACCTGTAACCTGTCTTTACATTATTAAAACCTCACATTTGAATAACACATTTATTTCAACAACACATTTATAAAAAAAGATTCATACATTCCACAAGTAAAAAATAAAACAAGTATCCAATTCAAACTCCTTCCATACAATAATTGTTTGCAATACATACAATAACTCTACCTAAACCCTATTTTAGAACTAACGGAAGATGTCTTCATATGTCTTCAAGTAATGCCAAAAGTAAATCCTCTAAAAACCACCAATAAGAAATCTGCACAAATATAAAAACAATACTTCGTTAAAATTGTAAAGTAAAAACATTAATTATGTTATAAGAAACATTTCTAACAATGCATTAAGAGTAACCACACCAACAAATTAAAATCACAACTCCTAATGTATAAGTTGTAGAAAGCAAATAATCATGAATATTCTCGTTCAATACGCGAGGTTCTCCATGATTATACCAATTAATGTAAGATTGCATAATCCCACGATGAAGCAAGTGGATACGCACAGTATGAGGAGATTGTCGATAGCAATTCACACAGTGAATACATGAGCACAGAATATTACCACTCGAGTCCACAACCGCTCTTGCAAAATTAATAAATGCATTGACCCCTTCAATATATGGATGGCTTAATCTGCCATCGGGTGTCTTACCCATTGTCATCCAACTTTTATCCATGTTTGACTACAATTACAAGATGAATGCTACTTTAGTAAAATAAAGACAACTCATGCAAAATATATTCTAACATCTAAGTCTATAAGCTACTTAGATAAAGTTCTATCTCATACATGAATGCACAAGTTTATATTAATCCTTAAATAAATATACATTGCACACACAAATATACACTCCCAATATGAATTTAAACCACCTTATAACACCATGCAAGCCACCCGCTTGCTTCAACACAACAATCCACCACAAAATTATTCAAAAACATCACAAGTACAATGCTTACAAATATTGAAATCGAATAAAGGAACACAATTGCTACTAATAAACAAGTTTCATTAACATTTGCAAGAAATGAAAAACACTCCCAATATGAATTTAACCCACCTTATAACACCATGCAAACCACCCGCTTGCTCCAACACAACAACTCACCACAAAACCAATTTCCAACATCACAAGTATAGAGTTTTATAAGTATTTAAATCAAATAAAATACTATTCATCACATCTAATTAACAATACTCATTAACATTTGCAAGAAATGAAAAACACTCCCAATATTAGTTTAACCCACCTTATAACACCATGCAAGCCACCTGCTTGCTCCAACACAACATACCATCACAAATCCAATTTCCAACATCACAAGTATAGAGTTTTACAAGTATTTAAATCAAACTCCAATACTATTTTTCACATCTAATCAACAATACTCATTCACATTTGCAATAAATAAAAAACACTCCCAATATTAGTTTAAACCACTTTATAACATTATGCAAGCCACCCGCTTGCTCCAACACAACATACCACCACAAATTCAATTTCCAACATCACAAGTATACAGTTTTATAAGTTTTTAACTAGAATTTACTTACTTTGCTCAAGCTAAGTTTACAATTTTAAAAAAAAATCCAAAGTTACTGCAAACAATGTTTATTTAGTCTGCAAAAGAAAAGTTAAATTTATAAGCACAATAGTTAAAGAAAAGCTTGACATACCACCACAAAGTTAAAGAAAAGCTTGTACAAGGGGAGCTATATCATTAGGAGAATGCATTATTATGTTTCTAGAGTAAAATTTACAGATACTTCAACTTTCATTGGAAAGCCAAACATATATATAAAAGCCAAAAAGTATGGATTGAAACTGAACTAAACTCAATGCTTTTGAGTGAATAGACCATTGTCCAATTGGTCTATTCAAAACTTACATCCATAACTTTGATGGTTCTCCTACACCACATTACCCATTATTAGATTTGTCTTTAGAATTCATTGCCCCTTTTGACATTCTGAAAAGAGTTCTAAAATAAATATAGATTCCTAAAACAATTTTTATAAACTCCTAATCATGGAAAACTAATATAACAAAAAATTAAACATTTTAAATCCAACCCAACTTTTTATTATTATTATTGACCTGTTTGCCATAACAAATAGAAGAAAAACTAAAGCACACCTCAATAGTGAATACTAATCTATCACCCCATGTATTTAACAATTATCCTGAATTCCCATAAAAGTTTTCAATCCCTAAACTTTCTAAAATTGAGAACCCATCCAAGAAATTCATTCAATAGAAACCACCATTATGTAGTCCGGATGTTGACCCAATTCCTGAAAGTACAAAATGTAGATTTTGGTATGGGTTACCACTTTTCACCCAAACTAAACAAAAATGTACCCAAAGGAATCATTAAACAAAAAAATTAACATCAAGCATTTAGAATCATTAAACAAAAATACCCAAAGGAACTAGAATCATTAAACAAAAATTAACAAAAAAAATTAACTCAAAAGGAAAAAAAAAAAAAATACCGAAGGGTCGTGAACTGAAGTGTCGTCGGAAGTGTAGCCAACTGCAGAGGATGAAGCGTCGCCGATCAAATAGAGGATGAAGCGTCGCCGAACGGACAGAGGATGAAGTGTCGCCGATGAAGTGTCGCCGATGAAGCGTCGCCAACTGGAGAAGGATGAAGCGTCGCGATGGCGAGCTGAAGCGCCACGAACGACGATCTGAAGCGTCGTGACGATCTGGGCTTCTGAAGCGCTGCGAACGGCGACCTAAAGCACCTCGAACGGCGATCTCAAGCGCCGCAACGGCAAGCTCAAGTGCCGCAATGGTGAGCTCAAGCGCCGTGAAGGCGAGCTAAAGCGCTGCGACGACGAGCTCAAGCGCCGCGATTGCGAGCTCAAGCGCCGCAACGGCAAGCTCAAGTGCTGCAATGGTGAGCTAAAGCGCCGCGAAGGCGAGCTAAAGCGCCGCGACGACGAGCTCAAGCACCGCGACTGCGAGCTCAAGCGCCGTAAAGGCGAGCTAAAGCGCCGCAAAGGCGAGCTCAAGCACTGCCAAGGTGAACTAAACCTCCGCGACGGCGAGCTCAAGCGCCTAGATCGTTTCTCCATTTTAAGAATCGTCTGAGAGAATATGTGAGGGAAAGAGACAATAAAGTGGGAAAAGTGAAAAAGAAAAATGGGGCTGAGTGTTTTTAGTGTTATACTTTTTAGTGACGACTTGTATGTCGTCACTATAGGGTACCTTTAGCCACGAAAATTAGGATTCTTCACTGATACTCCCATCTAATTTTATGTTCCTATTTTTAGTGACGACTTATTTTCGTCACTATTTGTCATATTCAGTGACGAAATTAGTTTCGTCACTAATAGTGTTCTTAGCAACACCTTTAGTGACGAAAGTTTTCGTCACAAAAAACTTAAACTTTTAGCGACGAAATAATTCGCCACTGTAGATGAATTTAGTTTGGCGCCTATATTTTTGTTTGGAGCCTTTAGTTCAACACAACATATAGTGACGAAATTTAATTTTCGTCACTAAAAGTTACTAATTTTTTTTATAAATAGTGACGAAATATAAATTTCGTCACTATATGGTACTTTTTTGTGACGAAAAAATTTTCTTCACTAAAATTCATCACTGAAAATACATTTTGTTGTAGTGATTCACAACTTTTGCCACAACTCGCCTCGTGGATGAGTTGTGATGAAAAGTTGTGAATTATTTTGGGGCACCAGCATTTTTCAGACACATAAAATTTCACCTCTTTTACACACATGACGAGTTGTGACAAAAGTTGTGAATTATTTTGGGGCACCAGCATTTTTCAGACACATGAAATTTCACCTCTTTCACACACTCTCACTTTGAGCCCAACACAGCGCAAACATATACATAATGTGAAAAGAAAAAGAGTTGTGTTGCTCAAAAAATGTTGGAAAAAAAAATCTGTCCCTCTAAACTTTTTCAAAGAAAAAACCTTTAGGATAGAAAGTATTCAAGGAAGAAAAGGTTGAAATTGACTGACCAAAGAGGAAGTTTATTGGAAGAGTATCAATTCTACGCAAGTACTAGGTAGTACATACATAGTAGGTTGCATCAATTATTATATAAATAAAGACAAGGGCCTTGCCTTTTGCACTTCACATAATTAATGAAGGGAATGACATTCAACGACGTCATAAATTAGAAACTACCATAACTATGGCATGGCAAGGTGAATACAGCGATAATTCATTTCATGGTTGTGGTGGTTATGGTGAAATCTGTAACTCATGTCTTGATGAACCTGGAGTCACTGAAGATGCTTGCCAAGGTGAATATGGCTTGAATGAGTGTGAAGCTGAAGGTTGTGGAGTTTCTGAAGATGCTCACTGACCAGGTGAAAATGAAAACTTGAATGCGTGTGAAAGTGGAGGCTATGGAGTTAATTGTGAAGATGCTTGCTGTGAAGGTGAAAATGAAAACCCGAGTCCTGATGAACCTGCAGATGATGATGAAGGTGCTGGACAAGCTAAAAATGAGAGCCCAAATCCCTGTGAACTTGGAGATGATGAAGGTGCTGGGCAAACTGAAAATGAAGATGAGTGATCAATAGAAGCTTGGTAAGGTAAATATGAAAATTCATATCCCAATTGAACTTAAAGAGGTTTAAATTTAATATACATACATACATACGTGTGTTTATATTGTCCCCAGCTTATTAGTTTAACAAAATAGATTTGCACTAAATAACGGAGGCATTATATATATATATATATTGATGGGAAGACTGCATTAACTTTTATTAAGAATGGGAAGCAACATTTACATCTTGGTTAAGAGCTTGTTCAATAAAACAAGGAGTCTCTTCAACCCAAATAGAGAAATTAGCAATGTTTAAAGCATGTTTTGCTAGTAAGTGAGCTGGCTTATTGCCTCGTCTAAGAAAATGGGAGAAATCAACACGATGAAAGCTTTGAGAATCAGCCACCACGCTATACACAATAGCAGTAACAGATGTAGGTAGGGGAGGGGGGAAGCGGGGATGTTTCAGTTAAGGCATTAATCAATACTTGTGAATCACTTTACAATGTAAAATCTTGGATGGACAGATCCTTTGCAAACTGCAACCCCACCTCCACAGCTTTTGCTTCGGTCTTAATGTCCCCCGGAGGGGCCATGATCTTCTTGCTACAAGCCGCGATCAACAGTCCTTCGTCCCTGATCAGAGCCTCCACTCTAGCCATTTTTTGTGTTGCAAAAACCGCCCCATCCACATTCAGTTTGTATCGATTCGGAGACGGTGGAGCCCAACATGTCACGCCTCTTGTCTTTGACGTAGCAGAATCCTCAGAGCAAGCTTGATACTCCCATAAATAATCCAAAGACCACTGAAGCAAAGCCCTGCTATTCTTCTTCTCTCCCCCGTTTCTATTTTCATTACTACTCGTCCATATTGCCCATGCCATCGTTATTAGCTTCTCAATCCTGCATCGTTCCCACTGCGCTACCATTATCACGTACCACACTAGGTCCATGAACGAATTAAAATGCAGCCCACTACTGTCATGAAACAGTTTGGAGAGAACCCAAATGTCTCTAGTTCTCAGGCAATCCCAAAAAAGGTGACCTGAAGACTCTACCTTCGCCTGACATTCTCACAGCAAGCCCCTGTCAGCACTTTCCTCTTCAATAAATTTTCCTTGGTGGGCAGAATATCCTTACAAGCTCTCTAGGCGAAGTGGCTAATCTTATGTGGAACCTTCAATCACCATAAGTCTTTCTAGAACTTCCTAAGGTTACTGTCATCAGACATAGACCTCGTTGCATCTCCAACACCTATCTCAACTGCAATTTTGTATGCACTTCGAACGCTAAACCCATCATTCGTAGTTGGAGCCCAAATCTTCTTATCGTCCGGAAGATTAGAGCTCAAGGCTATACCACAGATAGCATCAGCTTCATGGGAAAGGAATAGCTGCTGGACTAAGTCAGTTTTCCATGAACCTTCATCTCTATTGATTAGCTTGTCAACTCGGGCTTTGAATGGGAGATGAGAAGGGGGCGAGATAACTCTGTGAGTTGAGGGAGTAGGGAGCCACTTATCTCTCCAAATTTGGATGTTACATCCATTGCCCACTTGCCATCTGATACCACGTTTTACCCCTAGGCTGCCATAATACTCCTCCAAGCAAAAGATGGATTATTTCCCAAACTTGCTTGAGCAAAGTCATAGTTAGGGAAATATCTTGCTTTGAAGACCCGATACATCAAGGAATCTTTTCTAGATTGAAGCCCCCATCCCTGTTTAGCCAACATTGCTAAATTAAATTGCTTCATTTTTTTAAAAATTCCATTCTCCCACAGGCCTTAGGCATGCACAATTTTTCCCAACTAATCCATGCCATTTTCCGTTCATCCTTACATTGCCCCCACCAAAAACTCCTGATTAGACTTGTTATCTTATCACAAAGTTTATCCGGAATTTTGAAACAGCTCATGGTATAGGTAGGAATCGCTTGTGCCACAGCTTTAATCAGTACTTCCTTGCCAGCTTTTGATAGGAGCTTTTCCTTCCACCCTGCAAGCTTTTTGGCTAACTTCTCTTTAACTTCTTTGAAAGTATTCTTTTTATTTCTCCCCACTAAAGTTGGAAGTCCCAAATATTTCTCATGCTGCTTTATCACTTGAGCCCTAAATCTAGACTTTATCTCATTCTTGATCTCCTCAGCTGTATTGCTACTGAAGAATAGGGATGTTTTAGCCCGATTTAGTTGCTCGCTTGATGCCTGCTCATAGATTTGCATTGTTTTTTGTAATGCCTCGCATTCTTCAGTGGTGGCTTTGCAAAAGATAATGCTGTTATCTGCAAAAAATAAGTGAAAAATACTAGGTGCCCCTCTACATACTGATATACCTTCCATATTACCTACCAGCAGAGGCATAATATTGAGAATAAGGAAAAGCAAACACGGAGGTAATAATCTTTTAATAAAGATAGATATATAATTATAGATAAAAGAAAGAAAGAAAGAAATTATAATCCTTTCTTATTCTTCTTTTCTTTTTCTTTTTTCTTTTTTTCTTTTTTGTGGGTCCTGATTGATTAGATTAAAATTTGAATTACAACATTTTATCCTAGAAAGAAAGGGCCAAGAGTGCTAAGATAGCTTTCTTTCCATGTTCCTCAAAATGAGATATTATAATACAAATGAATCAATAACATTTATGTTATTTTTTATGATGATTATCATAAGTGAAAAATAATGGGTAACGAAATCAAACTCACTCTCACTCATCACTCTTCAAGAAATCGTTATCCAACCACTATCTGTGGCTTTCCTCAACTTTTCCTTAACATCTGTAATCGCTTCATGTTTGACTTTTCCACAATCTTCACCATGATAGGTCTAGTCACAGGCTCTCTAAAAACTGAAAAGCCTCCAAGAACCATAACATCTTCAAGTGCAACCATTGCCTTGGACCTTGAGTACTAAACCTAAAAACAATTGCATTAGTTCCAGGATAGAAAAATTCATTATCTATCCCGAGTACTAAAACCTGGCTATATTAGTTGAGAATAGGGAAAAATAAAATTGATTGAGAATCACACCAATCAGAATGCAATATAACTGTATCCAACATGGATTATTTATCCAAAAAATCAATTGTCGTTAGAAATAAAAATCCCAAGAAAACAAAATCATGAAATTGGAAAAATAAGTAAAGCATCCCTCTAATTACCTTATAGTGAAATTTCTTACAACTGAAAAAACAAATTTAAGAGTTGTAAAAGTCAACATCATCGTGGTCTTTAAGCCTGGAATATGGAGCGAAATAATTAGTAGATAAGATTTTAGTTTAGGTAACTATTTGGGATAAAAGGCAACATCATCTACTCTTTTCTTTTATTGTTTTGATCATGTTGACTTTGTGTTATAAGATTTTTTTTCTTTCATGGAAGTGATGGAAAATATACACAATCACTGTTATTATGCATTTCATTTATTTTATTTTATTTTTTCTTTGTATTTCTTCAGAATAAAAGAAGAGAATGAATGATGGTTGTGGTGTTTGAAGAGAGAAACAATTAAAAAAAAAAATCAAGAACATTTGATATATTAATGAAATAGAGTTTAGAATAAATAATTTGATGCAAGTGTTTTGAAAAGTTGTATGGTAAAAAAAAAAAAGGTTAGTTCTTATGCTAAAATAAATATAAATTTTTTGCACAAGTCGATGTGAATGTTGTCTTCATAAAACTTGTGGCCTTGATGCCTTGTCTTTATTTGCCATCACTGCCACGAAAGTACTATTTTATTTTCTTCTTTTTAATTCCCTTTTCTTTGGTTTGTTCCCTTTGAAATTACTGTGGATAGGGAAGCAATCAAGAACAAAGCTAAGGACTCTAATATCTTGTAAGATTCGACTTTAGTTCTACAACATCCATCATGAGAAACTTTTAAGAAGTATCAGAAAATTGTAAAATCAAATAGGAATAGTATTGCTGGGTGGGCAAAATTTTAGTTTAAACACCATGGATGTAAATTATTTTTCTTCCTAGAAAATATAACTCTGGCGACTAGTCATGATAGAAAGTTGGGATTCTTTGACTTTGCCTCTTGGGAAATTGAATTGGTTAAAAGTTCAATTGATGTAAAACAGACAACAGAGACTTTTCTTGAGCAAAGTGACTACCAGAAGTTAATGAGTGAGAAATTCAAGAAATAGAAAAATATTAATATACTACAACAAAAGTGGACTATGGTGACAAAAGCTTTCGTCACAACATGTCCTTATTTCGTCATTGAATACATATGGTGACGAAATGGTGACGAAACAGCATTCGTCACTTAAGCTCCATCACAGAATGTATTGGTGACAAAAAAGTTTCATCACCAATAAAAAAATGATGGTGACGAAATTTTTTCGTCACCAATAAAAAATGATAGGTGTCGAAAGTTTTTCGTCACCTAATATTTTCGTCACTAAACCTTATTTTCAGTGACGGAATATTTCGTCACCAAATGTTTTTTTTTTTTTTTTTTCAATTTCAATAGATTAGGTGACGAAGTTTTGCGTCATTGATTTTTTTTTTTTTTCTTCTTAAATTTCAATAGATCAGGTGACAAATTATTTCGTCACCAATTTCTGCTTATAGTAAGATATGGCGACAAAAATTATCGTCGCCAATTTTATTTTTTTATTAATATTATTTACATTTACTTGCCATTACATTAACATGTTCATTTCTAACCAAATTCATTAAAAAAAAAAAATCCATACAAACTAAAAATGCAATAAAGATGTTCACAAAGTAATTACAACCATTTAGATACAAATGATGTCTTAGCTTCCAAACTTTACAGAAAATTATTTGAGTTCAAGTAGTCCCACAAAAGCTATCTTTTTGCCACCAATCCCATATCTGCACAAGTATAAAGGAAAATACATAAATAACAAACTACACTGCAATCCTATATCCTTGATAAGATGTACTACAACAACAAAAAAAGATTATTATTAGTAAGACGATGCAGAAAATGTCCACAGAATACCCAATAACAAACTAGACAAAATAATCATAATGCAACATCATATGAAGCCAAACTATCAAAGAAAGAAGACCCACAACATGTACATTCTCATCAAATAAAAACCAAACCCACATATCAAGTTACACTTTATGTGCACAACAAATGTCCCTTTCCTATATGGCCTGCAACAGCACCAAATATTGGCTATCCAAAACCCAAAATACAAAACATTTCAAGCATAAGAACAAACAAGCAAACCACATAAAGGTAGTAGCTAAGCCAAGAAATTGGGTGGATAAACAAGCATATATGAGAAAACCCAAATCATAGACAAGATGAACTAAGCAATAAATCATATATTGGCAGAACTTACGTGTTTTTAATGGCCACAACTTCTTCCAATTGCTTCCCCTTGACCCACTTAGAAGCTGAAAATTATGATAGAGAGCAATTAGAACAATCCCTTGCAATAAGAAAGGCCAAAATGCCATGAAAAAAGGACAATAAGCTAAAGCAAAACACAAACGGCAACTTCCAAAAACTTGACAAATCAGTTAAAGAGACAAATATTTAAAAGCAATTTCTAACTCTAGACCAAGTTTTAGATATTTTCTCAATAAACTAGCAAAATCTCAATAAACTGAGTGATGGATTGTTTCTGTGGGCAATCTATTTTTTAATGGAACATTGACTTCCAAACCAAATTACCCTAGCAAAATGACATTGAGTAAATAGATGTAGTGAGGATTTTATCTGAAATTTGCAAAGAGAGCAACTTGAATTTGAGTTGAGTTGAGAGCATACCTGTTTATATATTTAAATAGGTATGCTCTCAACTCAAATTCAAGTTACTCTCTTTGCATATATATATATATATATATATATATATATTGATAGAAATTTTTTCTCTGGTATATAAAATATGTTATTGGTAGGTGTATAACATTTTGATAATTATCATCATATTATAAATAAATGAGAGTGGTCCATGTAAATAGTCGAATAATGGCCCTACTACCGTCCATGTAACAACTATATTGGACAAGACATAACATAAAATGAAATCAAATTAAATAATGGTAGAAAAACAAAGAAATCAAACATTAACACGTCTCTTTTTCTATACTTGTCAGCCTTTTAAGGATCACTATTTGGGATGTATACAAAACCAATTTATAGATAGTGCAGCACAGTTCAATGCATTTGTGCTTTTGAATTTATCCTTTAGCTTTATTGGTAAACTTGTAATAATTTGACCTAAATTGTATGTGTAAATAAATATAATATAACTATTTACTTTCTTCATGCAAACTTTGTATTTATTTAAATATTTGGGTTAAATGTACGATACCCTTCGATTGTAAAGAGTTTTTCTCATGATATCTATAAAGTTGTTATTTTAATATTTTATCACATTAATTAGTTTGTGAATACATATTACATAGTGTTTAGGAATATAAAAGTTAGAGCTTTTAGATTTGAAATTAAAAAATTACAGTACCATTCTGTACCCATAATAGGTAAAAACGATATGCAGGATAACTATATGTGCAATTTATCATTTATTATTTGAGTTCTTTTAGGTCTAGGGCTACATCATTTTTCATAATTTTTACTATAATTTGATAAAGAGGCTTACTGTTAGTAGCAGATAATTATTTTCACCTATATCTGCTATTTTTTTTTCTCTATCACTCATCACATGACAAAAAATATGGCACAAATAAATGTTGTGTTTGACTGTCTCTCATCATTTTGGTTGCTACACATAAATAGACACAAATTTTCATAATTTTTTCTAATATTTCCAATTTTCGCTCGATTTGTTTTTCAAAACTCAAGAAGCGAAAATAGAGAAAACATAACACGTTGGTATATGTTTACTCAAATGGAGTTTTTAGTAGTTTTGTTGCCACGAAACCAAAATAGATAGTACTCCCTCCACCCGATATTATGTGATATGCTAATTGATTGGATTAAATGGATATCTAATCTTATTTTTGATAGAAAGTGGATATCTAATCTTATTTCACACATATGTTCTTTTCAATCAACCATACTTGTTTTCTTGATTCATAGCCATAGGGGATTGTAAATCAATCCACCACAAAACTTAAATCTTATAACTTGGACTTATTATTAGGGCTTAAAATTATTTTCAATCCACAGATATCAGTCAAATCAAAACCAAAAGTAACCATTTGAATATGTAGTACTTATGAATGGCTAGAAGAAAAGACACCTATGGATGGTTCAAAAAGTATACCAAATTTCGAATTATTGTAAGGATGCACATGTAACCCTTTATTTCTTCTAGGTCTAGCTCCTAAGAATCAAAACCTACATTTGCAAAATATGCAAATCTTCATTCAACCCTCGAATTCCTTTAGGTTTGATAGTAGTTTCACCTATATATAAACAAAACTTGCTTTTCTTATCCATGCTTAACCTACTCGGCACAAAGCATCACCAACCCCATTTAGCAAACCTAATTATAGGGAAGAACTGTTTGTAAGGCACGACAAGACAAAACAAAACCCTCCTACTGATCAAAGAGCTTCAAAGATTAAAGAGAAAACCCCATATCAGAAGTGACTACCAACCCCTATTTTGGTAGGGTCATAGTACTTTGTACTTGAAAGAGCATGCATCATTCATGGTGGTGTTGTTAATCAAGGTAGATAAATAGTACTAGCTAGGAAACTGAGTAGATATTGTTAATCACTCAGTTTATTAACGATTTTGCTAGTTTATTGTCCCTGTCCAAGTTTTAGTTTATTGAAAGGATTCCACACCTATAAAGGAAGAGAAACTTTATTTTTGTCTGTTTTTAGTTGTTGGAAAAATAGCATGGAGTGAACAAGAAATTGATGTTTTCTATGTTCACTTGAAGATGTTACTAAAAGTGGTAAAAATCCTAAGTCTCACAAAGGAAAGGAAAGAGATAATATATGAGTTTTTATGCTCATGGGTTGGATATTGGGTTGGGCTTTTGGCATATGTGGACTGGGCCTACTTGTGCAAATAATAATATTTCATTATTTTAATTTTTGAGTCAGTTAGTCTATGCACAACAGTTATTACTGAAACAAAGTGCCTGTTCAAGAACGGATAATTTTTCATAGTTCCTCATTCATAAAAACTATTTTTTCTAGAAAAAAAAAAAAAAACTCTCGAAGTGAGAATATTTTTGTGCATTTCATTTTGTGTCAAAGTGAGAGAAAGAGACATTGAGTAGTTCGCAGAGCACTACCTTGTGTGCTTCGTTTTTGTGCTGTAGATCATTTTATCCTGGAAGGCAGACGTTCGTGAGTCTCAAAGCACCACAGTGATTGTGTGGGGGGCTAAATCATCTTTAAGGAGATTGTGTCAAACATAACACTTGATCTGAATCATTCATCCTTCACGTATTTGGTTTGTGAGTTTTTAATTATTTGCAGATTTCTTCTTATATATATTCAATATTTGTTTATTGTTTTTGCCTATCACATCTGTTTATGTTATCGCTTATTCTTAGATCTATGTATTGTTCCTTTTGCTTTATCACAAAAGCAAATTATTGAAATATATCCAACATTAGTTTTTTATGAATGGATTCGTTAATAATACAACATAGCTTGGAGTTCAATAAGTTTTATTGAAGACATAAATTCAGAGAGATTACATTACATTCTAACACAAAGGCATGCTTGAACTTGAAAGCATAAAGAGAAATAGATGGACTCTAAAACCATCCAATGCAAATTCACTCCAATTCAACCCCTTTGGACAAGAAACCTAGGTTACACACTGCCAATTGAACAATATAATAAACACATGCAAGAAAGCCTCAGTCTTAAAAGCACAATACCGACAAAATTAAAATTAAAAAAACGATTCTATTTCGCTTACCTAATAAATTTTAGGGAATGCATAGAAACAAACTAAATCTATCCAAATAAAGAAGACCCAGAAGAGAAAATCCAACTAGGTATGTAAAAACTTGACTAAAAGATTAGACAAACCCACAAAGGAATTCACTTTTACATGTAAGTTTCAAACAAAGACAAAGTCAGAAACTTTAATTTGTGTTATTTTTTCTTGCGCATAATCATGAAACAAAAGGGAAAGACTCTATTACCTTCTCCAAATCCCAAAAATTATGTCCTAAAACCAACACCCTCTCTAATCCTGAAATCAATATCCTGCTAATCCTGAAAGAAGAAAAAAGAGTGATGAGAGAGAGAAGAGTGATGAGAGAGAGGATCGATAAGAGAGAGAGCTTACCGGTCTTTTTGGGAGGTTGAGAGGCGTGGGTCTGTATGTGGGAGGAGAAAGAGAGAGTATCAGTGTTTTGTTTACACAAATAAAAAATAATGGAAAAAAAAAAAGAAAAAACAATTAGATTGCGCCTGAAAATTGGGCACCGCGTATAAAGAAATAAAAAAATTTGAGAGAAACTATGTCCACAACATTTTTATAATATTTTCACAACAAATCATAGGTGGTTAGTTGTTATTGGTTTAAATTTGAACCTAACACTAAGATTACTTTTTTGCCTCCAACAATAACAATCAATAACAACTTACCCCTTAAGATTTGTTATAAAAATATTGTGAAAATACAATTTCTGTCTGGATTTGGAAGAGGAGAGACCATGAAGCACGAGCATGGTATTGCTTGAGTTTCTTGAAATGAGCTTCTTCTTCAGAAGTATGGAGAGAGGTTAACAAATCAAAAGTTACAAAACAACTGAACTTATATTTTTAAAAACAGTGTGTTTTATACACAACAAAACAATGAGAGCCACACCTCTTTTTTTTTTCTTTTTTCTTTTTTTTGAGAAAGAGCTTTTGTTTTACTTGACATACTGTACAGTCTGTACATTGTAGATTGTACAACTACATTTTCTTTGTCCTCAAAAACATTATTATATACTATATTATACAACTGTTTGTTAAAAGTCATGTGAATTTAATTTTTTTTTTCCTTTTTCTTTTACCTTTTTGTGATAATTATAATTAGAAAAAAATAATAATTTTAGTTAATTAAGTGAATAAACTTAAAAAGTTACTTAATTTTTATATAATATTAATTAATTCATTACATATATAATAATAATTTTTTTATTTTTATGATTACAATTAAACATATGTGATTGTCCATTCCAAGGAAAATTAAATAAATTTAAACGAAAGTGTTACTAAATGTTATATTTTTACATTTTTCTATTTTTATTTTCTAAATATAAGATGTGAAAACTCACATAATTTTTTTAAAGTATGTGTACCTGCATATTATTAGTAATAAACTTATTATATTTTTATTTGTATAATTTAAAAATTACTAATTAAATTATTTATGACGTCATCGGTCTGACTAGAAAACCGGCAAACAGTCCCTTTTTCGATTCTTTTACCATACCGATTTTTAAAACCTTGGTTACGAACATGGTTTTAAAAAAGTACCAGACCGACCGGTTCAACCGGGAACCGGAACTAAGTCCGATTCGGTTCTATCTAAAAACCGAAAATATCAAAAAATTAAAAAAAAAAGAAAAGAAAAAGGAAATCATAGGTTAAATCGGCGAAATTGTAAACCGAGATGATTCAACTAGTTTTCAGCGGTTTTGTTCATTGAGAAATATTTTCGTGGACTTCTTGGCTTCTGATGAGGAAGGTGCAAGGTTTTCTACACTATTTTGAAAAATCTCAAATTTGGGATAAAAGGAGATTTTGGGAGACATTTACTTTGGAAAAATCTCATATTTTTTGGAGGAGCTGTGAGAAGCAATGTGAGAAAATGATTAGGAAATATCTCAAATCTGCCAAGGAGTGAGGATGAACTGCCGAACTGGGCTTGAAGGAGAGAGCAATTTAAATCTTCCACTGCTACTTCTTCGGAGAGAGAGCAATTTAAATCTACCACTGCTACTTCTTCGGAGAGAGAGCTTTGAGCAATTTTCTAACTTTTTCGAGATCTACTTTTGTTTAAGCCTTTAAGGAGAGGTGAAGACTTTATGTTTTTTAAAAAGTTTAGCATAAATGTGGTTGGATGTTGTTTGGCCACGTTGAGGGTTAGGTGGGAGACCACTTTATGACTCCTACGTTGATAGTTAGGTGGAAAGTTTTATGTTTATTGGTTTGTTTGTTTTTTTCCTTTATATGTATACTTATAACACAAATAGTCTACTAATAGTAGGTGCCCACTTAACTAAAAAAAGAGGGTATTATGTATAATTCGTTTCTTTGATTGATTTGATTCATTATTTCTAAAAATTTGACATTTAATTTTTTTAATTTTTTTTTTTTTCCTGTGAAAATATAGGTCGGCCCATTTACCCCGCAACTCGATTAACCCAACCCGACCATTTGCCATGCATGTCTAGCTATACCTATTGGGTAATGGATATCCAACCCTACCTGATCCAAATATTTTGAATAATACTTAGTTCTTAATGGGAGAAGGTAATTGAGTAAGGTTTGGATATTATCCAAATTTATCATATATGGTTTGGATATTACCCATTTAACTAATTAAATCTAACTCAAACCTAACTCAACCAAATTATTATGGGTAAAACCCAACCCACCCAATTACCCAATAATCAAAATTACCAAATTGCCCCTAAAACTTGCAAATAACCAAAGTACTCCAAAAATCCTATAAAATTGCTGAAATGCACCTAAATCTAAAAAATGACCAAAATACCCCTAAAACTTAAAAAATTACCAAAATATCCGAAAACTTAAAAAAAAAAAAAAAAAAAAAAAAAAAAAAAAAAAAACCAAAATACCCCCCTAAACCTAAAAAAATCGAAATACCCCCGAAACCTTTAAAATGACCAAAATACCCTTCAAAACCTAAAAATGAAAAAAAATGTCCTAAACCTAAAAAATGACCGAAATACCCCATAAAACCTAAAAATGACCAAAATACTCCTAAAACCTAAAAATGACCAAAATACCCTTGAAATTTAAAAATTACCAAAATACCCCCCTAATCCTAAAAATTAATCGAAAATACCCCTGAAACCTTAAAAATGACCAAAATACCCTTGAAACTTATAAAATAACCGAAATAACTCTAAACCTAAAAAATGACCGAAATACCCCGAAATTATAAAAATGAGTATTTTGGTCATTTTTAGGTTTGAGGGTATTCCGGTCATTTTTTAGGTTTAGGGTGTATTTTTATCACCATATAGGTTTTAGGTGTATTTTGGTCATTTTCTAGGTTTCAGGGGTATTTTGATCATGTTTTAGTTTTCAGGGGTATTGCGGTCTTTTTTTAGGTTTAGGGGTATTTTGGTAATTTTCAAGTGTCAAGGCTATTTCGGTCAATTTTTAGGTTTTGAAGGTATTTTGGTCATTTATTTAGGTTTAGGGGTTATTTTGGTAATTTTTCATTTTAGGGGTATTTCAGCCAAATTTTAGGTTTTGGGGGTATTTTGGACATTTTTTAGGTTTCGTGTGTACTTTGGTCATTTTTTTAGGATTTTGGGGTATTTCGGTCATTTTCTAGGTTTAAGGGGTATTTCGGTAATTTTTAGTGATTTTTGAGCATATTTGGTGACTTCGAGTGTATTTTGGTTATTTTAGAGGTTTCATGAGTATTTTGCTCATTTTAGAGATTTTGAGCTATTTTAGTGGTTTTTTAGCATAATTGGTGATTTTAGAGATTTTAGGGGTATTTTGGTCATTTTAGAGATTTCATGGGTATTTTGCTTATTTTAGAGATTTTGAGGATATATTGGTCATTTTAGTGGTTTTTGAGTATATTTGGTGATTTTATAAAAATTTAATTTGGATAGGGTATAGATATCCATGGATAAACAAACTGGGTAACAATTGGGTATGGATACTAATTGGGTAAGGTAATCGGATATCCATGGATAAATTAATTGGGTCGGGTATATATGGGTATACCCTACCCATGGCCATCCTTAATTATTTGTAAACAATAGGTAACGAACACTTATTCGTCACCAAAAACACCTCCATCTTAATATTGGGTGATGAATTTGGAATTTTGTCACCTCCGGTTAGTCTTTGGTTAAACAATAGGTGACGAAAATTTATTTCGTCACCAAAAACACCTACATTCTAATATTGGGTGACGAATTTAGAATTTCGTCACTTCTGGTAAGTCTTTGGTGACGCAAATATTTCGTCACCCTAGGTTTGCCTTTTTTTCATGACCTATAGTGACGAAATAAATATTTCGTCACCAATTTGTACATCTTTGGTGACGAAATATTGATTTCGTCACCAATTTTAAATTTTTTTATAATATTTGGTGACGAATTCTTCTTTTCCTCACTAAATGTTATCATTTGGTGATAAAATCATTGGCGACAGGAATAAAATTGTGTGAAATTTGGTGATGTTAAGGTAAACAACACTAGGATAAAAAAAAAAAAAAAAAAAAAAAAAATCGCCTTTGGCCTTGTCCAAAGTCACTTTTCAAGCAAATTCCATCATTCAGTCCTTGAAACATGCGTTTTTACATTTTAGTAATATTTTTTTTCTTAATAACTTTTAATTTAAAAGTTAAAATAAGGTCTAGTCTGATTTGAGACTTTTTTTAGAGACATTAGTTTTTAATTCCACAATTTTCTCAGTTTTTTTGTTTTTTGATAAAATTTACTATTTTTCCATCTAATTTTGTAATTAGCACAAATTAGGGTTTTGGTGGGCATTTTCTTAGCCACCCTAGATTTTTTATTTTATTGTTTTACTATTTTAGCATATTGTAACTTTTAAGGCATTCAATTATCAGATCAATAAAATTTCGAAGTTTATTTTCAGATTTGTTTAATGGATTCTAGAACTATGTCACCTTGGGGATTCAAGAAACTCCTCTTGAATTCGATGTTATTTTCTTGAAACCAATGTATTTTGTTTTCTGTAAATTGATAAGTTTGAGGGTTTTATTTATTTATTTTTATTTTTCATTATTTAGAATAATGTTAGTGGAATGAAGATGTGACATTATAGTGTAAAAATGTGGTAAGAAATATATATATATATATATATATATATATATATATATATATGCATGTGTGTGCAAATATGTGTATGCATATGTTTTGAATTTCCAGTCAAGAGCTAGTCTCAAATTTTTCATCTTCACAGAATCTTCACTTAACTCTCACACACAGTTCTTACATTGAAACCTAAAAAAATACAGGGAAATGATTGAATAGAATTACAATCAAATTTGACACAGAATTAAAGCCAACATAAAACATAGTTGTAAATCACAACTTTACAAGAAGAATTATTAGAAATTTGTAAAATCAAATAGGAATGGTATTTCTAGGTGGGAAAAATTTTAGTCTAAACACCATGGATGTAAATTATTTTTCTTCCCAGAAAATATAACTCTGGCGACTGGTCATGACAGAAAGTTGGGATTCTTTGACTTGCCTCTTGGGAAATTGATTTGGTTAAAAGGTCAATTGATGTAGAATAGACGACAAAGACTTTTATTTCTTGATTAGAGCGATGACCAAAGGTTAGTGATTGAGAAATTCAAAAAATAGGAAAGCACTAATAGAAATCATTGGTATCAGGAACAAAATTGTGTGAAATTTGGTGATGTGAAGGTAAACAACACTAGGATAAAAAAGTTTCGCCTTTAGCCTTGTCCAAAGACACTTTTCAGGTAAATTCCATCATTCAGTCCTTGAAATATGCTTTTTTTTTTTTTTTCATTTTAGTAATATTTGCTTTCTTAATAACTTTTAATTTAAAAGTTAAAATAAGGTTTCATCCCTTTTGAGACTTATTTAGAGACATTAGTTTCTAATTCCACAATTTTCTCAATTTTTCCATTTTTTTGATAAAATTTACTATTTTTCCATATAATTTTGTAATGAGTATGGCTTACCTCAAGTATGTATATATATATATATATATATATATTTTTTTTTTTTTTTTAACTTGACCGCTCTATTTGTTTCAACATTAACGTTTTCTGGAAAATGGTTCATTTTCCAAAGAACATTTTCTAGAAAACTGTCTCATTTTTCAGTGTTTGGTAACGGCCTTGAAAATGAGCTTGAGAATGTTTTTTGGTGTTTGGTATACAATTTTTTTAAGAAAATATTTCTTATATAATTTAAAACATGTATATTATGTAAACTAACTAATGTAATCATTATAAATAAAAAAACCAAGAATGAATTTGGTTTTCATACACAAAATTTTGACAATAAATACAATCAAAATTAATTAGTTGTCAAATTTTCATGATCTCTACCACTCATCTTCCTCATATATATAGACAATAATGTACGTACGTACATATACACACATATCAACCATTTGTCTCTCTCTCTCTCTCTCTCTCTCTCTCTCTCCCTCTCTCTCTCTATATATATATATATATATATATATATATATATATATATATATAAATTTGACAAGGGAATACATTTTCAATAAGTATAAATAACAATAACTTTTAATTGTCTACTCTTTTTGTTGTTATACTAATTGTCTACTATGGTCAACCACAAGTCTTCAATATTACTCTAAATTATGTATTTACATAATGTACTATATAATATATCATTACTACATAGTATCTACCAACAAAAAAAGTATTTGCCAACAAATACAATTCTCCTAAACAATTATCATTCATTATATAACAATATTATTAGTCCATGGTAAAGATTGTCCCATTAAAAGCAATTTAGAGCAATATAGGTACTATGTTTAAAATTTTCATCTTTTACTTCATTCATTCTCTCTTCTTCTTCTTCTTTATTTATTTATTTTTATTTATTTTTTTTGCACTTTATGTACGAAAAGGAAATAAATTCTTCCTGGAATCCATCAAACCGAAAATTTCTTAGAGAAAAAAGAAAATCGAGCTTGAAATTTAAAGCAAAGAATTGGGATTTCAGTAGAGAGAAATGAAATAATTACCACTGCCAATTTTTTTTCATTTGCAAGTTGGAGCTATTGACCAATCAGTGAAGGAAAAAAAAAAATCTAATCAGAGAATTGTGTTACGAAGGGGGAGAGAAACATGGAGAAAAGAGAGAAGAGAGACAGTTAGAGAGAGAGAGATTTATGGGAAGAGGAGAGACCAAAGTTAGTGATAGTGAGGGTGTGAGGAGAGAAAAAGGAAAGGAAAGAGAGAAAAAGTGAGAAAACTTACCATGAAAGAGAGAATGTGCCAAAAAATTATGTTTTCCATGGCTATAGACGAAGATAATATTTATAGGAAATGCAATGCGTAAGAGAGAGATTGTTTTCCCAAAAAATTTTTTGGAAAACAACCTATAGAAAATAAGCTTTATTTTTATTAGGGTTTTTTGTTGACCAAAGATAGTTTTCCATTAATCAGGTTTTTTTTGTGCTATCAAACACTAGAAAATGTGGAAAACTATCTTTACAGAAAGTTTTCCAGCGAAACAAACAGAGCGGACATGTCCTTTTGTTTTTAATGTATAACGGTAAGTGATAGTGGGTTTTAATCTTCAACTTTTTATTTAGTTAGTAGATGATGTGGTAGTCTCTCATTAAAATGAAAGAAGATTCATTTTTAAAAAGTACTAGAGGTAAGTCAAAGCCTTTTGTAATTAGCGCAAATTAGGGTTTTGGTGGGCATTTTCTTAGCCACCCTAGATTTTGTTTTTACTATTTAAGCATATTGTAACATCTAAGGCATTCAGTTATCAGATCAATAAAATTTTGAAGTTTATTTTCAGATTTCTCTAATGGATTCTAGAATTGTGTCACTTTGGGGATTTAAGAAACTCCTGTTGAATTTGAGATTATTTGAACTCCTCTTGAATTCAAGGTTATTTCGTTGAAACCAATGTATTTTGTTTTTCGTAAATTGATAAGTTTGAGGGTTTTATTTATTTATTTTTATTTTCCATTATTTAGAACAATGTTGGTGGAATGAAGATGTGACAAGATTATAGTGCAAAAATGTAGTAAGAAATATATATATATATATATATATACACACATGTGTGTGCAAATATGTGTCTGCATATGTTTTGAATTTCTCTAATTAAATCATAGATCAAAGTAACTTGGAGGCACAAATTTGAGCAATCCCATTCCTCTTTGATTCTCTCTCAGCGACTAGGCTCAATTTTGATGGAGAAGGGATTTTTATTTATTTATTTTCCTTTTTCTACTCGAAACGGTGAGTTTTGGCAACAAATTCTTTTCTTTTCTTTTCTGACGGTACAGTTAGCTTACAGTAAATTTTGGTGAACAGAATATGGTCGACAAAACTAAGGAAATTCGCGCTTTTTAATATAGATGAAGAAGGTATACTACAACAGGTGCATCCGAGGTGAAGAAGGAAATTCGCGCTTTTTAATATAGTGTGTTTGACGAAGACTTATAGTCATTCATTTAATCATTTTTAATGACTTGATACAATTAATGATTAAATTGCAAATAAAAAAGAATACTTATACCACAAAAAGTAATTTATAGTGACTGACTAAGGAAGATTGGTACAAAAAGTCCACGCATGCAAAAAGAATACTCATTGCGCAAGTGAGAACTAGGACGGATAGATAGAAATTACAACTAAACTACGTACGTATATACGTACATGACGTGCATCAACTATATAAAGACTAGGGCCTTGCCTTTTGTTCTTCTCATAAGAGAGGAAATCACCTTAGGTTGCAACCACATCAATTAGAATCTATCATAACTATGGCTTCCTCAATTGACTGTAAATGGAAACGATATGTTTTTTTGAGTTTTAGAGGAGAGGATACCCACAATAATTTTTGTGGTCATTTATATGCCTCTTTGGAGCTTTCTGGTATTAACATATTCAAAGATGATGTAAAGCTTCCCAAGGGAGAAGAAATTTCCCCAGCACTTCTCACAGCAATCGAAGAGTCAAGATTCTCAATTGTCATATTATCTAAAAACTACGCAACATCTACATGGTGCCTGGATGAGCAGAACATGAAAATGACAATAGCTAAAGTAGGCTTATATTATCTAAAGACTTATTGTAATTCATAGTACTTTCATATATGAAAATGATATACTCTTTAATCATTTTTAATGACTTGATATAATTAATGATTAAATTGCACATAAAAAAGAGTACCACAAGGTATTCTGATGCATTATAAATTGATAAGTTTGAGGTTTTATTTATTTATCATTATTTAGAAGGACAAAATTGGCCTCTACCTTTTTCGGGCAAAATAAATAGCATTTTACCCCCTTTCCCAAACTAATTAGAGAAATGCCCCTCTTTTGAAACTCGACTTTCTCAAAATCAAGTTTAAAAAAAAAAAAAAAAAAAAAAATCTAGAGCCCTATAGTGGCGTTTTAAGGAGCCTATAGTGATGTTTTAATGACCTATAGTGGCGTTCTGTAACTTGATTTGCATGAAATCGAGTTACGTGCAATTTTTTTACCTATAATGAGCTTGAGTTAAAAAACACCACTATAGGTCCTTAAAAACGTCACTATAAGACTTAACTTGATTTTGAAAAAGTCGATTTTCAAAAGAGAGACATTTGCCTAATTAGTTTGGGAAAATGGGTAGAATGCTATTTATTTTGCCTGAAAATGGAAGAAGCCAATTTTGTCCTTATTTAGAATAATGTTAACAAAATGATGATGTGACAAGATTAAAGAGTAAAAATATAGAAATAGAAATATATATATATATATATATATATATATATATATGCACATGTGTGCACAAATATGTGTATGCATGTATTTTGAATATCTCTTAAATCATAGATCAAAGTAACTTAGAGGTCAATCAGAAAATCTTGTGATATTCTTTGTTTTTCTCTCAGCGATTAGGCTTAATTTTTCTACAGAAGGGATTTTTATTTATTTATTTATTTTCCGTTTTCTACTCGAAATAGTGAGTTTTGGCGACAGATTCTTTTCTTTTCTTTTTTTTTTTGAAGGTGCAGTTAGCTTACTGTAGCTTTTGGTGAACAGAACATGCTCGACAAAACTAAGCAAATTTGCTTTTTTTAATATAGGTGAAGGTATACCACAAGGTGCATCCGAGGTTGATATTGGCTGTAAGAATAAACTTTTTTTTTTTTTTTTTGGTTCTGTTGCATGAAAAAGTCAAAGCTTCATTTAACCCTTTCTTTGTATTTTGACGAAAACTTATAGATTATGTTGTATATATAGATATATACATAGATAGATTATAATAATGATGTTTGAATTTGGAGAATATTGTTTTGAAAAATGAAAATTTAAGTTCTAGAATTTTCTAAGTGAAATTCGATCTAAAGGATTTTTGATCGATCGAAACTTTTGCTCGATCGATCGAAACGATGAAGAAAATAATCCTGGAGTCTCTAGATGATTTGATCGCTATTCGATTCTTATTCGTTTGATCGAAAAGAGCATTCGATCGATCAAAAGGACTCTCGATCGATCAAAACTCGTAAAACTGAATTTTCTAGTGACTGTTCTGAAAGTTTGAAGAGGTATTAAGCCTGGTGAATGGTTTTATGAAATATTTTGACTCTCCATACATGCCTTTTGATGAACTATAACCTTATGAGTATAAATAGAGACATATTTTCACTAGAAACACAAGAAATCCTATGATTATTGTCTAGAATTGCTATCTGTATAACCCAACAACTTGGTTGTATCATGAGGACAAGTTTGCAATAATCTTTTAGCAACAATAGTGTGGAGCAAATATTGTCTAAGGATAACAATTTTGTGCCTCCAAGTTATTTATTTCTGTTTATCTTTTTATGTTATCTCCGTTCTTTATTTATTACTTTGTGTATCATTCTCAATAGATTATGCATAATCATTGTCAGTACCTTCATAGATTAAAATGCTGTTCTTTTAACAAGCTGCATTTGATTATTTGAGTAGTTGTTGAGCTATCAATACAATGACGCTACCAAATCATTTTTAATGACATATGTTAGTGTCAATATATTTTATATTTTGACTTGTTCTTGAAGAGTGACAAACAATTAAACTTTCACTCGCTTCAACTGGTGTACATGGATTTTAATTTTTCTGTCCCCAAAAATTAAGTGATATTAAATATATTACAACTTTTGTTACATTACAATTTATTGAGTAACCAATCAAGTAATTCAAATACTTAATTATTATCTTGTTGAAGTGTTTACTAAAAAAAAAAATTCTTGTTGAAGTGCCTCCAGTTACATTTATTTTTACATCAATTTATAAGTTTTTTGTGGTAAAATTTGTCTTAACTTTATTATTTTCCCAAAAATATATATATATATATATATATATATATATATATATATATATTAATAGAGAATTCAAACCAAATCACAATAGTAAATAGAAAATGCAAAAGTTATAACAAATTTTACTCCAAAAAACTTACAAGTATGACAAGAATATAATTGGTGTCACTTAAACAATATAATAAATTATGTTTGAATCTCTTTTTCCCTTCAGATTGATGACATGACAATTTGAAAGACCTCTATAGAAAATTTTTTAGTATCCCTAAAACTTATAATACAAAATATTAACTAAATTGATGTTTTGAATAAAATAAATATTAATTATGCAACATTTGAATATAAAAAAGGCCCAATTAAAGTTTCATAATAGACTTAAATTGCATTGAGTTGGCCCTAGTCTTGGGCCAAACTATTCCATTCCTTGCTTATGAGCCACCCTGAAAACTTAATGGATCTATAATGTGGTGTTTAAACTTGGGATCTACAAGTTTATTACATCACTTTCAAGATCAATAAGCTCACCACTTAGGTGGGGTTTGAGTGTTACGCTTAACCATGTATATTTTATGTGTAAACACTCAATTATGTAATACTTAAAAATCCCTTTTGAGTGTGACACCAAAAAATATGTGATACTATCAAGGTTTTGAAAGTCGGATCGTTCATTGAACCATAAAAGGGAGAGGTTCAACGTTTTTGAGATTGAACCGAGGTTAAACCAGAGTCAAACTGTGATGATGTCATAATTAATTAATAATTAATAAAAATAAAAATAAAGGTATTAAATTCATAAATATTAATAAAATTGACTATTTTTAAAAATTGAAACAAACTTTAAAATAAATTTTATTATTTATTCTTATTATACCTAAATTATATAAATTAATGAATTAACTATAATGTTTAAAAAAAAAATCCAAATAAGAGGAGAGATGATGAGATTTATTATTAAAAAAAAAAAAGACTAAAGTAAAAAACTCAAATATAAACTTTTTTTTTTTTGAGGGAAAGGTAGAAATATATATAGCATGATAAAAGTTTACAGGTGTGCTCAAACAAATAGACATGCTTAGTGCCTCCTCGGCTTAGTGTAGCTAGCCGGAGTATGTTCTAGTGTTAAGCATAAAACAGTGCCACATGTAAAAATATAAATATAAATTAGTATAGTGGGGATTTGACTATTTGCATTTTGCAAAATAGGAACCAGAAGGTTCCTTTTCAAATTTAAATTCACTCATCCATTCTGACTCCACTCACGTGATTTCTGATTTATCTATTCCCAATACTTTTTTACTTTTACTTTGTGAAGCTTTATTTCCTTCTTACACGGTTATCTAGCATTAGCCTTCCAGTTCAGTACTCCTACAGTCCTCCCCTCTTCTTCCTCCTCACGAGTCACGTCTGCAACTATGCTCATCTATTTTTTTTTTAATCTCATCATGCCATCAATCGGTGCTCCTTAAATTTCTTGTTTCATCTTTGGATTTTCTTCATCAGTTTCTCTCTTTCTTTCTTTTTTTCTTTTTCACTTCAGATCCATGCCAGAATTTCAGATCGGAAAATCAAATTTCATCGATGTCTTACAATCGAACCGGCCTACAGTTTGAATAGTTTTTCAGGTCTGACCTCGGTTCAAGCGGTTCTCTCATATTTTCTATATGCCCGGTTTTTATGTATAAAAAACCATTTTGATAAACGGTTCATAGTTAACCTGGTCGGACCATACGGTCCAGTCCAGGTTTAAAAACCTTGGATATTATTTTAAGGGTAAATTTTTTTTTTTTTTTTTTTTTTTTAAGGGTAAACTGTTAATTGTGTAATATATAAACCCTTCAGTTTTTTGAGTGATACAAAACTCACTATGATATTGTTTTATGTGATAGATTCAATTACACAGAAAAAGAATACCACAAGGTATTAAGTGTTTTTGGCGCCGCAAGCTACGGCGCCAAGATTGCCATTTGCATTATTGACAAAAAATGCATATATATATATATATATATATATATATATATATATATGAGGATTCCACTTTTTGAATTAAACTTTTATTTGATTCAAAAATATCTTTAAACTTTACGTTTAATAGAGATAAAACTAGAGGATAACTTGGTAAAAATATATTTCCAACTCCATTTAAAATGCTTATATAATTGGACACACTTTTACAATTCCATGTTTCCAAAACAAACTTATCCAAATTTTTTTTAAAAAGAAAAAGAAAAATATGAGATTAGACAAAAAAAAAGTTTCATCACATATGCAAAGCGCGTGTAACGAAACTAGTATATATATATATATATATGTACATGTTTGTGCAAATATGTGTTTGCATATGTTTTGAATTTCTCTAATTAAATCATAGATCAAAGTAACTTGGAGGCACAAATTTGAGCTATCCGATTCCTCTAATATTGATTCTCTCTCAGCGACTAGGCTCAATTTTGATGGAGAAGGGATTTTTATTTATTTATTTTCCTTTTTCTACTCGAAACGGTGAGTTTTGGCAACAAATTCTTTTCTTTTCTTTTCTGACGGTGCAGTTAGCTTACAGTAAATTTTGGTGAACAGAATATGGTCGATAAAACTAAGGAAATTCGCGCTTTTTAATATAGATGAAGAAGGTATACTACAACAGGTGCATCCGAGGTAGCGGTGGCAAAATCAACCCAAACCCATTTGTCCACCCAAACCCACCCACTTAAATTAGACCCAAACCCACCCAATTATTAATTGGGTTAAATGGGTATTAACCCAATTAAATCCAATTAACATTAATGTTTATTGGGTTTTAATTGGGTACCCAATTGACCCAATTATGATCCACCTATCATTTCTACAAATTACCTAACTCTAAAATGCCCCAAAACCACTAAAATTACCAAAATACCCCCTCAACCTAAAAAATGACCAAAATAACACCTAAACCTAAAAATGAACAAAATACCCCTAAAACCTAAAAAAAGACCAAAATACCCTCGAAACCTAAAAATTACCAAAATACCCCCAAAACCCAAAAAATGACCAAAATACCCCTAAAACCTAAAAATTACCAAAATGCCCCCTCAACCCAAAAAAATGACCAAAATACCCCCCAAAACCTAAAAATTACCAAAATACCCCCAAAACCCAAAAAATTACCAAAATACCCCTGAAACCCAAAAAATGACCAAAATACCCCCGACACCCAAAAAAGTACCAAAATACCCCTGAAATCCAAAAAATGACTAAAATACCCTTGAAACCCAAAAAATGACCAAAATACCCCTAAAACCTAAAAATGACCAAAATACCCCTAAAACCTAAAAATGACCGAAATACCCACAAAACCTAAAAAAGGGGCAAAATATCCCCAAAGCCTAAAAAATTACCAAAATAACCCCAAAACCTAAAAAATGAACAAAATATCCCCGAAACCTAAAAAATGACAAAAATACCCTCGAAACCTAAAAAATGGCCAAAATAACACCGAAACCTAAAAATTGATCAAAATAATCTAGAAACCTAAAAATGACCAAAATACCCCCCTAAAACTATAAAATGACCAAAATACCCCCTAAACCTAAAAAATTACTAAAATACCCATGAAATTTAAAAAATGACCAAAATACCCTCAAACCTATAAAGTGACAAAAATACCCCTAAACCTTTGAAATGACCCAAATAAACCCAAAACCTCTAAAATGGCCACAAACAACCTGAAACCTCTAAAATTACCAAAATACCCTGAAACCCCTAAAACGACCAAAATACATCTAAACCTATAAAACGACCAAAATACCCCTCAAAATATCTAAAATGACCAACATACCACTAATCCTATAAGATGAACAAAATACACCCGAAGCCTCTAAAATTACCAAAATAGGGGTTTGGGGTATTTTGGACGTTTCGAGGGTATTTTCGTTAAATTAAAGGTTCTAAGAGTATTTCAGTCATTTTGTAGGTTTTGAGGGAATGTCACTAATTTTTTAGGTTTTAGGCGTGTTTTGTTAACTTTTAGATTTTGGGGCCATTTTTTGTAATTTTCTAGGTTTTGGAGGTCGTTTAATAACTTTTTAGGTTTTGGGGATATTTCAATCATTCTTTAGGTTTCCGAGCTATCTTAGTCATTTTTAGGTTTAGGGGGTATTTTGGTCATTTTTTATGTTTAGGGAGTATTTTGTTCACTTTTTAGTTTTAGGAGGGATTTGGGTAGTTTTTTTAGATTTAGGGTGTATTTTTATCGACTTATAGGTTTAAGGGGCATTTTTGTCATTTTATAGGTTTCGGGGTATTTTGGTCATTTTTTATATTTTGAGGATATTTTGGTCATTTTAAGGTTTATGGGTTATTTTGGTCATATTTAGGTTTCAGGGGTACTTTGGTCATTTTTTAGGTTTCAAGGGGTATTTTAGTTAATTTTTGGGTTTCAAGGGTATTTCGATCATTTTTTAGGTTTCGAGGGTATTTTGATCATTTTTTGGTTTCTAGGTTATTTTGGTCAATTTTTTGGCTTCGGGGTTATTTTGGCCATTTTTAAGGTTTTGGGGGTATTTTGGTTATTTTTAGGTTTCGGCGTTATTTTGGTTAATTTTTAGACTTCAAGATTATTTTGGTAACTTTTTAGGCTTCAGGGGTATTTTGGACATTTTTTGGGTTTTCGAGATATTTTGGTCATTTTTAGGTTTTGGGGGTATTTTGGTCATTTTTTGGTTTCAGGGGTATTTTGGTCATTTTCTATGTTTCGGGGGGGTATTTTGGTAATTTTTTGGTTTCGGACGTATTTTGGTCATTTTATGGGTTTTGGGGGTATTTTGGTAATTTTTAGGTTTCAGGGGTATTTTGGCCATTTTTTGGATTCCTGGGGGTATTTGGTCATTTTGTAGGTTTTGTGATTATTTTGGTAATTTTTAGCTTTTAGGGGTATTTTGGTCATTTTTTAGGTTCTGGGGATATTTTGGTCATTTTAAGGTTTTTAGGGTATTTTGGTCATTTTCTGGGTTTTGGGGGTATTTTGGTAATTTTTTGGGTTTTGGGTGTATTTTGGTCTTTTTTTTAGGTTTTTGGAGTATTTTGGTAATTTTTAGGTTTCGGGGGTACGTTGGTCATTTTTTGGGTTTCGGGGGTATTTTGGTAATTTTTTGGGTTTCGAGAGTATTTTGGTAATTTTTTGGGTTTCGGGGGTATTTTGGTAATTTTTTGGGTTTCGGGGGTATTTTGGTCATTGTTTTGGTTTCGGGAGTATTTTGGTCATTTTTTTGTGTTTTGGGGGTATTTTTAGGTTTCGGGGGTATTTTGGTAATTTTTTGGGTTTTAGGAGTATTTTGGTCATTTTTTGGGTTTCGGGGATATTTTGGTCATTTTTTGGGTTTCTGGGGGTATCTTGGTCATTTTTAGGTTTTTGGGGTATTTTGGTCATTTTTAGGTTTTTGGGGTATTTTGGTCATGTTTTGGGTTTTAGGGGGTATTTTGGTCATTTTGAAGATTTTAGAGTACTTTGGTCATTTTCACTTTAGTGGCATTTTGGTGATTTTGATAATTGGGTAATTAGGTGGGTTGGGGTTTACCCATAATAATTGGGTTGGGTTGGACTTGAGTTAGAAGCAATTAGTTAAATGGGATTTAAATGGGTAAATGGGTTTTATATGCCTAACCCAATTATGCCCAGCCCAAACCCATCCAAACCCACCCATTTGCCACCCCTAATCCGAGGTGAAGAAGGAAATTCGCGCTTTTTAATATAGTGTGTTTGACGAAGACTTATAGTCATTCATTTAATCATTTTTAATGACATGATAAAATTAATGATTAAATTGCAAATAAAAAAGAATACCACAACGTAATAACTATTAAGTGTGTTTGACGCCACAAGCTACGGCGTAAAGACTGCCATCTGCATTGAGAAATAGTTGTTAAAAAATATGTTGCAGCTGTTTTGGACCAGAACCCTTTTAGATGAAGTAATTTATAGTGACTGACTAAGGAAGATTGGTACAAAAAGTCCACGCATGCAAGTCCCACGTTGCGCAAGTGAGAACTAGGACGGATAGATAGAGACTACAACTAAACTACGTACGTATATACGTACATGACGTGCATCAACCATATAAAGACTAGGGCCTTGCCTTTTGTTCTTCTCATAAGAGAGGAAATCACCTTAGGTTGCAACCACATCAATTAGAAACTATCATAACTATGGCTTCCTCAATTGACCGTAAATGGAAACAAGATGTTTTTTTGAGTTTTAGAGGAGAAAATACACGTAATAACTTTTGTGCTGATTTACATGCCTCTTTGGTGCGTTCTGGTATGAACACATTCAAAGATGATATAAAGCTTCACAAGAGAGAAGAAATTTCTCCAGCACTTCTCACAGCAATCGAAGAGTGAAGATTCTCAATTGTCATATTATCTAAAAACTACGCAACATCTACGTGGTGCCTGGATGAGCAGAACATGAAAATGACAATAGCTAAAGTAGGCTTATATTATCTCAAGACTTATAATCATTCATAATACTTTCAAATATGAAAATGATGTACTCTTTTAATCATTTTTAATGACTTGATATAATTAATGATTAAATTGCACATAAAAAAGAATACCACAAGGTATTCTGCTGCATTATAAATTGATAAGTTTGAGGTTTTATTTATTTATCATTATTTAGAATAATGTTAACGAAATGATGATGGGACAAGATTAAAGAGTAAAAATATAGAAATAATATATATATATATATATATATATATATACATATATTTATGCACATGTGTGCACAAATATGTGTATGCAAGTATTTTGAATATCTCTTAAATCATAGATCAAAGTAACTTAGAGGTCAATCAGAAAATCTTGTGGTATTCTTTGTTTTCTCTCAGCGATTAGGCTTAATTTTTCTACAGAAGGGATTTTTATTTATTTATTTATTTTCCTTTTTCTACTCGAAATAGTGAGTTTTGGCAACAAATTCTTTTCTTTTCTTTTCTTTTTTGAAGGTGTAGTTAGCTTACTGTAGCATTTGGTGAACAGAACATGCTCGGCAAAACTAAGCAAAGTCGCTCTTTTTAATATAGGTGAAGGTATACCACAAGGTGCATCCGAGGTTGATATTGGCTGTAAGAATAAACTTTTTTTTTTTTTTTTGGGGTTCTGTTGCATGAAAAAGTCAAAGCCTCATTTAACCCTTTCTTTGAATTTTGACAAAGACTTATTGATTATGTTGTATATATAGGTATATACATAGATAGATTGTAATAATAATGTTTGAATTTGGAGAATATTGTTTCGCAAAATGAAAATTCAAGTTCTAGAATTTTCTAAGTGAAATTCGAACTAAAAGATTTTTGATCGATCGAAACTTTTACTCGATTGATCAAAATGATGAAGAAAATAATCTTGGAGTCTTTAGATGATTTGATCGCTATTCAATTCCTATTCGTTCGATCGAAAAGAGCATTCGATCAATCAAAAGGACTCTCGACCGATTGAAACTCGTAAAACTGAATTTTCAAGTGACTGTTCTTAAAGTTTGAAGAGGTTTCAAGACTTGTGAATGGTCTTATGAAATATTTTGACTCTCCATACGTGCCTTTTGATGAAATATAACCTTATAAGTATAAATAGAGGCTTATGTTCACTTGAAACACAAGAAATCCTGTGGTTATTCTCTAGAATTGTTATCTGTATAACCTAACAACTTGGTTGTATCATGAGGACAAGTTTGCAATAATCTTTTAGCAACAAGAGTGTGGAGCAAATATTGTCTAAGGAGAACAATTTTGTGCCTCCAAGTTGTCTATTTCTGTTTATCTTTTATGTTATCTTTGTTCTTTATTTATTACTCTGTGTATTATTCTTAGTAGATTATGCATAATCATTGTCATCCTAAATACTTGATATATTATTCATAGTACTTTGATATATTAAAATGCTGTTCTTTTAACAAGCTGCATTTGATTATTTGAGTAGTTGTTGAGCTATCAATATAATGACGCTACCAAATCATTTTTAATGACATATGTTAGTATCAATATATTTTATATTTTGACTTGTTCTTAAAGAGTGAAAAACAATTAAACTTTCACTCGCTTCAACTGTTGTACATGGATTTTAATTTTTCTGGCCCCAAAAATTAAGTGATATTAAATATATTACAACTTTTGTTACATTACAATTTATTGAGTAACCAATCAAGTAATTCAAATACTTAATTATTATCTTGTTGAAGTGTTTACTCAAAAAAAAAAAAAAAAAAAAAAAAAATTCTTGTTGAAGTGCCTCCAATTACATTTATTTTTACATCAATTTGTAAGTTTTTTGTGGTAAAACTTGTCGTAACTTTATTATTTTCCCCAAAAAAAAAAAATATTAATGGAGAATTCAAACCAAATCACAATAGTAAATAGAAAATGCAAAAGCTATAACAAATTTTACTCCAAAAAACTTACAAATATGACAAGAATATGATTAGTGTCACTTAAAAAATATAATAAATTAATGTTCAAATCTTTTTTTCCCTTCAGATTGATGACACGACAATTTGAAAGACCTTTATAGAAAAATTTGTAGTATCCCTAAAACTTATAATACAAAATATTAACTAAATTGATGTTTTGAATAAAATAAATATTAATTATGCAACATTTAAATATAAAAAAGGCCCAATTAAAGTTTCATAATAGACTTAAATTGTATTGAGTTGGCCCTAGTCTTGGGCCAAACTATTCCATTCCTTGCTTATGAGCCACCTGAAAACTTAATGGATCTATAATGTGGTGTTTAAACTTGGGATCTCCAAGTTTATTACATCACTTTCAAGATCAATGAGCTCACCACTTAGGTGGGGTTTGAGTGTTAAGCTTAACCATGTATATTTTATGTGTAAACACTCAATTATGTAATACTTAAATCCCATTTGAGTGTGACACCAAAAAATATGTGATACTATTTTAAGGGTAATCTGTTTTTTTTTTAAGGGTAAACTGTTAATTGTGTAATATTTAAACCCTTCAGTTTTTTGAGTGATACAAAACTCACTATGATATTGTTTTATGTGATAGATTAAGTGTTTTTGGTGCCGCAAGCTACAGCATCGGGATTGCCATCTGCATTATTGACAAAAAATGCACACACACACACACATATATATATATATATATATATATATATATATATATATATGAGGATTCCTCTTTTTGAATTAGACTTTTATTTGATTTAAAAATATCTTTGAACTTTACATTCCTCTTTGATTCTCTCTTAGCGACTAGGCTCAATTTTGATGGAGAAGGGATTTTTATTTATTTATTTTCCTTTTTCTACTCGAAACGGTGAGTTTTGGCAACAAATTCTTTTCTTTTCTTTTCTGACGGTGCAGTTAGCTTACAGTAAATTTTGGTGAACAGAATATGGTCGACAAAACTAAGGAAATTCGCGCTTTTTAATATAGATGAAGAAGGTATACCACAACAGGTGCATCCGAGGTGAAGAAGGAAATTCGCGCTTTTTAATATAGTGTGTTTGACGAAGACTTATAGTCATTCATTTAATCATTTTTAATGACTTGATAAAATTAATGATTAAATTGCAAATAAAAAAGAATACCACAACGTAATAACTATTAAGTGTGTTTGACGCCGCAAGCTACGGCGTAAAGACTGCCATCTGCATTGAGAAATAGTTATTAAAAAATATGTTGGAGCTGTTTTGGACCAGAACCTTTTTAGATGAAGTAATTTATAGTGACTGACTAAGGAAGATTGGTACAAAAAGTCCACGCATGCAAGTCCCACGTTGCGCAAGTGAGAACTAGGACGGATAGATAGAGACTACAACTAAACTACCTACGTATATACGTACATGACGTGCATCAACTATATAAAGACTAGGGCCTTGCCTTTTGTTCTTCTCATAAGAGAGGAAATCACCTTAGGTTGCAACCACATCAATTAGAATCTATCATAACTATGGCTTCCTCAATTGACCGTAAATGGAAACGAGATGTTTTTTTGAGTTTTAGAGGAGAAGATACACGTAATAACTTTTGTGCTCATTTACATGCCTCTTTGGTGCGTTCCGGTATGAACACATTCAAAGATGATGTGAAGCTTTGCAAGGGGGAAGAAATTTCTCCAGCACTTCTCACAGCAATCGAAGAGTCAAGATTTTCAATTGTTATATTGTCTAAAAACTACGCAACATCTAAATGGTGCCTAGATGAGCTTGTTAAAATTATTGAGTGTAAATCAAATGGCCAAACTGTTTATCCTATTTTTTATGATGTCAGTACGTCGGAAGTACGTAACCAAGAGGGAAACTTCGGAGTAGCATTGGCAAATCATGAGCAAACATTAAAGCCTAACCTTAAGGAGAAGGTACAAAGATGGAAGTCAGCTCTAATTGATGTGGCCAATTTGTCTGGCTGGGATTCAAAGAATAGGTAACTATACTCTTATGCCTTCATTATTCGTTTATGTGTGTGTGTGAAAAATCCAAAATATAAATTGTCATACCCTATTTTCTATTCCATGGATGTCTCATTTGTTTTTCTACATTAGATTATATGTTTCATTTTTGAGAAATTGCCTACACGTGTTCTCATAATCCAAATTATTATTAGGGCTAATTACAACTTACTCGTTTGTGGTTTGGCCGAAATTTAAGTCGCTTATCCGTGATTTGAAATTTGACATTTTACCCACCTAAGGTCAAGGTTTTCAGACCCAGACCGTTCATTGAACCGTAAAAGGGAGAGGTTCAAGGTTTTTGAGGTCGAACCGAGGTCGAACCGGGGTCGAACTGTGATGACGTCATAATTAATTTAATAATTAATTAAAGCCTAAATATAGATATTAAATTTATAAAACTAGCAAAATTGACAATATATCTATATATGTGAAGGAAATTTAATGACTTTCAAGCATATATTTAATAATTAAATAAGAAAGTTAATAAAATAAAATAATAACCATGAAAACATTAAAATTTATGATTAATTTTTGAAGTAATGTTGAATATCTTTGAAGGATTTTAATTATAATTTTTTTTATTCCTTGTAAGAGATGGATAATTTAATTAAGTAGAATAAAATTGTGTTAAGTTGTTTTTAAAAAAAAAAAAAAATTGCTAAGGGGTTGGACCGCACGGTTCTCACCGGTTCGTACGGTCCAACCCCGGTTTTAGGGGTTTACGGAATTAACAAAAAATCCGGTTCTTTAGGCTTAAAAAACCGGTTTTCATTCCGGTTCTCGGTTTTCACGGTCCGACCTCCCGGTCCGGTCCGGTTCTGAGAACCATGCCCAAGGTTTTCAGATCCGGACCGTTCATTGAACCGTAAAAGGGAGAGGTTCAAGGTTTTTGAGATCGAACCGGGGTCGAATCGTGATGACGTCATAATTAATTTAATAATTAATTAAAGCCTAAATATATATATTAAATTTATAAAACTAGCAAAATTGACAATATATCTATATATGTGAGGAAAATTTAATGATTTTCAAGCATATATTTAATAATTAAATAAGAAAGTTAATAAAATAAAATAATAACCATGAAAACATTAAAATTTATGATTAATTTTTAAAGTAAAGTTGAATATCTTTGAAGGATTTTAATTATAATTTTTTTTTATTCCTTGTAAGAGATGGATAATTTAATTAAGTAGAATAAAATTGTGTTAAGTTTTTTTTTTTTTTTTTAAATTGCTAAGGGGTTGGACCGCACGGTTCTCACCGGTTCATGCGGTCCAACCCCGGTTTTAACAGTTCACGGAATTAACAAAAAATCCAGTTCTTTAGGCTTAAAAAACCGGTTTTCATCCTGATTCCCAGTTTTCACGGTCCGACCTCCCGGTCCGGTCCGGTTCTGAAAACTATGATTATTAGTAATTTATTAACATCTAAGGTATCTCTTATTATATAATAATAATTTTTTTTCCCTTTTCATTGGTGTCTTCTAGTAGCTTTGTTATTTATTTATTTATTTCATAAATAATAATGCCTCAACATATTGTTCATGAATTGTATCTTTCCATTATTTTTTATTTCAAGTGGAACTACAAATCATGTAATATAGCTCAAGACTTTTAAAACCAAAAAACATAAATGGGGTCCAAATAATTCAATTGTTAAAAGTCTCTTGTCATCGATTAAAAGATATGAGTTTCAAATATTACTTACACAAAAAAATTAACTGCTATCTTAATTTGTTGATAAGAACAATCATTTTAAAGTGGTTGTCATAAGTTTAAATACTACTAATCCACACGTAAAAATTTAAAAAAAAAAAAAAAAACACACACACACAATATACAAGACATAAAATCTTTTATGTTTTGAACTATTGAAATGTTTCTCAATTTTTTAATAGCACAAATGAAAATAAAACAAATTGAAAAATGATAAATTAAAAAAAAAATTCCATAAAAATTTGAAATACGTGAAATAGGGTTAATGTAAAAGAATACTCAATCTTTTCTTACCTACGTAGCATTGATCCTAGATTTGAACGTGAAGAGTGTTAGGAATACATGTGCCAGTGAAGTCCCACATGGAAAAAGAGAATGATAAGAGGGAGTGGTTAATTAATATAACATAATCGGGTCCAAACTCAAGGTCTTTTGGGTTAAATGGTGTACCTATATGTTATATTAACTACTTAGGAGGTGTCATCTCCTAAACAAGTGATATTAGAGCTTAGGAGGTGTGCCACAAAGGTGGCGAGGTTTTATGGTCCCTTTCCTAGGAGGGACACAACAAGCCTAAAGGGCCCACACAAAAGATCCTGGAGGAAGGCCCAATGAAAGAGTGTTATCAATGGTGATAGATCACGAAGAAGCACAATCCAATGGACAGGAATGTAAGGGCCACTTCCCATGGATGACATACAAAAGGCTCATGGATGATATGCTGGTGATGGAAAAAGCTCATTGGTAAGGGGCAATGAGTATGATTTGGTCAAAACTCACAAAGAGGTAGAGACTCACATGTGAGGGTGAGATTGTTGGAAATAGTCCTACATATAATAAAAATGACAAGAGAGAATTGATAATATAATATAGTTGAGTCCAAATTTAATAGGCTTAAGTATTTTGGGTCAAGTGGTGTCCCTAACAAAGAATAAAGGAAAATAAAGAATTCATGAAAAAATTGAAATTCATTTGAGGGTGTGACAAGTTCATCGCTTGTTTCCCAATGGTCATTAAGTGCATGCTTATCTAAAAAACTTGTTTAAGGAGATCCAACTATGGAGTTCTGTTTTGTTTTGTTTATAATTCAATAGCAAAGGGTGAGAAATTTGAATTCTATACATCTCCATCGGAAACACCAAGAATGGTTGGTTGAACTAAAGTTTTTGGTGGAAATCCAACTGAGTTTGATTCCTACCATCGGTGGTGTTCTCTCCTCCTAAATTCTAGATAATTGTTGCCTATTTGGGACCTTTTGTTTTGCAAACATTACACACATTCACATTTGGATTTTGAACAATTATAGGTTTTGGTCTTTAAGAGGGGTCTCAAAGAATTAAAGGTTTAGACTCAATGGGTGAAGAACAATCTATGTGGTTTCAAAGAATTAAAGGTTTATATTTTATGGCAAATTAGTGGAAAAAATCTCATTGCAAGAAATCACTCTAGGGAGTGGATTTTAAAAATCTTTGTCTTAAGGAGGTCTTGTGTGTCAGCCTTTTTCTCTCAAAACGTTATGCTTTAAGATGTCCTATATCGGTAGCTTAAAGGCTTGAAGAAATCACACGTCTAGCAAAATTCAGATTAATTAGATCCCAACAATTTTGTTTTGAGCAGTTGTCTCCCTTTTCTTTTCTTTTTTTTCTACTTTAATGTTTCCCTTGCGTGAGTCTAAAGTTCACTTGATAATTTTGTTCTATAAATCTTCAATCAACACTTTGATAAAATTTTAACCTATCTTAATCTTAAATACAACCCTCTATATAATATATTTTTGTTAAATGCAATTAACCATATCTAGAACATAGTTATGTGTGTGTGATCCTCATAATATTACCCATAATTTATCAAATATTTTCTAGAAAATTTCTGAAAATGTCCTAATGAATTGCTCCAAGAATTTGAAGTAGGATTTTAATAAAATTCTTTTCCACGGCTAAGCGGAATATCAATGAATACTAATTATGTACGTTGTTTTCAATGAAAAAAACAAAGTTTAGGTCCAAGCTGATTTTGAGCTATTTTACTCTATGGCAATTGAAAAGATCATCTATGTATAGTTTTATTCACAAGACTTTTTTTAACGAGTCATTTGTATTGTTTAATTAATATATATGAATAGTTTTATAATTTTTCATGTAATAAGTTAAAAATAATAATAATAACTTCAAATTAATTTTGAGCCAAACTTTATTCTAAAGAGAATGTCCTAAACACAATGCCCCCCGGGTTTTTAAAATCCTCCCCCACCCCTAATGTATTTCTATATATATATATATATAGAAAATAAAAAATTATATATAATAAAAAATTGGCTAATGGTCTACTTAAAATTTTAAATATTGTGGGTTCTAACTTCTAATTAGCTCAATTTATTTTTTTATGAGAAAAAGGTAAGAGATTTTTTTTGGAATACTATCTCCAAATTAGACAGTAGCTCTTTTATCCATACATCTAAAAGTTTCTTGTAGTCGGATAAAGGATTTGGGGTTTAATCCTCATCTCATATACACCAAAAAATCAATTAGTGGCCAAAATGTATTAAAGACACATTTTCCTAAAAATAGATAAGTAAATCTAATTAACTGTAGTTTAGTTTATTTATTTTCCAAAATTGATTTTTTTTTTTGATAACATTTAGATATATGGACATTATAGTTCTATTTTATATATTTTTTTTTAGGAGAAAGGATAACTGTGGATTTTGTGTTTAGGTTTTAGAGGTTTATTATCTTTGTCTTCTATTGAAATAAGGTTCTCCTTTAGCTTATATTATTGTTATATTTGATTCTAAAAAAAATGTTATGTTATATATATATATATATATATATATATATATATATATTATTTATTTGTAAATATTTAGGAAGGTAAAGTAACCTTTATTATTTTATATATTTTTCATTACTTTTAAAGCTATTTGTATACTTTAACTATGTAATCGTTAATTTATATAATTAGTTGCTAACCCGTGCTATGCACGAGAACTTACCTATTTGTGAGGAGGATTAAAATAATTTTATAAAATCCTAAATTGATTAAGAAACTACACTATTGCATGATTTGCTCTTGTATGACTTTAATTTGTGTTATAATTTGATGAAAAAGTTATTGCTTGAACATGCAATGGCTTACATAAAATTTGTAAAATAATATAAAGATTTTTATATATTAAACGGATTTACATTAATTACTCAGAAATACCGTATAAAAATGCACATTAAAACATTAAGAGAAAACAATATCCTAAATTTTACTCACATAAAGTAAATCCCTATTCAAGAATACTATTCTAATTTTTAAATTTTTAATATTATATAAAATTAACTTTTATTTTAATGTTTGCATGGATTTTGTTGTTTTCAAGGATGAAATTTCAAATATTAAAAATTGTGAAAGACGAAAAAATATTAAAGAATCAGATGATTCACAACTTAAAATATATATGACTAAACAATAGAGAAACATAAGAGAAAGAAGGATTACATTCAAAAGAATAATCTATGGCTATAACTATTGAAAAGAATCAAAAGATTCAAAGCTTATAAATTATAGATAATATATATATATATATATATATATAGCTGTGTGTGTGTGGTGTAAGACTACACAACAAATAAATATAAGAGAAAGATGTGTTACCATCAAAAGAATAATTCAGATGTTAAAACTTTTGAAAGACCAAAAAATATTAAAAAATCATAAGATTTACTTCCTATAAATTTTTGAATTTTTGAAACAAAACAAAATGTATATGATTACACAATAGAGAAATATAAGAGAAAAAATTGATTACTTTCAAATATTGCAAAAACTAACACAAATTCAGATGTTAAAACTTCCAAAATGCCAAAAAAGATATATAATTAAAGAATAAGTTATTGAAACAATTCAAAAAATATATAACTATTCAAAAGAGAAATATAAGTAAAAGAAAAGAGTACACGAACGCATAAAGTAATAAGTTTTAAATTTTAATGGGTCTAAACTTTAAACGATGAAAAAAAATCATATATAATCACATGTGTAGAGTTTAGTGGTTCATGTACGAAAATCACTTTTTAAAAAATACATGAAAAATTATAATATATATATATATATATATATATTTAACAAAGTAGAGGAGAAGAAAATATTGGAATAACAGAAAAGGGGTGCCCAATTATTCATTCATAAAAAAATAATAATAAATTAAAGATTTGCTAAAAAGTAGACAAATCACAATATATGAAAATCTAATAAAATAATCAATTACTTTTTTTAAATAATAATGATCCATTGTTTTGCTTTGTCCAAAAAATCATTTTATATTTCTATTTTTTATATATATTATATGATGTATAATAGTTTAATAATAGTTATATATATATATATATATTATATAATGTTATGTAGTATAATATATATTATTTTAATAAGAAATAAAGAAGGAAGAGGAGTCATACCTGGCCATCACTTCAATTGATGAAAACATCAAATCTTAACCACACACGTGGTGCATATTCTCTTGGAAATTGGAGCAATGCAGACCGGTTGTCTGCTTCATAAATGACTAATGAGTAAAGAAAAAGGGGAAAAAGAATAGTAAATCAAACTTAACTTTAACATGGTGATTAGTGAGTTTGAAGTTGGAACGCATAGAGAGGAAGAAACTGAGAATAGAGTCATAGGTGGGTAGAATTGATTGCAGATGTATTATATTGTAATTTTTTAAGGATAAAAAGAAAAGCTACGTTGCTTTGAAGATTGCTGCACATAGTCCCCTTCTTCAGTTCAGTCCAAAGTAAGTCATAGAAGTTTTGTAAGGATGAAGGAGGAAAAATTAGAGAAGAGAGAGAATGTGGAGAAATAGTGTTTTTTTTTTTTGGTGATTTTGCGTTGATTTTAGAGTTGGGTTTTAAAAAAAAAAAAAATTGGGGTTTGTATTGCTTTTAGAGTGTTCATGATTAACCTTGCAAATTTTGAGATAAATTTGAGTTTAAGTTGGACTTGATAAAGAGATAGAGTTTCATTCTTTGTTAAATTTAGACTTTGGCTGTTAACGTCAAAGATTAGTCTTCCTCAAGTTGAAGTTGATATTGTTAATTAAAAAAGAAGTTAAATAATTTTGTTTTAAAAAAATAATAACGATATAGCAAACTCTGGAAAGGTCAACAAAAAGTTAAGGTTTTGGTTATATATATATATATATATATATATATATATATATGTGTGTGTGTAGGGTCTCGTTTCTCAGCCCCTTTCCCGTACAGTGTGCAAGAACTTGGGCTGGCGGGCCCCATACAATGAATTTGTAAAGAGTGGGTTGAAAAACTAGGCCCTGGTGGATGGGCAATTGTTGGTCATGGTGTTCATGGCGATCACAGAGATGAACTGAGCTTAGCCAAGGAGATTTTCTCCTTGGCGCCGTTTCGGTGGTTCCTATTCTTGGCGCTTTCAAAGAGAGAGAGTCCCCCCCTTTTTGGATTGCTTTTTCTTTCTTTTATACTGGCTTCCACTCTCCTTTCAATGTCCACGTGTAGGTTTGAGACTAATAGGGTTGATACTTGTCCCATCAGCCCATACCCAAAGTGGTTGGGAGTGGTTGTAAAGGCTGAAAAGCATGACTCTGTCAGGTACGGAATACTTAATTGCAGTAATGGCAGCCTTTCCCTTGTTCTTTGCCATTTTAATACTCTTCCTGTTCGGCGAAACGACCCGAAGTGTCATTACTAGGGCCGAGTTGTTTCCCTTGTCATCGGCTACACTTATGGCCGAGGAGGGTCTTTCCCATGGCCGAGGAGGATCCTTCCCATGGCCAAGGGGTGGGCCTTCTTTGGATCGGGCCCTGTGCCCAACGTAGACATTGACATGAGCTCTCCGGTTTTATACCCCCACAATATGTATATAAAACAAATATTATCTAAAATATTTGAAGAAATATTTATTGAGAGAGAGAGAGAGAGAGAGAGAGGGAGGGAGGGGGATATTCTTTGGATTTTAACTTTTTTTGAGGTGGTTTTGGATTTTAACTTCTTTTGAAATTTTTGACTTGGTCCCACCCAAAAAAATTTCTTACCCCTGGTTCTTAGTAAGATTAAAAATGGACAATATACTTTACGTATAACGCATTTTTAATCTAACTTATTCATAAGCCCAAAATCGTGAACCAAGTTCACAGTGATAAAAGTATTTTTTGCGTTAAGTCTAACTTATTATGCGTTTTTTATGCTTTAATGTTGGCAGGTACGAACCAAAGCTCATCCAAGAAATTGTTCAGCGCATTTCAGAGCAAAAACTGAGCAGTACAAAAATAAGCATTGCTAAACACCCAGTTGGAATAGAATCTCACGTGCAAGAGATTAGCAAGCTTTTGGATATTAAGTCTAACTCAAAGGAGGTTCGCAAAGTAGGGATTTATGGATGTCAAGGAGTTGGAAAGACAACCATAGCGAAAGCTATATATAACTTGCATGGTAGTCAATTTGATCGTTGTTGCTTTCTAATGGATGTTAGACATAGGTCTAAAGATCAGCATCAAATTGTCAAACTACAAAAATTGCTACTTCATGAGATCTTAGGAGAGGATTTGGAATTGGGCAATATGGACAAAGGAAGCACTGTGATTAAGGAAAGGCTTTGCCATATAAAGGTTCTTATTGTGATTGATGGTGTGGATTATACAGATCTAAACCCTTTAGACAAATTGGCAGAAAAACTTGATTGGTTTGGTCCTGGAAGTAGAATAATTATAACGACGACAGATAAACATTTATTGGATACTCAGGAGGTTGTCCCTTCACCCTATGAGATGAAGACGATGGGTCAAAGTGATGCTATTCAGCTCTTTAGTTGGCATGCTTTTAAAAAAAACAAGCCTGAGGTAGATTACATGAAACTTGTAAACGTTGTAGTACGTTACAGTAAGGGCCTTCCATCAGCTCTAGTAAAATTGGGTTCAGATTTGTGCTCTAGAAGCATGGATTATTGGGAAAGTAAATTATTAAAAAACAATGCAATTGAAGGAGAAAATCACGACATTTGGATTAGACTAAATGCCTTTGTCGAGAGACCCTATAATGATGAAACAAGAGAAATGCACCCTAGTTTGCTACAACTTTTCAAAGTAACTTTGGAATCCCCTTCTGAGGAGTACCCTAATTTCAACATGAAAGCACTAGAGCAGTGCGATGATCCTGTAGATTGGAAAGATGATTTTGATTTACAGTCAATCAAATTTGAGCAATCTGCTGAAGAAACCTCACACCCAGATGCAGATGAGATTAGCAAGCAAGGGATGAAAGCTTGGGAAGGTCAAAATGAAAATCCATATGCTGGCGCAACTCAAGATGTTGAAAAAGGAGAGCAATGGAGGAATGCTTCGCAAGGTGGAAGTAAAAACCCATATCATGGTGAACTTGGAGATGATGACGCTGCATCGCAAGGTGGAAACTATGACCCATATTATGGTGGAGCTAGAAATGACGACGACGACAATGACAACGACGATGATGATGGGCAAGGTGCAAGCGAAAGCCCAAATTATGGTGGACCTACAGAACATGGCGTTGCTGGGCAAAGTGGAAAATATAATCTATACTATGGTGGAGCTAGAAATGATGGTGATGGTGATGATGATGGGGGCGATGGTGATGGTGATGGTGATGATGGGGGCGATGATGATGGTAATGGGGATGGTGATGATGATGATGGTGGACCTACAGAACATGGCGTTGCTGGGCAAAGTGGAAACTATAATCTATACTATGATGGAGCTAGAAATGATGGTGATGGTGATGGTGATGATGATGGGGGCGATGATGATGGTGGTGGTGGGGGCGATGATGATGGTAATGGGGATGGTGATGATGATGATGGTAATGGTGATGATGATGATGGCGTTGCTGGGCAAAGTGGAATATATAATCTATACTATGGTGGAGCTAGAAATGATGGTGATGGTGATGATGATGGGGGCAATGGTGATGGTGATGGTGATGGTGATGATGATGGTGATGGTGATGGTGATGGTGATGATGGGGTCGATGATGATGGTAATGGGGATGGTGATGATGATGATGGTAATGGTAATGATGATGGTGATGGTGATGATGATGATGGTGGACCTACAGAACATGGCGTTGCTGGGCAAAGTGGAAACTATAATCATGGCGAACTTGAGGATGATGAAGATGCTAACGAAGGTGAAAACAAAAATCGATATGTTGAAAGAGAGGAGCAGTGGGAAGGTATAAACAAAAACCCATATCCTTGAGAGATGTGAATTATCAAAGGTATTTATATAATATAATAAATTTAAAAATAAACATGAAAAATATATGGTAATACATATAGAAGATAAATAAAAAATAAAAAATTATTGTAAGTTATGTCTCGAAAGGATATGATAAAAAAAAAAAATTATAATAAACAATAAAACGTCTTTGAAATTTTTAATAATTAAGGTTTAGTCAAAAAATTAAGCTAAGAGAAATACATATTAATCTTAATTAATAAATTTAATAATTTATATTTGTATAAAAAGGTGGATTAGTTAAGGAAGGTGGGATTGAACAAGATGTGTGTGATCCTCTTCTTTTTTTTTCTTTTTTCTTTTTCTGAGAAAGTTGTGTGCGATCTAATTTTTTTTTTTTTTTCATAGTAATTAAATGATACCTTTAATTTAGAGTTAGTCTTGATTTGATATATATATATATATATGTGTGTGTATATATTTGCCTTATCATTTTCTGAGCATTGTCTCATTATTAAGTTTCGTTATGGTTTCAGATTGACTGGGAGCATCGTGGAGTAAGATTCGGAGTGTTCGTCGCCAGTAGATGTTTCAATTCTAGTTCTAAATATTGTGATATTGTCTTAATTGAATAAATAAACCTCTTGCGCTATATCATTTGTTATTGAGGTATGTGTGGCTTATGTTTGCATTGTTGTGAGCGGGATGTGCCCATGCTCATCTTATTTGGTACTCATTTATATTTTGATCTCCAACTGTTTGATTACCAGAATATTTGACTTTTAATTTTACGGCTCTTGTGAGTTCCTGAAAATTGATAGTGTTGGTTATCGGAATATTCTGCCATAGTGCTTTTATATATATATATATATATATATTATAATGACTCTGGTGTAATTTAATATTATAATGACTTCGTGACGGTGATACTTTATTTTTTATTTTTTAAATTTATGTGTGACCTTTGAAAATTGATATTATATTCTCTCACTAAAAATTTTAAGAGTAAAGATTTTGATATTATTGCTTTCATTTATCCTTTTATATTGATAGTTTTATTGAATATTTATGATCACCAAAAAGAAGCATCATACTATTTTATGTATTATCCTGATGCATTAAGTTGAATTAGTTTTTAACCTCATGCATATACATGGATACACTTAAAGATATACAATAAAATCTATAATATAATTTATATATATAATTTAAATACTATTAATAGTCATTTTTATATTTCGTTAACTTTTTTAAAAAAATTTTAAGGATATTATTATGTATAAAATGTAAATTGTCCATTTTTTTAAAATTATTGTGAAGCAATTTTTTATTTATTTTTTTTTATGATTAATTTATTTTAAACTCTTTGATTTTTGTACTTAATAACTTATTTGGATTAATATTTATGATGTAGTCCCACATTTGATTCTAAAATTAAGAAATAAAACTCTTTAAGAATAAATAATTTAAAACACATGAAGCAAAATTAGAATTTTAATTTGAAATTCTAATATGTATTTCTCTCAACTTCACCTATTTTATATATATATATATATATATATATATATATATATTTGGATGCAAATAGTCGTTTCTCTTGGTCTTGGGATCTTCATTAGAGTTTTATGGATTTATTCTTTTTATTCTAAAATATGATTTATGCCAAGAGCCTTACTTCAATTTTTTGGCATTTTTAGTGTTTTTATGGGAGATATCTAGTGTTCAAACTTCTCCACTCAACTATAAAATTACGGAAAAAATAAGCCTCCCTCATAGGTTAAAAATAAAAACAAAATTTAAGTATAATATAGGCTTACAAGTTAATAAGCTAAACTAACATATATTTAATGGGAAAAGCTCACCTCCAGTTTAGAAATCTCCCATTTTCTCCCATTTTTAAATAGATGGCTAACACATGGAAAAAAGGTGATCCAACAATTTGAAAATTTCTCATCTCTCCTCTACCTCTCTCGTTCACAATCTCTAGCCAAATTGATATGCAACTTCACTGAAACCACCTACCACCACCCACTGGAAATCCATCAGACAACACGGTCACTGGCACTGCCTCGCTGCCATCAAAAGCCACAGCGATCGCAGTACAAAACCATTGAGCAATTTAACCTTCCCTTCAGATCTGTGAGTTTTCATCAATCCCTTTGCAAAACCAACACCACAGATCTCTTCGTCGGCTTTCGACATGCAAAACCCAGGAATCCGTCTCCATCTTCTGCCTCACGCGCTGTCCGAAGTTTCTGACGACAGATCCACTCACTACACGCGCCGTCACCCTTTGCCGCCACCTCAGTAAGGTGTCGTTCTTCCATTGTCGACTGGTGGCTCTGAGTCTGACAGATCCCCTGCCTTCTTCCTCCCTTGGCGACCACAATCTCTTCTTTATTTATTTATTTATAAGCATTGGATCTTTTTGTTTCCACATGTCAGCCATCTATTTAAAAATGGGAGGAAATAGGAGATTTCTAAACTGGAGGTGAGCCTTACCTATATTTAATTAACTAGGAATCACTCTCAAAATTTTTGTATGATCCGATTTTTAAAATGACACCTCAAATGTCAAATCCGAAACCCTAAACACAAAAAAATCTAATTCCAAATTCACAAAAACTTAGAGCCTGTTTGGGTGTTGTAATCTGTTTTGCGTCTTTAGTTTTGGTATTCTAGGTGTTTTAAGAGATAGTTCTAAAATGGTAGTTTCTCATCCCAAAACACAAGTCCATTTGTTTGGCATTATTTTCTCACCTCTATTTTTTTTTTTAGTTCTCTACAGAAACAATAAGATCTCATATTATTTTCACAACTAGTGAGTTGTTAAATGACTCAAACAACCTTAAGTCAAAATAAAATGAAATAAAATAAAACAATTATATCATGAACCATCACAACTCAAATCTCAAATCAAGAGTGCTGTAAAAATTTTGTGAATTTTTGTTGTTTCCCTAGTTTTGTTTTTTCCCCTTTCCTCTTTTTCCCTCCTAAATTTCTTTTCTCCTCCAATAAAAAATCACCACCCCCAGCAGCTAATGCCACCAGGCCCACTACCGAATTGTTGCCTTTCCAACTTCTAAAACAAAATTCCGTGTCACAAACCCAACCATCGAATGAAGACCCAGATCCACAACCACCAATGAAAGTTAACATAACGTCGGAGCGTGTGAAAGGAAATAAAGTCCTAGAACTAAAATTATGAAAATTACTTTTTTTTAGAAAAATAAGAAAATTACATAAACATCAAAATTAAAAACAAATACTAATAAATAAAACTAAACCCTACATGTTATTGTACGTCACTCAAATCCCTCTACTTAGATGAAACTTAATTTCAATATTTAAAAAAAAAAAATTGAAATCTTCAACTTTAAATAAAAATACTTAGAATATTAGACAATTGTAAAAAACCTATTTGAGATTGTTTTCCACATTTTTTATAATCCAAAATTTCTTTATTCTCTTCAATTGATTTGGGGTAGTCAATAAAGAATTAAAAGATAGGGAAAAGTTAGTGAGTGCCTTTATGGTATTTGTTAGTGAACCATGAAAGCTCGGATTTGTTTGAAAACACGAGCTTGTTCAGACCCCAAATTAAAAATTATGACTAGATTGCTTTTACTTTAACTTAAACAAAATACGAAATAAGAGTAAATATGCGCAGTGAACCGATAACAATACTCTAAGCCATATCCATCCACAATTAACAATAAAATGAAAGTTTAAAGAGTAGGGAAGAGAGATGCAAACACAAGATAACATCAAGATGTGTTATCGAAGAGGAAACCAAAGAATTCGGTGAAAAACCTCTCCGCAACCCTCCAAGTCGAAATTAATCCACTAGAGAATAACGTTGGAGTACACTAATAACAAAAGACCCTTTAAGCCTAGTCTATCCCATGTACTTGAGCCATCCAAGCTCCTGCTACCAATGGACTTCTCGGAGTCCTGTATTCTCTAGCTTTCCAGATCCAGCAATTCAGCCTGATTGCATCCGCCACTAAATGACTCATTCCAATACTTCCCAACAGCACCAGAACCTCACTTAACACTCATATCTGGTGTGGTAAGTGTTTGGATTATGAACCTCTCAAGGATGTAGAGATGGAGAGGTAGGAGTTGAGAAAAATCACAAAAAAAAAAAAAAAAAAAAATGTGTAGATGATTGTGGGTATAACAATCTCTAACTCTCAAGTGTATTTATTAGGGTTTTCTCTCTGAAAAGCACTCCTTACAAATCGTGGGTAATGAGGGTATTTATAGTGTGGGTAAAGAATTTGGTAAAGCACTTTATATTTTTGCCAAATAGAGAGTTTCGTGGGTACTTCGCAGGATGGCCCTTCTCACGAAACACTCGTGAACTTGACAGTCTAACATGACTCTTTAGCTTCCAGTCATGTGCTTCTCACGTGGCCTTTTCGCGGGTTACTTTCTCACGAGCTAGTTGTGAATTGCACTGATTCATCTTTGAAGCTTGATTTCTCACCGATCTCTCACACTCATCCCTTACAAATAAACCCACATACATACAGGGAAATGATTGAAGAAATTACAATCAAATTTGGCATGGAATTAAAGCCAACACAAGCTAGTTGGAAATCACAACTTTACAATCTCCCTTTTTGGCTATTCCATGACAAAACCCCTAAACAGACTCTAGACTTAAACATGAGTTTGGGAACATAGGCAAAACTCACTCACACCTAAATCTAAAAGCTGTGAAGCACTTGAACTTTGTACACCTGTATCTTGAAACACTTGCACATAACAAATAACTTCATTAAATACAAGACAAGTAGAAAGAACAAGCATAATGCGATCAAGATACCAAATGAAATATGAAACATAAAGCATAACTTGATCAAACAAGATCAGTCATTAAAGAATGACCACAATGAATATTTAACGAGTAAATAATCATACAGTCACGCAATGCAGTTAAGAGCAATGCTAAAATCAATTGCATGTCCAACAAACCACATGATGCATTAAAGAAACTAAGGGAAGAAGCAATAGATAACTATAAGCATCAAGAAATGGCTATAAAAACCAAGGTACATAAAGTATTAAAGAAAACTATGTTTTAATCTAAATTACTTGAAAGCTTTAAATAAAACACTGTAAATAAAACATAAACTAGAAAAGCATAACATAAAACCACCAAAATAAACCAATGATGTCACTACTTCCCCTTAGGCTGTACTCCCCCTCAAGCTAATCTACTCCTCATTTTTTACCGAAATAGCCAAAGATCCTAGAAAGAATCGAACTCTGAATATGATTTTCCCACGTCTTGAATTTGAGAAGATAGGGTAGTGATTTGGCCTTGAAGGTATGTGAACTACCTCGTGTAGTAGTCGATGTGTGAAGTCAGCATGGCATGCATTTCTTCAACCCTTCCAACTATAAAATCAAGGTAGTCGGGTGCTCTCGCTTGTGCTTGAGAAGAAGGCTGTGGAGTATCCTCCAGTACGGAAGTGAAACATTCAATTTCCACATCGTTGTTGCCTCCTTCTTTTACAGCTTCATCTCTTGGAATTTGAGATGCACCGGTATCTAGGCCGAGAATGTGAGCTTTACTCTGGATAATGGTGTGCTCACTAATAGGCTTGTCCCTTTTCATGACCGGGAGTCCACTTCGAATCTTCACCCTTGCCCTTGATATGAGAGACATGAAAAGGCTTAGGAATGGTAGAGTTAGCCTTGACTTTCTCTTCTTGATGCACTTGACGAAGAGGTGGTATAGATGTGACCACAAATATCAATCTCTTTGTGAGTGAAGAGATTGTAAGAGATCGGGAAAAATTATGTGCTCTCAAAAAAGAGATTTGGGTGCTTTGAAAGACACCTCTCTTTTTGGGTAAGTGGTGTGGAGTCGCCACTTATTTTTTATACAAAAAATAAGAAAAAACTAAATACTGAATACATGACTGAATTGTTCCATTCTCATTTCTTGAAAAAAAAAATACATGTTTGATAAATTGAATATTACATGGCTTTGGGTCCTAGTTACAAACTACCAAATAATTACATGCCTTTTTGTCCCAATAACAATCTACCCAAAAAAAAGAAAGATAAAGCCTAGGTCTATCTATCCAAAGACACTAAATTCGAAGGCTAGGTTACAGAATGGGAAGGTGTTAGGCACCCATTCTGCCCAGACAAAGTCTGGTCTTCTAAACTCTTATGACCAATGTACCCCTTGTATGCATGCTATGAATGACATGTTGCACACATGAAAAACTAAATCACATAAGTCTATTTATGAATGCATCCTCTTCTTTGTTAAAAAATTCAGATTTGTGTTGTGATAATAAAAAAATCTAATTTGGTTTAGAAAAATCAGATCTATTTTTGTACATGTAAAAAAAATAGTTTTTGGCATAGAAAAGTCAGATCTGTGTTTATTAAATAAAACAAAGTCTTTTGGTTTTAATTAAATATCAGATGTAGAAAAATTGGTTTTTGGTTTGTATAAAAAGAATCAAATCTATATCTAAAGAAGATGTAGATCAATTTTTTGGATTTTAAAAAAATTCAGATTTGTATCTAATGACTTGTTGCACATATGAAAAACTAAATCATATAAGTCTATTTATGAATGCATCCTCTTCTTTGTTAAAAAATTCAGATTTGTGTTGTGATAAAAAAAAAAAAAAAAAATCTGATTTGGTTTAGAAAAATCAGATCTGTTTTTGTACATGTAAAAAAATTAGTTTTTGGCATAGAAAAGTCAGATTTGTGTTTATTAAATAAAACAAAGTCTTTTGGTTTAAAAAAAATATCAGATCTGTTTTTGAAAACAAGAAAAATTGGTTTTTGGTTTGTATTAAAAAGAATAAGATCTATATCTAAAGAAGATGTAGATCAGTTTTTTGGATTTAAAAAAAATTCAAATTTGTATCTAAGGAAAATACAAATCAGTCTTTGTTTTGAAAAAAATCAGAATTGCATCTAATGAAGATGCAAATCAGTTTTTGATTTTGAAAAATTCAGATTTGCATCTAATGAAGATGCAAATCAGTTTTTTGATTGAGAAAAATTCAGATATGTATCTAATGAAGATGCAAATCATTTTTTTTTTTTTTATTGAGATAAATTCAAATCTGCATCTAATGAAAATGCAAATAAGTTTTTTTGATTGAGAAAAATTCAGATCTGCATCTAATGAAGATGCAAATCGGTTTTGATTTGAAAAATACAGATTTGCATCTGATGAAGATGCAAATTAGTTTTTTGATTGAAAAAATTCAGATTTGCATCTAATGAAGATGCAAATCAATTTTTGATTTGAGAAGATATGATGACAAGCAGATTTTTGAAACAAAACTATAGATCTTGACAATAAAAACATCAGAAACATGTTCCAATAGAGAAAATATCAACAACATAGGATATAAGTATTTAAAAATCAAAACTAAACAAACATTTATTCATACATCACCAAATTAAAAGAGATAGAAGAAGAAGAAGTAAAGAAAAGCTACCTCTTGCATGAACATACTCTTTTTCTCAAGAGAATATTTTAGTCACCACTGTTTCAACAATCATAAGAACAACACTGTCCGGAGCTTCCTCACGCTTTTTCTTATTTTTCCTTACCTCCTCTGCTTCTTGCTTCTCTATTTTCCTAAGCCTTTTTGTCCCAACTTCCTCCTCTTTTTGGGCTGCTGCGTTACCATTCTCGGCCAGGCCTTGTGCTTTGGCTAGTTTCTTCCATCTTCCCCTTGCATTGGGCTTCTTTTCTTCACTTTGGCCCACGTCCATATATCCCACTACATCCTCTTCACTTATATCACGTTTTGGCTTTAGTGGGCTTGTCACCTCTGACTCATCCCCTTTTTTCCTTCCCTTTTGTAGGCCTACTACAGATATTTCATCCCCACATATTTTATTCTTCCCTTTTTCCTTAGCTATGTCCTGCACCTTCCCTTCCTCACGTGCTACATCTCTCTTCCCCAAGCTAGGCAAAGTCCCTTCAGCCTTATCCCATCTCTGAGAAAGACAAGCCGCCTGACAAGCCGACCTCCCATCATCACCTCGGGTACCCCAGTCACCAGCTTTTTCACTTTCTTGAAAACCCCCAGATTTTTGAACTCCACCGCCACTGTCAGTCGCCGTGTCTCCCATCATCGCCAGCGAAGGTGGCTGTCTTGTTTCTTCACTTCCGCCGCTTGACACAGCACTGTCATTCTTCTTGGTTTTTACTCTATACTGAGTCCCATTAAAACTTCCATTGGCTTTAAGCCACTCCCCATAATGATACTCAGCTTCCTTCCCATTTGTTGCTTGTGTACAATGCCGATCGTCATGTCCCATTTTTCCACACACATAGCACACAGTGGGCAGCCTTTCGTACTTGAAAGTTACCCGAACTTAAACTGTAATATGCCATTGCCTACCTCCAATATCCTCAAGTCAGATCCCATTTTCTAGACAGCTCTCAATGTGCCTTTCAGAGCTTGTTGGTTCTGCTGCCTGCTTGACTGAAGCTTCCCAAAGAGGCTTAGATAGCATTCCTCTAGAAGCTCACCACATCCAGGGTTCAAAGAAATTTATGCAATTGTCTTTGAAACCTAAAAATCCTTACAAAAAATAAATTCTTAAGGCTAAAGCCTCCAGAACCTCTTTAACGTAAGAGAAAGAATATTAGAAAGGGGAGTCAGAAAGGATGTGTTTTAACGTCACTCGAATGCCGTCAGGTTAAAACCCTATTGTGTGCCATTTGGCACTCCAAAAGTGTCGGGTGCCAATCCTACTTTCGAGTTCGGGTGTGTTTTAGACTCCTTTTTTAGGTTTTCTTGAGTCAGAACTGCACTTAGACGCGCTTTTAATCCGTATTCTAAAATTTAAAATCTTTTCTGGATAATTCAGGTCTTTTCAGCAACAATTATCTTGTAGATATATTCTTTAAAATAGATCTTGATAAAGTCTAGATTATACACAATTTTATCATTATCCAATTACCCCTTTATTCCCATGCAAGCAATCCTATTTTTGACACTAACTATCAACCAATCACAAAATTATTTAATTAATTTTAATTGTTTAACCAATCAGAATTAATTTAAATTAATCATGTGTGGTCGACTCTACCTAGACACAATGCATGCTGAACGTGCAAACTTGATCATGTGATATCTTTCGATCCGACGATCCAATTTGGAAACCGAGTATACCGTCGCGACTGTTAGAACCCCAAGATCATTTTTATGATAAGCAATGAATGAATTAATGCATGCAATGCAATCATGAATTTTGGGTATATGATTGGTCACTCTAGTCATCTTCCTTGATTAAATCATGGGTGCAAAATCGAGTGTCTACAGAATACCCCTAATTGACAGAGCTTGGAAAGCGAATATCAATGTAAAACAAAGACACTGATTTTAGCGGCCATGATTTAATTGAGGGTGAATTTTCAAAGTTTACCTAGCCCTCGAACCTAAAACTTTGGAACATAGAACTAATGCTTTACCTTTTGAAAAAAATGAAAATTGTAAATACTTGACCTATTTGATAGCTGATGATCTTTGAAATGATTCTTGATAATTGAAGTGACCGAGAGGCTTTTCAATCTCGATCTTGAATATGGATGGTAACCAAGGGGCTTTTCAACCTTGGAATTGGAGCTGGGGTGACCAAGAGGCTTTTCAACCTCGATCTTGAAGAATGGTAACCAAGGGGCTTTTCAAACTTGGAATTGAAGTTGTGGCGACCAAGGGGCTTTTCAACCTCGATCTTGAAGAAAGGTAACCAAGGGGCTCTTCAACCTTAATCTTGAAGAAATGGAACAAAGGGGCTTTTCAACCTTGGAACCAGAACTGTAGCGACCAAGGGGCTTTTCAACCTCAATCTTGAAGCAAGGTAACCAAGGGGCTTTTCAACCTTAGAACTAGAGCTATGGTGACCAAGGGGCTTTTCAACCTCGATCTGAGCTGTGGCAACCAAGGGGCTTTTCAACCTCGATCTTGAAGAATGGTAACCAAGGGGCTTTTCAACCTCGGAACCAAAGCTGTAGTGACCAAGGGGCTTTTCAACCTTGGAACCGGAGCTATGATGACCAAAGGGCTTTTCAACCTCAATCTTGAAAAAAAGGCAACCAAAGGGTTTTCAACCTTGGAACCGGAGTTGTGACGACCAAGGGGCTTTTCAACCTCGATATTGAAGAAAAGGCAACCAAGGGGTTTTCAACCTTAGAACCAGAGCTGTGACGACCAAGGGGCTTTTCAACCTCAATCTGAGCTGTGACAACCAAGGGGTTTTTCAACCTCGGTCTTGAGGAAAAGGCAACCAAGGGGCTTTTCAACCTTGGAACTGGAGCTGTGATGACCAAAGGGTTTTTCAACCTCGATCTGACGAAAGGGAACCAAAAGGCTTTCCAACCTCGGAACCAGAGTTGTGGCAACCAAGGGGCTTTTAAACCTCGATCTTGAAGAAAGAGAACCAAGCGGCTTTTCTACCTCGAAACCAGATCTATGACGACCAAGGGGCTTTTCAACCTTGATCTAAGCTGTGACGACCCAGGGACTTTTCAACCTCAATCTTAAAGAAACGTAACAAAGGGGCTTTTCAACCTTGGAATCGGAGCTGTGGCGACCAAGGGGCTTTTCAACCTCGATCTTAAAGAAAGGTAACCAAGGGGCTTTTCAACCTCGGAACCAGAGCTATGGCGACCAAGGGCCTTTTCAACCTTGATCTGAGCTGTGACGACTAAGGGGCTTTTCAACCTTGGAATCGAAGCTGTGACGACCGAAGGGGCTTTTCAACCTCAATCTAAGCTGTTGCTTGCAAAAAGTCAAAATTTAGGATTAGACTTTAAATGATGAGGGCTTTGTTGTCCCACTATTTTTGAGATGTGTGATTTCCATTTGTTCCTTCTTGATTTGGATTTTACATTTTTTTATCAAGAAAACTTTGATTGATTTCTGTAGTTCCTTGAAAAAGATTTTATCTTTGAAGTTTGAAATTTGGAATTTGATGTTTGAGACTTGGAATTTGGAGTTTGAAACTTGGGATTGAAAATTTGAAATTTGGAATTGAGAGTTTGATGTTGAGACATTGTCATTGTGTTATTGTGTGCTCTTGTTGAAATGTGGGGTATTGCATGATTGATCATGTTGTAATCTTGGCTTTGGGGCACTTTTGAATTGTTGTATTTTTTTTGGTCATGGTGTAACTTGGACAATGTTAGTGAGTCATGAATTTTGGCAATGTTGGCGATTTGTTGTTGAATGAATTTTGGGGCATTGAAGTTGTGAAAAATTTGTTGTGTAGGCTTGGTTGAACAAATTCATGATGAACGCGGAAAATTTGTTTGCACGTGTAAGTCTTATTTCATGAGCATTGCAAAATTTTGTGGGTATGGGTATGAAAAAAATTTGTGGGTATGGGTATGGAATAAAATTTGTGGATACGGGTATGGAAAAAAATTTGTGGTGGCATGAAATTTTGGTCATTGAAAATTTTTGTTGGGCATGAGATTTTCTTTGGTTATCTTGATGATGGGCCTGACACTTGTCTTCGTTGATTTTTCAGGTGAGTCACACGGTATTGGCTGATGCCACTAGAAGATCTTTGGAGGAAAGGAATGGAAATCTTGAGCTTCAAAATCGGCAACAGGAATCTCAATTTTATGCAAGTCAAAAAGGAAACACTGAAGGTGGCTCCTCTAGAGGTGGGTCGAGGAGATCTTCGCACAGGTAGACACGAAGTCCCAATGATGTTTGATTTGTATTTTTAATTTTTCTTGCAAAACAAAAGAAGTGTTCCTTAGACAACCTTGTATTAATTTCCATTTTTAGCTCTTTGTCTTTGGAATTGCCTTTGATCATGTGGAAACTTTAAATGAGACAAGTTTAGAATTCACCTAATGAGGTCTTGTAGTACCAATTTAAACTTATCTTGATTGGCTCTGATGGAACTTGCACTTATTTAAATGAGGCAAAGCCGAATACCCTGAATTTAGGAATGAATGCATGACTTTTAGAAATCTTGAAATCTTCTTTTTTTTTTTTTTTTTTTTTTTTTTTTTTTTAATTTATGAAAAGATGATGATGATGGTCCCTTTTTATTTTTTATTTTTTGAAAATGAATGAGGCATGGTCGAATGCCCTTAGTTTGAGACATGTATTCATGAGCTTGAAAAAGAATCTTAATTTGATCAATTTTTGAAAATAGTAATGCAGGTGATGATTTTTTTTTTTTTTTTTTTTTGAAAACAAATGAGCTAGGCATGTCTGAATGCCCAGTTTAACCCCAAAAAAAAAAAATTCGAGTGTTTAACAGGGTAAAAAATGGACCTAAAAAGTGTCTGAGAACGCAAAACAGTGCGAATGAGCTTTAGTGGGGTTGAGTGCTGAATGGCATTTTGTCATGCCACCAAGCTTACGCTATGGTGGGCTGACTCGTCACACTTTTCCAATGCGTGTTTTGTGTTTTTGGGTTTTTTGAAAAGTATTTTCTTTGTTTGTGATCATGAAACACTTTCCTACTCAGCTACAAACTATTTGAAACCTATTTAAACCTGATTTAGCATTGATGTAGCTTACATTAGTGGTCTTTCTTGCAACAAATCTTAGCATCAAGGTTAGCAAAATACAATAATCACAGCAAAAGTCATCTATGGCTAGCAATCAAAATTTTTCTTATTCAACAATTCATGATATCAACAGATGGGTTTGTAGCTTCAATTTTAGTACCAAAATCAATTTTACAGCCTACAAACTAGAGGGAATTAAGGCTATGAGGAATGTCAAAATCAAGTGGGACTTCCTTCGTGCTACGGTGAAATTCGGGATCTTGAAGATCACGTGTTCCGATTTAAAACTGCTGAACTCTGTCCCATAATTGAAGAGTTTTCTGCTATCTTGGGCTATGATCCAAGCAAAAAATTTGTAGTAGTTTCCTGTGATCCCAGGCATAGGGAATCTTTGTCTGATGCTCTCGGTCTTCCTACTTCAATCACTAGTAGTATGGTTGAAGGACATATGGTGAATCTTCGTGCAATTGTTTCAAGGCCAATTAACAAACGCACTTATAGAGTGACTGACAATATGTAGAAAAATTTTGGCTTGGCCCAATGCTTCGTGGGAGAATTTTTGCTTTGCCCTAGAAGGCATGGTTTTACAGATGTTCAAGCCATAAGTGTTGTGAGTCAAATTAAGGATGGTGATAATCCTATTTCTCTGATCTTGGCAAAAACTCTTCTAGGACTGGATGCTATATTTCATGGTAGAGAGTCTCAAAACTTTATTGGGAGTCCTTTGGCTTTACATATATGGCTGATGGAACGACTGGAAATGATTGCCAGGCCTACAACTCGTAATTATGGTTCTAGCAGTTTTCTTAGCAGGACTGTCATCAAAACTGAGTGCCAAAATGAGAGTGACTGGGTGATGTTTTTGAACAAGAAATACAATGCCTCAATTTGATGGAACTGTTATTGGTGGAAGTGCCCACCCCCTCTATTGCGGTCTCCAAGATTAGATCACATCTTCATTGTTGGGTTGCGGAGGGCCACTTTCTATAAGGTGGATAGACTCTTGAGGCAATTCCAATATGAGCTAGGAATGCTTGGTGGAAAAAGAAGAAGACCTTTCACTCCCGTGGACACAAATCCTACTTCTAAAAGGAACATGTTGTTGGACTTGGAGATGGTTGATCGAGTGGACCAATCTTTTGTCAAGGTTCACTTTCATAGGATGACTACAAAATGCTCTAACTGGTTGGTGGAAAAAGATTGTTGAGAAGGAAGTTGAGATGGTTGCTATGAGAAAGCAGTTTCTCAGAGACAACCGATAAAGACACGATGATGACAACTATGAATTTAAAAGAAGGGACAAGGATGACGAAGTACCTATCACAAAAGAAATCAATGATCAACCAAAAGAGAAATGATTGAAGAAAAAATGACCTTCTTATTGTTGGCTTTGAACATGTTTATTTAAAAGTTGATGTAAAACTCTTATGTTTAGGAATTATTTAGGACTTATAGGTTAAGGGTTTTGTTTAAGGTGTAGGTTTTTGGTTTTTGGTTTTTGGTTTTTTTTTTTTTTTTTTTTTTTTTTTTTTTTTTTTTTGAGGTTTGGGTTCTTGAGGTTTGGTTTGGTTTTTTGGATTTTGTGTAATGACATGGTTTAATGGAATGGTTGAATTTTTGAAAATTTTGTTTAATGGGAAAATGGTGGTTTTGGGAAATTGTGACCAAACCAATGCGTGGTTGCCTATATACCCTCTTTGTAGAAGGATCAGGTCATCACATAGTTCATTGATTTTATTTATTTGCCTTAACTTTTGCCTAGGCCACCCTTTTGGGTTTTCAACCTAGCAGGCTCTCTCGCTCTCTTTTTTTAATCAAGCCTAGAAAGGGAAATAACATAATTTAAAATCACTTCAGACGTGGTGCTTTGAGATTGCCACCTTAGATGTGGTATTTCTTCAATTGGTCCATGTTGGTTGGCTCAGTGAAAGAGTTTGCATCTAAATCTATCGACCTTAATGCTCCTTTAGAGTATATCTACTTGATAATGTATGGCCCTACCCAATTTTGCTTGAATTTCCCGTTTGCAACTTGAACTGGGGCTCGGATCTCTTTCAGCACTAAATCCCCCAACTTCAAATCTCCAGTTCTTACTTTCTTGTCAAAAGCTTTCCTAAACCTCCTTTGGTAACCTTGAATATGATACAAGGCTTTAAGTCTTCTTTCATCTAGCATGCATAACTGGTCATATCTGCTTTGCAACTAATATGCTTTAGGATCTTACTTTCTAGTATTGTCCTTAGTGAACGGACACTCATTTCAATGGAAAGAACTGCTTTCATCCCATACACCAATGAATAAGGAGTGGCTCCTGTGGAAGATCGAATTGATGTTCTATACCCCTAGAGCACACAGGGTAATTGTAGGTGCCAGTCCTTGTAGTTCTTCGAGCTTTTCTTCAAGATTCGCCTTATATTTTTATTAGCAACTTTAACTGCTCCATTAGTTTGAGGACGGTAAGGTCAAGACTTGTGGTGTTGAATATTGAACTATCATAGCAACTTCTCTGTTTCTCCCTTGAAATGCTGCCCATTGTTAGAGATAATTTCATGTGGTACCCCATATCTACAGATGATATTGGTCTGAATGAATTGAGGAACTTTCTTTGAATTCAGAACCTTGTATGAGGCAGCTTCTACCCATTTGATGAAGTAATCAATGGCTACGAGTATGAATTCATGGCCATTGGATGCTGTTGGGTGAATCTTCCCAATAATGTCTACCCCCTATGTAGAGAATGGCCAAGGTGATGTCATGGTATGTAGTGGCATGGGTGGCATGTGCTTCAGATCTCCATGGACTTGGGGTTGATGGCATTTTCGAACATGAGCCACACAGTCGGCTTCCATATTAGTCCAGTAATAGCCTTGTCTCATTACCTTCCTTAACAGCATATGTGCATTCATATATGGCCCATAGCTTGACTCATGAAACTCTTCAATTATCTGCTATGCTTCCTTAGCGGTTACACAAAGGAGATGAATTCCATCATATGATCTTCTGTAAAGCCTTTCACCACAAATAATGTAATTAGTAGACAGCCTCCTGATGGTCAGTTGGTCATTCTTGTCTATAGATGATGGGTATGTCCCATCCTTGAGGTATTGTAAGATTTCTGAATACCATTCACCTTCCCCATTCTTTTCCTCACCCTATTCTATTGTCATGCAATATGCTGGTTCTTCTTTCTATTCCACCACTATTGGCCTAGCTGCATCTTCCTTAGGTCCGTCCATCATGGATGCCATGGTTGCTAAAGCATTTGCAATCTAATTCTGCATCCTTGGCACATATTGATATTGGATCTTACTAAATTTCGAAGCCCACCTCTAAAGACATTCATGATAAGGCGTCAGCCTTTCTTCTTTGATCTTCCATTTATTCTGAATTTGGGAGATGATCAAGGTGGAGTCTCCATACACCTTCAACTCTCTCACCCCTAGGCCTAGGGCTGCTCATAACCCCATAATACAAGCTTCATATTCAATGACATTGTTGGTGGCAAGAAAGTTGAGTTTGCCAGAAAATGGGACATGTGTCCTTTTTGGAGAAATTAAGAGGACTCCAATACCACTTCCGTTTTGATTTGTTGCTCCATTGAAGTACATCTTCCATGATTCTACTTTAATCCCCATGATATCTTCATCTGGAAAGTCTCATTGGATTTCTTTAGCCTCTTCTGGTGAACAATGGGCTAAGTGATCAGTAATTGCTCTCCTCTTTACAGATTTTTGAGTCACATACTTAATATCAAATTCTGACAAAAGCAAAACCTATTTGACTATCTTCCTATCTTGAACAGGTTTTTCCATTAAATACTTCAAAGGATCATTCTTACAATTAACAAGACCTTGTAGGCAGGCATATAATGTCTGAGTTTACGGGTTGCCCATACAAGTGCTATGCATGTCTTCTCTAATGGAGAATACTTTTCCTCAGAAGGCAACATCTTCTTACTGATGTAGTAAATTGCATTCTCTTTTCTAGTCTCCTCTAGGTATTAAGCAAGTAGATCCCCCATTGCTGTATCTGTAATGGTGAGATACAATAACAATGGCTTTTCAAGCATCAGTGGGACAAGTATTGGTGGTTTCATTAGATAATTCTTGATCTTTTCAAAGGTTTCTTGGCATTGTTCATTCCACATTGTAGGAACTTCCTTCTTGAGTAGTCGGAAGATTGGTTCACATGCCATGGTGAGCTGAGCTATGAACCTGCTAATGTATTGTATCCTCCCCAGAAATCCTCGAATCTCCTTCTCAGTTCTTGGTGGCTTCATCTCTACAATGGCCTTGATTTTGTCTGGATCGACTTCAATTCTTTTTTGGCTTACCATAAACCTCAATAGCTTTTCGGATGTTACACCAAAAGTGCACTTCTTTGGATTCAACTGCACCTTGTAGAACCAGATCCTTTTAAAGAACTTTCGTAAAGCTGGCATATGTCCTTCACGGTCATGGACTTCACTATCATATCATCAACATACAGTTCCACTTCTTTGTGGATCAAATCATGCAACAAAGTGGTGGCTGCACGTTGGTAAGTAGCACCAGCATTTTTAAGGCCAAATGGCATGACCTTGTAGCAATACATCCCCCTAGGGCTGTAAACAAGCCAAGCTCAAGTGAGTAGTGCTTATTTGAGCTTGGCTCATCAGTAAAAATCAAATGCTCTAGCTTGGCTCGAGCTTGAGACAAACCTAAATATAATATTTGAACTCGAGCTCATGGGAAAACCCAAAAGCTTGAGATCAACTTGTCTTGGCTTGATAAATTAATCAAGCCAAGCTCAAGCTTAACATCAAGCTCAAACTCAAGCTCAAGTCAAGCTTTTTTGCTTGGGATCTAACAAAATTGCATTATCAAGTGCTCAAATCTGCTCAAATCTCCAACAATCAAGTAAACAAAAATAAGAAAATAATATACTCATTTGTTCATGCTTTTAATTCCACCTGTGATTAGCAATTGCTCAAATTAAAGCTTTACATAATTAAATCTATCCATTCATACTTCCTTGTCTCTAGCTTTAATATTTGTTCAAAATACAATTCTTAAATCCACATTTGTCATATGTGCAGCTATAATCTTCAAACAAAAAGAAACTATAACATTTTTAGTAGCTAACCACAGAGGACTCTTCACCTTAAGAAAAGAAAAGCACAGACCCATTCCAAACTACATACCAAACTCCACAACCACAATCCACTAATTACAAAGTTATGTTATTATCAAACGAATTCAACCAATAAGATTTTTCTAAGTTATATAGAAATTTCATAAACAACCATAACTTGGAAATCAAAACGATTTTGCAATATCAAACAAACTACAGTGCAAACAATTATAAAAATATATAGAAAACTTTTAAACATGAAAATTTACCTATGGTGAGAGAAGGCTATGAACATCTTGGAGGATGGAGATAGGCAGTGAAGATGGTAGTGATGCCAAATACTAAACTGGATCTAGAGCTGTTGTTGGAGCTCTCTGCACACCCACTAGAACCCTTAAATTACATGGTGGTTCGGTAAACACCAGACTCTAAATCCTCTTTGTAGCATCTAACTCTTCCAAATCTAGGGCTTGTTCATTTGTTCCAAAGAGATATAGAGCAGATTTGGTGGAATTTCTTGGCCTCACGAGAGAGAGAGAGAGAGAGAGAGAGAGAGAGAGAGAGAGCTGATCAATTCTTTGTGAAAATTTGGGGAAAAGAAAGAAACTGATCATAAAAGAGAGAAAGATTGAAGCTTCTCAAAGAAGCTTGGGTCTTTCCAAGAAAGCCTAAGAGTTTTAGGATGCAGACAACATAGGATAGACATGGACTTATTGAGTGACAAGCCGAGAATTTCAATTTGAATGAAACTGAATTGGGTTTTTTTTTTGTTCAATGATAGAACAAAATTGTGAAGTTTCGGTAGAGAGAAGAAACTAAACTGTATTAAGATATAGTGTATTCAAATGGAAAGGATACTTAGTAAATGACTAAACTAGTAAACTTTAACACACACGAAAATAATAGGAAAAGACAACAAAGGGACACCTAAGATGGTGAAGTCCAGCTGTATGCATGAAGTACTACTGTCCTAGAGAACTCTAGAAGTGGAAATTGAAAAGTTTAGAAAAAGCGTGAATTATTAAAAGTGAAGTCTCCAATCTTTTTTTTTTTTTTTTTTTGCTGAAAATGTTTTAAAATAAAAGGAAAGAAAAAAACTTAAAGTAATGGGTACTGAAAAGTGGTCTCATGTGGGAAATTTTATTATTAAAATATGTGTAATGTAAAAATATTTAGTTTATTTAGCAAATATATATCAAGCCTTTTTATCAAGCTATACACGAGCTTAAGCTTGGCTTATGTTGTATCGAGTCCGATTGTTCACGAACAATTGTTTTTGCTTAGGCTCGGTTTGTTTATCAAACAAGTTGAAAACTAAGGCATCTTAATTTGACTGTACCCTAAAAATCTGTCCATAAATGATAGCAAAGCATGACCTACTGTGTTGTCAACTAGGATGTCAATGTGAGGCAAAGGAAAGTCATCTTTTGGGCTGGCCTTATTCAGATCTCGAAAATCTACACACATTTTGACCTTCCTATCCTTCTTTGGTATTGGAACGACATTAGCTAACCATTCTAGATAGTAGGCCACCCTCAAGAATCCTGCATTGTACTGTTTCTCAACCTCTTCCTTGATCTTGAGAGTCCACTCTGGCTTCATCCTTCTCAATTTTTGCTTAACTGGCTTCATGGTTGGATCTATTGGAATGTAATGATGTACTATATCTATATCAATTGCAGGCATGTCTTCGTATGACCACGCAAAAACCTTTTTGAACTCTGTCAGTAGTGCCACTAATGCATCTTTCTCAAAAATGGTTAGGGTATTGCCCACTTGTACTATTTTAGGTTCATCATCAATTCCCAGGTTAATGGGTTGGGTTTCTTCTTTTATGGGTTCTAAGTGTCCTTGTTTTAATTACTTATTATTAAGAGTTTCTTTACCAATTTCAGAAATAAAAACATTCAAAGCCAACAAATAAGCAGAATCAAAAAACATATTATAAGGAGAAAAGTTCTTAACAGACTCAGCAAAAACTGACTCTATAGGAATACTATCACAAACAGACTCAACAGGAATAGTAATACTAGCAGAAATAGACTCAATGGGGACAAAAAAAATATTCTTGGCAGGGGTGGTTGGCTCGACGGTTTTGATCTTTTTGGCAAGAGTGACTGACTTGACGGTCTTGATCTTCTTTACGGAGTCTTCTTTGGGGTGGGTAGCTCCCTTCTATGCCCAATTCTTCAACCCAGTCGTGGCTTCAACGATGGCAGGTGGGTCCCAGTAAGCTACTTCTTCCCTTAGCATCAGTACTGCAAGACCTTCATCCATATAATCCATGGCTTCTTCGTCAATCTCCATGTCTGTAGACTTGTCAGTCTTCAAATGTGGGGGTTTGAAGTGTCTCTCCCCTTGTGATGTGGGCAATTTTTGTTGGTTCATTTAGATCGGTGTCTTGGGGTTTGAAGTGTCTCCCCCAATTTGTGGATGTCGGGCCATTTGATTGGGGTTCAAAATGTCTCCCCCTTTTTGTAGGCATTGGGTTAGGTATTGGGTTGTTTGATTGGGGTTCGAAGTGTCTCCCCCCATTTGTAGGTATTGGGTTGTTTGATTGGGGTTCGAAGTGTCTCCCCCCATTTATAGGTGCTTGGTAGTTTGATTGGGGTTTGAAGTGTCTCCTCCCATTTATGGATGTTAGGTGATTTGGTCGGGTTTTGAAGTGTCTTGTAGGTCGAATATGGGATTGTGATGTTGCAGCAGCGGAGTATTTTCTATGCTTACGGGCTTCAGTACCGTAGTGGGAGTGATGGGCTTGGAATTGGAGCTACTGGCTTGAGTGTTAGCCTTGGGTTCTCTTTGTAGCCTTCCTTCGAATCTTAACCAAATTCTTCCCCCTCTCTCTCTAAAACAAGCTCTCTTGGGCCAATTATAGCTAGGTCACCATCTAAATCAACCAACCAAGCAAAACAAACACACAAAACATGCAATGCAATTTTAACATGGACCGGCCTAAAGGTAGGTTCTAAGTCATTACATTGTATGTTGGGTTTTTTGTTTCGTTGTTTCCCATAGTTAGGACGTTACACCTCCCAACTTGTAATGTAATGAACATTGCATTGGTCTAAACGGCATGGTCTGTCCTTTACAGTCAACAAGAAATGATCCAATGACTTTAGGCTATGAGTTGGTGAGTTCGCCACTGGGTACCTGAATCTAATGAAGGCCAGTGATCCATGGTTACGACCACGACATTGTTCTTGAAAGGGGTGCATACATATTTGTTATTTTCATGGCACACACTATGATAGTTTGATAAAGCTCTTAACAAACAAACATAGTAACACAAACAAAAATATCATATAAACATCTCAAGACATACATAAACAAACAAACAACAATATCATGTAAATCATGCAAAAGAGAAGGGTATATTGTTGGTCACTTAAGTCTAACACAAAGCTTAGCCCTCGACATCCCCAACGGAGTCGCACTGTGAGAGACCGGGAAAAATTAGGTGCTCTCAAAAAAGAGATTTGGGTGCTTTGAAAGACACCTCTCTTTTTGGGTAAGTGGTGTGGAGTCGCCACTTATTTTTTATACAAAAAAATAAGAAAAAACTAAATACAGAATACATGACTGAATTGTTCCATTCTCATTGATTGAAAAAAAAAAAACAAATACATGATTGATAAATTGAATATTACATGGCTTTGGGTTCTAGTTACAAACTACCAAATAATTACATGCCTTTTTGTCCTAATTACAATCTACCCAAAATAAAAATAAAGATAAAGCCTAGGTCTACCTATCCAAAGACACTAAATTCAGAGGCTAGGTTATGGAATGGGAAGGTGTTAGGCACCCATTCCGCCCATATATAGTTTGGTCTTCTAGACTCTTATGACCAATGTACCCCTTGTATGCATGCTATGAATGACATGTTGCACACATGAAAAACTAAATCACATAAGTCTATTTATGAATGCATCTTCTTCTTTGTTAAAAAATTCAGATTTGTGTTGTGATAAAAAAATTTTGATTTGATTTAGAAAAATCAAATTTGATTTGGTTTAGAAAAATCAAAATTTTTTTTGTACATGTAAAAAAAAAAAAAAAAATTGGCATAGAAAAGTCAGATCTGTGTTTATTAAATAAGACAAAGTCTTTTGGTTTAAAAAAATATATCAGATCTGTTTTGAAAACTAGAAAAATTGGTTTTTGGTTTGTATTAAAAAGAATTAGATTTGCTTTATAAAAAAAAAATTAGATTTGTATATAGGAAAAATCAGATCTTTTTTTATATGCGTAAAAGAAAAAGGAAAAGATTTTTTGAGAAGAGGACTATATTCATGAAATAAACCTATGCTACATGCACTAAACAAACAAACAAAACTATTCATGACTTTTTTCATTTCAAAATCTGCTTTGCAAAAAAAAATCGGATCTATATCTAAAGAAGATGTAGATCAGTTTTTTGGATTTAAAAAAAAAAAAAAAATCAGATTTGTATCTATGGAAGATACAAATCAATCTTTGTTTTGAAAAAATTCATATTTGCATCTAATGAAGATGCAAATCAGTTTTTTTTTTTATTTAAAAAATTCAGATTTGCATCTAATGAAGAAGCAAATAAGTTTTTTGATTGAGAAAAATTCAGATCTGCATCTAATGAAGATGCAAATCAGTTTTTTTGATTGAGAAAAATTCAAATCTGCATCTAATGAAGATGCAAATCAGTTTTTATTTTTATTTTTATTGAGAAAAATTCAAATCTACAACTAATGAAAATGCAAATCAGTTTTTGATTAGAGAAAAAATTCAGATCTGTATCTAATGAAGATGCAAATTAGTTTTTTATTTGAAAAATTCAGATCTGCATTTGATGAAGATGCAAATCAGTTTTTTGATTGAGAAAAATTCAAATTTGCATCTAATGAAGATGCAAATCAGTTTTTGATTTGAGAAGATATGATAACAAGCAGATTTTTGAAACAAAAATATAGATCTTGACAATAAAAACATCAAAAACATATTCCAATAGAGAAAATATTGACGACACGTGATATGTGTATTTAAAAAATCAAAACTAAACAAACATTTATTCATACATCACCAAATTAAAAGAGATAGAAGAAGAATAAGTAAAGAAAAGCTACCTCTTGCGTGGACATACTCTTTTTCTCGAGAGAATATTTTAGTGTTCAAAGAAATTTATACAATTGTCTTTGAAACCTAAAAATCCTTGCTTACAAAAAAGAAATTCTTAAGGCTAAAGCCTCTAGAACCTCTTTAACATAAGAGAGAGAATATCAGAAAGGGGAGTCAGAAAGAGAGGAAATTTGAGAGAGTGAAAAAGTGTGTTGAATTTTGAGATCCAATCTCTATTTATAGAGGCTGGGAGACTCAAAAAAATAGCTTAGACGATCGAAATATGAACCTAGATGTGTCCTTATCGCTAAAAAATCGAAAAGGATGTGTTTTAACGTCACCCGAATGTTGTCAGGCTAAAACCCTAATGTGTGCCATTCGGCACTTTGAAAGTTTCAGGTGCCAATCCCGCTTTCGAGTTTGGGTGCGTTTTGGACTCCTTTTTTAGGTTTTCTTGAGCCGGGACTTGCACTTAGATGCACTTTTAATCCGTATTCTAAAATTTAAACTCTTTTATGGATAATTCAGGTCTTTTCAGCAATAATTATCATGTAGATAAATACTCTAAAATAGATCTTGATAAAGTCTAGATTATCCACAATTTTTTCGTTATCCAATTGCCCCTTTATTCCCATGCAAGCAATCCTATTTTTGACACTAACTATCAACCAATCACAAAGTTATTTAATTAATTTTAATTTTTTAATCAATCAAAATTAATTTAAATTAATCATGCATGGTTGACTTTGCCTAGACAATGCATGTTGATTGTGCAAACTTGATTATGCGATATCTTTCGATCCGGCGATCCGATTTGGAAACCGGACATACCGTCACGACCGTTAGAACCTCAAGATCATTTTTATGATATGCAAGGAATGAATTAATGCATTTAATGCAATCATGAATTTTGGGTATATGATTGGTCACTCTAGTCATCTTCCTTGATTAAGTCATGGGTGTCTATAGAGATCATGTAGGAAGACGGTCCTTGGCGCCAACAAGGTTGTCAAATTCTTTACCGAATAAAGGTTGAAGATCATGATATAGGCTAAAGCTCTCATCTCTAGGGTGGACTCAATTGTGTGCAAGGCATTCTTCTTAAGCTGACCTCCAAGAACTTGCACAAGAGGCTCAAGCTTCACTTTCCTCTCATCATAATGTAGAAAGGTGTCCGGAGTTTTCGGTCAAATCTCCAGAAGCTCTTGTATTGATTCTCTTGAGACTATGAACTCTCTCCCCCTTACCCAACAGTTGGTGTGGTCACCCTTCACAAATGCATTTGCAAAGAATTCCTTGACGATGCACTCAAACACATCACCCATAGGATTCAGCAACTTGGTCCATGTCCATTCCTTGAACACTTCTGGAATGAATGTGTCGTTTAAGGACTCAATGTCCATAGTCCTTTCCAAGACGATCGAAGCATTCTTATTATGGTTGATGTAGGCCATGTTAGCATCATTGTTTCTAAATGAATCGGGGGAGAAACGAGGACACTTTGTTGATTTCTTTATTGCTGACTTACGAGGAGACATCTGCAAAAAGAACAAACATAGAAACCATACACAAACATGGCAACAAACTTGATTAGATACAAGTTAGCTCATAAACACGAACAAATTGTCCTAAAATTTGAAATAGACAAGTAAACATGGTCACAAGAACATGTTATGAGTGCTAAAGGTCTAACAAGACTTACATAGCCTGAATGAATGCAAAACATGTCAAGTTATATGGTGTGTGCATCAAGTGTGCTTATGGTGTGCATGTGAGATGCATGAGTGACGCATGACAAAGCACTCATGGTGCAAAGTGTGTAAAACACATATCCAAAGATAAAAACATGTTAAACATGCATAATCATGGTAATCCCCAAAAATTTGTACTCAATGGAGTTCAAAACATTGAAAAATTACCACATAGGCATTTTGTCAAACACTTAGAGTACACACACTACACTTATATGTGAAACAATACGTGAACACATGTAAAACTTTCCTAAATACATGTTAAAAAAGCCACTAGGGGCTAACACAAACACAAAGAGACACAGCCCAATCAAGAAAAATCAAAAAATTTGACAAGAAATTAAGTTTTCCCAACCCTTTTCAAAATAACCCAACCTTAGAAATCTAAGAATCTAGGGAATCAAAGATTAAAAAGTGTAAAAACATACCTTAGATAAGTCTTAGGGTTGAAATCCCTTGAGTTTTGGTTGAGATTTGAGGGAAAAATGTGTTTTGAGTTGAGAGAGGCGCGAAGGAGGCAAAAAGATGATTTTGAAAAAATGTCATTGTTTGCCCTTTTAAAAACTAAAAATCCACTCATTTTGTGGGATAGCTACTCGTGAGTTACTCGCAAAATGCCTGGGAAGCTGTTTCTTGCAAATGAGTTATGAAGGAGTCACGAAGCTCTATGTGTAAAATTTTGGAAGAAATGAAAATTAGCTTACTCATTTTCGCGGCTAGGCTGTGCGATGGCTTACTCGTGAAAGTGTCTCTAAAGGAGTTTTTCAACAAAACAGATATGGCTTTTTGGAAAAACTCTCGAAACACAAGTGCTACACAAAAACACTTTAAAAAAAAAATACTCAAAAATCTTTTTGGGTTTGATCATCAAGCAATTGAGTATATACATATCACATTTGAACACGTATAATTACACAAATGAAATAGGTATTCATTGAACACTAGTCATGTGTGTTGTGCATGTGAATTAAGAATGAACTAGTCCATAGTCTAGTATGAAGCTTCACTGATCAATGATCAATTCAATCATGTCATACACAACTAGCACAAAGTCAAGTGACCTATCTCACTAGTAGAAATGAACATATATGACCCCCCACCAAATTGTTTACATTTGGGAAAGTTTTTCATTTGGCTTCCATTTTTCATACTTATGATCAATACAACTCGATTTTTGAGTAGCAATGCCCTGAAATTTTTTATATTTCTTTGATGAATAAGCCTTTGGCTTTGTCACTATACATTTTGAATACATTTTGCTCCACATTTTCCTAGTCAAACTAGTTTTCGAAGCAAAACTTTTTTAGCTCTTTCTCTTTTAGAGATAGACATTTGTAGAGCTTTTTGACAAAAAAATAAATAAATGTGAGAAGATATATAGGCATAAGTCTACGCATGTATCAAGATCAAACAAGTTTATTGACTAATCATTCACAACGAGCTTGAAAATCTATTTACAACAATCAAACATAGATTTCTAGATTATGCTCATACTTAAAAGATGTGCATACATAACAAGCTAAGCTCGTAAATGCACTACGCGTATAAAGATACTAGGCCAAACTCAACATGTGATATACATAACACAAGCAATCAAACTTTTTGAGATTTTTACTTTTTATGGGTTTTTGAATTTTTTAACACACTAAAAAACAAAACAATAAAGTAAGATCAACAAAAACAAGGTAAACGAAAACCTATAAAAGAAAAATGCTAGGATGGAAGCAATGACTCTAGAAGATTGCATATGTCATGATGCAAGAAACTATGACCCTAATACATTGGAAGTATTAATGCATGGACATAGTGAGTAATCATGCATGAATACCCTTCTTCACCCACACCGTGTGAGTGTTTTGGGTGAGGTCCTTAGAAGGAGGGGTACGACTGACATAACTCTCAAACCTCGAGGTAAAACTAGATAGGCATGATGAAATGTTCTTCAACATCTCCATAACATCTCCAATGAGTTGTCCCTCATTTTCTCCTTTAGCTTGATTCCCCTTTGGCATTCTTCTTGAGTTTTCTTGACCACGTAGAGAATCAACCCTCTTAAGAGCTTGAAGCTTAAAGCAATTTGGTCTTGTGTGCCCTCGTATGCCATAATGATGACAAAAATGCTTCACTTAAGGTCCCCTTTGGCTCTTAGGCAATGACTTCCCTTTTGCCTTTGGTTTTGAACCAATAACTTTCTTCTCAACTGTAAGGATCTCAACCTTGGACTTCTCCACTGTAGGCTTCTCTACCTTGGGCTTCTCTACATTCTTGGCCAACACAAACTTCACTTCCTTTTTAGGTTTACTGCTTGAGCTTCCTTCATTGGTGTAGCCCAAACTAGCCTTGTCATTTGAAGATTTTTGAGAAGATAGCACACTGTAAAGCTTCTTGGTGGAGATGTGTTCCACTTTGACATTTGCTTGAATTATTTCAAGTTCAAGAAACTTGATTTTGGATTAGACATTCAGAAACTTTTCCTTCAGCTTTTCAACTCCACACTTAGCGTCCTTAAGTTTAACAAGAGTGGATTTGTGCTTTTCTTCAATTTTCTTCATCTTTTTAATAGAACTCTTGGGAATCTTAGCATATTTACCACAATCTTCAAGCAAGGCACCATACACTTCTTGAAGATTCTTCTCACCTTCATTGAGGTACACATCCTCATCATTCGAAACATCAACTTCTTCACCTTCGGAATGTACACCAAGTTCATCAACTAAATTGCCCAAATCATCTCTAAAATCAACGGTGGTAATTGCCATGAAAGCTGAGTAGTTTCCATCACTAACACATTCTCCTTCTGCATTAGAATTTGAGCTCTCCGAGTTACTAAGGGTAGTAGCAAGCACTTTACCATTTCCTCTCAAATAATTTGAACATTCTTTCTTTAGATGCCCATGACCATTGTATTCATAGCACACGATTCCTTGAGTTGATGATGAGTCTTTACCATCCTTCTTCTTGAAGTCTCTCTTGTCATTTTTAAAGGATAATAATTTTCCTTTGCCAAACGACTTCCCATTGTTCTTCATCTTAAGAAATTTCTGGAAGTTCTTTGCAAGAAATGCCACCTCTTTTTCAACATCGTCTTCATTGAAGGAATCATCAGTTCTTTCATTTATGGTTTTGAGAGCAAGTGATTTGCTAGACTTGTGAGAGGGCAATTTGAGCTCGTAAGGTTGGAGAGATCCAACTAGTTCTTGAATCTTGATCTCGTCCAAATCTTTGCTTTCTTCAATGGTGGTGACCTTAGCCTGGAAACTTTCTGGTAAGGATCTCAAGATCTTCCTCACCACTTTGGCGTCTTCAATCTTCTCTCCAAGATTAAGTTTGGCAATCACAATCTCATTAAGTCTCCCATAAAAGGAATCAAATGACTCATCGTCACTCATCTTCACTTTCTCAAATCGAGTAGTGAGCATTTGAAGCTTGGTGTCCTTGACCTTCTCGGTTCCTTCGTAGGTAGTCTCAAGAATGGTCCACGCCTCTTTAGGAGTCTTCACATGCGAAATCCTGTGAAATTCATCAGTAGAAACACCATCGAAAATAGCATTAATAGCTTTGCTATTTGCATTTAATGAAGCAAGAGCAGCCTTATCCTATTCAAATTTGGTTGTTATGGGTCTTACCCACCCATTCTTAATGGAATCCCAAACGGTCTCATCAATAGCACATAGAAAAGCATGTATACATATTTTCCAAAAAGCATAATTACTCCCATCAAAGTAGGAAGGTGCGTTGAGGGATTGAGATCTATTCATCTCACACGAGGTCTTAGATCACACAAGGATATTGAAATCTGAAAAGTGTACCCACTCTAATACCAATTGAAAGCTCAGATTTGTGTGAAAACACAAGAGCTTGTTCAAACCCCAAATTAAACAAAGTGTGGAACAAGAGTAAATATGCACAATGAACCGATAACACTACTCTAAGCCATATCCACCCACAATTAACAATAAAATGAAATCTTAAAGAGTAGGGAAGAGAAATGCAATCACAAGATAATACCAAGATGTGTTATCGAAGAGAAAACCGGAGAACTTGACGAAAAACCTCTTTGCGACCCTCCAAGTTGAAATCGATCCACTAGAGAATAAAGTTGGAGTACACGAATAACAAAAGACCCTCCAAGCCTAGTCTACCCCATGTACTTGAGCCCTCCAAGCTCTTGCTACCAACGGACTTCTCGGAGTCTTGTCTTTTCTAGCTTTCCGGATCCCAAATTTAGTCTAATTGCATCCGCCACTAAATGGCTCCTTCCAATGCTTCCCAATAGCACCAAAACCTTACTTAACACTTAGATCTAGTGTGGTAAGTGTTTGGGCCATAAACCTCTCAAGGATGTAGAGATGGAGAGGTAGGAGCTGAGGAAAACCATAAGAAAATGTGTAGATGATTGTGAGTATAACAATCTCTAACTCTCAAGTGTGTTTACTAGGGTTTTCTCTCTGAAAAACACTCCTTACAATTCATGAGTAATGAGGGTATTTATAGTGTGGGTAAAGAATTTGGTAAAACACTTTATATTTTTGCCAAACAGAGAGTTTCACGGTTACATCACAGGATGGCCCTTTTTGCGAAACACTCGCAAACTTGATAGCCTGGCATGACTCTTTAGCTTCCAGTCATGTGCTTTACACGTGGTCTTTTCGCAGGTTACTTTCTCACGAGTTTCTCGCGAGTTAGTCGCTAATTGCACTGATTCATCTTTAAAGCTTGATTCTTCACGGATCTTTCACACTCATCCGTTATAAATAAACCCACATACATACAGGGAAATGATTAAAGAAATTACAATCAAATTTGGCACAGAATTAAAGCCAACACAACCTAGTTGGAAATCATAGCTTTAGAAATCATTTTAGGAAAATTTTTATGAGAAAAGAAAAATAGTAATTAATATTTTGACAACTTTTTCAATTTCCTATGAAAATGGTATAAAACCTTTGAAAGCTTGGATTTGTGCTAAAACACAAGAGTTTGTTCCGACCCCCAATTAAAAATTACGGCTAGATTGCTTTTACTCTAACTTAGACTAAGTGCAGAACATGAGTAAATAAGCACAATGAACCGATAACACTACCCTAAGCCATATTCATCCATAATCAACAATAAAATGAAAGCTTAAAGAGTAGGGAAGAGAGATGCAAACACAAGATAACACTAAGACGTGTTATCGAAGAGGAAACCGAAGAACTCGGTGAAAAACCTCTCCGCGACCTTCCAAGTCGAAATCGATCCACTAGAGAATAAAGTTGGAGTACATGAATAACAAAAGACCCTCCAAGCCTAGCCTACCCCATGTACTTGAGCCCTCCAAGCTCTTGCTACCAATTAACTTCTCGGAGCCTTGTCTTCTTTAGCTTTCTGGATCCTGTAATTCAACCCGATTGCATCCGTCAATGAATGGCTCCTTCCAATGCTTTCCAGTAGCACCAAAATCTCACTTTACACTCAAAATGGGTGTGGTAAGTGTTTGAGCTAACAACCTCTCAAGGATATAGAGATGGAGAGGTAGGAGTTGAGGAAAACCATAAGGAAATGTGTAGATGATTGTGGGTATAACAATCTCTAACTCTCAAGTGTATTTTCTAGGGTTTTCTCTCTGAAAGCACTCACAATTTGTGGGTAATAGGGGTATATATAGTGTGGGTAAAGACATGGTAAAGCAAAACATAACTTTTTGCCAAACAGAATGTTTCGTGGGTCCTTTGTCGGTTGGCCTTACCCGCGAGACACTCGTGAAAAGTACATCCTAGCGCGACTCTTCATCTTATAGTCATCTGCTCTACACGTGGCTATTTTTGCGGGTAAGCTTCTCGCAAGACAGTCACGAAATCCACTTTTACATCCTTTGAAGCTTGAGTTTTCACTAATCTTTCACACTCATCCCTTGCAATTAATCCTACATACATACAAGGAAAATGATTGAAGACATTACAATCAAATTTGGCACGGAATTAAACCCAACACAACAGAGTTGGAAATCACAACTTTACAATCTCCCCCTTTGGTTATTCAATGACAAAAACCTGAAACAAACTCTAGACTTAAATGTGTGTTTGGGAACATAGGAAAAACTCACTCACACCTAATTCTTGAAGTCGGAAGCAATTGTATCGTATACACCTGTATCCTGAAACACTTGCACATACAACAAACTTTCATTAAGCTCACGACAAGTAGAACACAAGGTACGAATAGGAATAAGTAAAATGCGATCAAGATATCGAAAGAAATGTAAGCTATAAAGCATAACTTGATCAAACATGAACAGTTATTAAGAAATGACCACAATGAACATTTATCAAGTAAATGATCATTCGGACACACAATGCAATTAAAAGCAATGCAAAAATCAATTGCATGTCCAACAAACACATGATGCATTAAAGAAACTAAAGCTAAGAGCATTAGAAAGCAATAAGCATCAAAACGGCTATAAAAGCCAAGATACAAAATAGTACTAAAGAAAATTAAGTTTTAAACTAAAGTACTTGAAAGCTTTAAGGAAAGCATAGTAAATATCCAAAAGCTATAAAAACTTAAAGTAAACTGGAAACCACCAAAATAAACCAATGTATACTAAAATATGTTCCTTTTCTACTTCGCTACTCCCCCTCAAGCTGTACTCCCCCTCAAACTACTCCCCTTTTTTGATCGGAATGGCCAAAGAGACTAGAATGTATCAGACTCCAAATCTGACGCTACGTTTGATTTCCTCATCATGTCATCAATCTGAGACGAGAGGGCAATAATCTAGCCTTCAAGGTATGTGAATTGAGATGTGAAGTAGCTGATGTGTGAAGCTAGTATTACATGCATCTCTTCAACCCTTCTGAGTAGACGATAAAAGCGATCAGGAGCTCTTGCACGCGCTTGGGAAGAAGGTTGTGCAGTGTCCTCTGGAACTGAAGTGAAATGCTCAATTTCCTCTTCGGTCTCTCCTCCTTCAACAACATCATCTCTTGGAATTTGAGAGACACCAACAGTTGGTCCAAGGATATGAGCTTTGCTTCGGATGATGGTTTGCTCACTTATAGGATCTTCCTTTTGCATCACTTGAAGTCCACTTGGAATCTTTACCCTTACTCTTTAGATAAGAGACATGACCAGGCTTGGGAATGTTAGAGTTAGCCTTGAATTCTTTTTTGTGATGCATTTGATGAAGAGGTGATAAATGTGACTGCAGATGTCGATCTCCTTATGAGTGAAGAGATCAGATAGAAATATGGTCCTCAATGCTGACAGGTTCGTCAAGTTCCTCACCGGGTAAAGGTTGAAGATCATGATATAGGCCAATGCTCGCATTTCTGGGGTGAACGTAATGGTGTGCAAGGCCTTTTTGTTGAGTTGTCCACCAAGGATTTCCACAAGGGGTTCTAGTTTCTCTCTTCTCTCATCATATTGTAAAGATGTGCGTGGAGTTGTCGGTCGAATCTCCAAAACATCTTGAATTGATTCCTTCGTGATTGAGAACTCTTTCCCCCTTAGCCAACAGTTGATGTGGTCACCTTCCACAATGGCATTTGCAAAGAATTCTCGAATGATAATTTCAAAGACATCGCCCCTCAGATTAAGCAACTTCATCCATGTCCTTTCTTTGAACACATCCAGAATGAAGGTGCCCTCTAGAGAATTCAAGTCCATAGTCCTCTCTAGAATGATTGGGGCCCATTTGTAATGATCATTGAAGGCCATATTAGCATCATCGTTTTGGAACGAATCCGAGGAGATATAGGGATGCTTTGAAGGCTTCTTTGTGGACTTTTTCTTAATAGAAGACATCTGCAAAACAAAGACAAACACAAAAAAACAAAGACAAACACAAACAAAGAAACAAACTTGATTAGATACAAGTTAGTCCACAAAAAACAAACAAAAGTCCTAAAAATAACATAAAAACAAGTAAACAATGTCGCAAGACCATGTTTTAAGTGCTAAAAGTATAACTAGACTTATCTAGCATGAGTGAAATGCAAAACATGTCAAGTGATTAAGTGTGCATGTGGTGTGCATGAGATATGCATGAGCAATGCATGATAAGGCACTTATTGGGGCAAAGTGTGTGAAACACACAACCAAAGTTTAAAACATTTTAAGAATGTAAAAACATAGTAATCCCCAAAAATTGGTACTCATCGGAGTCCAAAACAATGAGAAAATGCCATTTGGACATTTTATCAAATACTTAGAGTGCATACAAACTACTAACATGTAAAACAATGCATGAACATGATGAAAACTTGCCTAAATACATGTTAAAAATGTCACTTGGGGCCAACACAAACACAAACAAACACAATGGGACATAGCCTAATCAAGAAAATTAAAAATTTTGCAAGAAAAGTAAGTTTTCCCAACCCTTTTGAAAAATAACCCAACCCTAGAAATCCTAGAATCTAAGACTTAATCTAAGGAATCAAGAGTGAAAAAAATGTTGAAACACACCTTAGATGAGTTTAGGAAGGATTGATCTTGAGTATTGGGTGAGATTTTGAGAGAGAAAGTGTTTTGGGTTGAGAGAGGCACGGAGGAGGAAAAATAGAGATATTTGAAAAACTGTCACTATTTGGCTTTAAAAACTACAAAACCGCTCATTTCGCGGGTAAGCTTCTTGCGAAGTTACTCGCGAAATGGCCTCTGAAGTGCCTTAACAGATTTTATGGGTAGCCTCTACTCACGAAACAGTCATGAAACTCTCTGTGTAAATTTCAAAAAATACTGAAATTTGCTTCCTCATTTTCATGGGTAGGTTCTTACTCGCGACTTACTCGCGAAAATGCCTCTGAAAGAGTTTCTTCAACAAAAAATGAAATGGACAGTTTGAAAGAAACTTTGAACACACAAAATACATAAAACACTTTCAAAAACATATAAAATACTCAAAATTTCTAGGTTTAATCATTAAGTAATTGAGTCTACACATCATATTTGAACACGTAATATCACACAAATGGAATAAGCATTCATTGAACATTAGACTTGTGTGTTGTGTGTGTGGATCAAGTATGAACTAGTCCATAGTCTAGTATGAAGCTTCAATGATCAATTCAATCAAGTCATACACAATTAGTACGAAATCAAGTGACCTATCTCACTTGTAGAAATGAACATATATGACCCCTCACCAATGTGTTTACATTTTAATTGAAAGCTTTTCATTCGACTTCCATTTTTCATACTTTTGATCAAATATAACTCAAATTCTTGAGAAACGATGTCATGAACTTTTTGATATATTTTTGACAAGTAAACCTTTGGCTTTGGCACCATACATTTTAATACAAATTTGCTTCACCTTTTTGTAGTCAAACTGGTTTTCGAAGCAAGGCTTTTTCAGCTCTTTTCTCCTTTTAGAGATAGACATTTGTAGAGTTCTTTGAAAAAGAAAAAAAAAGTGAGGAGATATATAGGCACAAGTCTACTTATGTATCAAGATCAAGCAAGACTATTGACCAATCACTCATGAAAAGCTTAAAGATCTATTTACAACAATCAAATGTAGATTTCTAGATATCACTCACACTTAAAGAATGTGTATACATAACAAGCTAAGCTCGTAAATGCACTACGCCATTAGTATGGAGGTAATAGGCCAAACTCACATGTGATCTACATAACACAAACAATCAAACTTTTTAAGATTTTTCATTTTTTATAGGTTTTTGAATTTTTTTTTTTCAGCACACTCAAAAACAAAACAAACAAAGTAAGATCAACAAAAACAAGGTAAACAAACAAAGGCTTGTAAAAGAAACGTGCTTAAAACGGAAGCAATGACATAAGAAGATTGCATATGTCATGATGCATGAAACTATAACCCTAATACATTGGAACTATTAATGCATGGGTATAGTGAGTGATCATGCATGAATACCCTTCTTCACCCACACTGTACGAGTGTTTTGGGTGAGATCCTTAGAAGGAGGGTTACGACCAACATAACTCTCAAACCTTGGGGTAAAGTTAGAAAGGCATGATGAAATGTTCTTTAACATCTCCATAACATCTCCAATGAGTTTTCCCTCATTTTTTTCCTTTAGCTTGAATTCCTTTTGGCATTCTTCTTGAGTTGTCTTGGCCACACAAAGAATCAGCCCTCTTGAGTGCCTGAAACTTGAAGCAATTTGGTCTTGTGTGCCCTTGCATGCCACAGTGATGACAAAAATGCTTCACTTGAGGTCCCCTTTGACTTTTGGGTAATGACTTCCCTTTTTTCCTTTGATTTTGGACCAATGGTTCTCTTTGCAACAACAGGTGTCTCAATCTTGGGCTTCTCCACTTTGGCTTCTCTACATTCTTCACCGACACAAACTTCACTTCCTTATTAGGCCCGCTGCTTAAGCTTCCTTTACCAGTATAGCCTAAACTGGTATTTTCATTTAAGATTTTTGAGAAGAAAGCACACTGTCAAGCTTCTTGGTGGAAATGCGCTCCACTTTGACATTTGCTTGGATTGTTTCAAGTTCAAGGAACTTGATTTTAGAATACGCATTTAGCAACTCTTCCTTTAGCTCTTCTAATTCACATTTACCTTCCTTAAGTTACACAAGTGTGGATTTATGCTCTTCTTCAATTTTCTTCATCTTTCTAACCGCATTCTTTGCAACTTTGGCATATTTGCCACAATCTTCAAGCAACGCATCATACACTTCTTGAAGGTTCTTCTCCCCTTCATTGAGGCACACATCCTCATCTTCCGAATCATCAACTTCTTCACCTTTGGAATGTACACCTAGCTCATCAACCAAGTTGCTCAACTCATCTCTAGAGTCAACTACGGTAATTGCCATGAAAGCTGAATAGTTTCCTTTACTATCACATTCTCCTTCCGCATCGGAATTTGAGCTTTCTAAATTACTAAAGGTAGTTGCATACACTTTACCCTTTCTTCTCAGATAGTTTGGACATTCTTTCTTGAGATGTCCATGCCCATTACATTCATTGCACACGATTCCTTGAGTTGATGACGAGTCTTTCCCATCCTTCTTCTTGAACTCCCTCTTGTCATTTTTGAAGGATGAGAACTTTCCTTTGCCAAGTGACTTCCCATTGTTCTTCATCTTGAGAAATTTTCAGAAGTTCTTTGCAAGAAATGCCGCCTCTTTCTCTACATCGTCTTCACCGGAGGAATCACCCATTCGCTCATTTATAGTTTTGAGAGCAAGGGATTTGCTGGACTTATGAGAGGGCAGTCCGAGCTCATAATTTTGGAGAGATCCAATGAGTTCTTAAATTTTTATCTCATCCAAATCTTTGCTCTCCTCTATGACAATGACCTTAGCCCGGAAGCTTTCTGGTAAGGATCTCAAGATCTTCCTCACCACCTTGGCATCTTTAATCTTCTCCCCAAGATTGAGCTTGCCAATTACTATCTCGTTGAGTCTCCCATAAAAGGAATTGAACAACTCATCGTCGCTTATCTTTACTTCTTAAAACCGAGTAGTGAGCATTTGAAGCTTGGTGTCCTTAACCATCTAGGTACTTTCATAGGTTGTCTCAAGAATGGTTCTCGCCTTTTTGGCGGTCTTCACATGCAAAATCTTGTGAAACTCATCAGTAGAAACACCACAGAAAGTAGCGTTAATCGCTTTTCTATTGGCGTTTGCCAAAGAAAGAGCAGCTTTATCCCATTTAGATTTGGCAGTAGTGAGTCTTACATACCCATTCTCAACAGAATCCCACACCGTCTCATCAATAGCAAAAAGAAAAGCATGTATACGTACTTTCCAAAAAGCATAGTTACTCCCATCAAAGTATGGAGGAGCATTAAAGGATTGAAATCTATCCATCTTACTTGGAGACTAAGATCACACTAGGATAATGAAATTCGATAAGTGTACCTGCTCTGATACCAATTAAAAGCTTGGATTTGAGCTAAAATACAAGAGCTTTTTCAGACCCCCAATTAAAAATTATGGCTAGATTGCTTTTACTCTAACTTAGACTAAGTGCAGAACAAGAGTAAATAAGTGCAATAAATCGATAACACTACCCTAAGCCATATTCATCCATCATCAACAATAAAATGAAAGCTTAAAAAGTAGGGAAGAGATATGCAAAGAGAAGATAATACTGAGATGTGTTATCGAATAGAAAACCAAAGAACTCGGCAAAAAACCTCTCTGTGACCCTCCAAGTTGAAATCAATCCACTATAGAATAAATTTGGAGTACACGAATAACAAAAGACCCTCCAAGCCTAGTCTATCCCATGTACTTGAGCCCTCCAAGCTTTTGCTACCAACTGACTTCTTGGAGCCTTGTCTTCTCTAGCTTTCCGAATCCTACAATTCAGCCCAATTGCATCCGCCAATGAATGGCTCATTCCAATGCCTCCTAGTAGCACCAAAATCTCACTTTACACTCAGAATGAGTGTGGTAAGTGTTTGGGCTAGCAACCTCTCAAGGATATAGAGAGGTAGGAGTTGAGGAAAACCATAAGAAAATGTGTAGATGATTATGGATATAACAATCTCTAATTTTCAAATGTATTTTTTGGGGTTGTCTTTCTGAAAGCACTCCTTAAAATTTATGGGTAATGAGAGTATATATAGTATAGGTAAAGATATGGTAAAGCAAAACATAACTTTTTGCCAAACAGAATGTTTCACGGGTCCTTTGTAGGTTGGCCTTACCCACGAGCCACTCATGAAAAGTACAGCTTGGCACGACTCTTCATCTTCCAGTCATGTGCTCTACATGTGGCTATTTTGGTGGGTAAGCTTGTTGTGAGATAGTCGCAAAATCTACTTGTATGTCCTTTGAAGCTTGAGTCTTCACCGATCTCTCACACTCATCCCTTACAATTAATCTCACATACATATAAGAAAAATGATTGAAGAAATTACAATAAAAGTTGGCACAAAATTAAAGCCAACACAACATAGTTGGAAATCACAACTTTACAACCTTTTCTAAAATAGTTTATTAGCAATTGCCTTAAGAGCACCTATTAACATAACCCTTAAAGATAATATTTGAAAGCTTGGATTTGTGCTAAAATACAAGAGCTTGTTCAGATGCCTAAAATAAAAATTACGGCTAGATGATTTTTACTCTAACTTAAACTAAGTGCGGAATAAAAGTAAATGAAGCGCAATCACCGGATCTACTATAGTGCTTACATATGAACAATAAACAATAAAAGTAAAGCACAAGAGTAAGGGAAGTGAGATGCAAACACAAGATAACGCCAAGACATGTTATTGAAGAGGAAACCGAAGAACTTGGCGAAAAACTTCTCCGCGACCCTCCAAGTCGAAATCGATCAACTAGAGAATAAAGTTGGAATACACGAATTACAAAAGACCCTCCAAGCCTAGTCTACCCCATGTACTTGAGCTCTCCAAGCTCCTGCTACCAACGGACTTCTCGGTGTCATGTCTTCTCTAGCTTTCCAAATCCCGTAATACGCACGATTGCATCTACTAAGCCTCACCGGCTTCTTTTGGAAAATCTCCAAAACTTCCCAAGCTCCAAAACACTCTCTACACTCTGAAAAGGTGTGGGTTGTGTTTGAGTACAAATCTCCTCTCAAGATATGACAATGGGAGAGAGAAGGAGAAGAGGCTACAATGATTTCTCACTAAGGATGAGTAGCTCTCTCTTTAAAAGATGGATGTGTTGCGTTGTAGAAAACCTATCTAGGGTTTTTCTCTCTGAATGACCTCTTTTACTTTTGTGGGTAATGAGGGTATATATAGTATGAGTGAAGGGTAAGAAAGTCACACTTAAAAACCTCCAAGCATAGAGTTTCGCGGTACCTCGTGGGTTGGCTTTTCTTGTGAGACACTCGCGAGACTGATAGCCTAACACGACTCTTCAGCTTCCAGCATGTACTTCTCACGTGCCCTTTACGCGGGTTACTCTTCTCGCAAGTTAGTCACGAAATTGCACTAATTCTTGATTTCATGCCCGATTTTTCACCAACTTAATACTAAACCCAATACAATAAAATCCCACAAAATACAAGGAACAAAATTAATGCAATTACAACACTTTTTGTCATGGAATAAAGCCAACATAAAAAATAGTTGTAAATCACAACTTTACAATCTCCCCCTTTGGCTATTCCGTGACAAAATACCCTATAACAGACTCAAGACTTAAATGTGAGTTTGGGAACAATGACAAAACTCACTCACACCTAAATCTAAAACCTGTGATGAACTTGGAACATATATACCTGTTGTTGGGGGCGTTTTTTGTGCGCATAACCACGTGCCTTTGGAGGTGTGACTTTGCTAGGCCCGGATTTGTTTTGGGGAGGTCAACCCGAAACTCGACATTGGGCCGCATAGACCAATGGCTACTGGTGTATTTTTAAGCCTATAAAATAGATAAAATCCAAAGTCTTAGAATCATGATAATGGTTGAAATAAATAAATAATATGCTTAGCATGATAGCTTTAATTAAATGGTGAGTTGATACGTTATTATTATGTATATTAAGTGATGTCCAATATTAGAAAATAATTAATTAGGTGTCCAATGTCCAACAATAGGATGAGTCCAATAATTCATGTCTAGTTGCGGTTCATGGTTCATGTTCATCATAATAAGGAGCAATGGTCCATGTCCAAATAATATATGTCCATTGGTGATATATGTCCAAATGATACAAGTCCAACAATGGTTTATGTCCAAGTAATATATGTCCATTGGTGGTATATCAATTTATTAATATGTATGTTTATTATTAGTGAAACCATGTTTATTAAATGGTGAGATAATATTAAAATAGCTTGTATCTAGCGATAAAATGATAATGAATAAAATATATTTAATAATATAAATTTGAAGATAAAATAATGACTTATCTTCATATTTTGCAGCTCCAGCCGTAACATCAGTGGACTTAGCATTTCAGCAACTTTCAGACTTTGCAATTCCAGCCGTACAACATCAGTAGGCCTTAACATTTTAGCAACATGAGAAGAGGAGTCCAGTAGCATAATAACATTAGCAAATGGTATAATAATGATGAACAAAATATACTTGATAATATAAGTTTGAAGGTAAAATATAATGAATTATCTTCATAGTTTGGGGCTCCAGCCGTAACATCAGTGGACTTAGCATTTCAGCAACGTGATAGAATGAGTCCAGCGGTACAATATGATATTATGAGTCCTTCCATGGCGACTCCATGATTGAAGGGGAAAAATGGGTGCAACTGGAGGGAGAGAGAGTATATCCAACTGTGTGCATAGGTTGGTTAAGTTTATCCCTTTTCATCATACACTTAAATGACTTTCCCCATGAAATACTATTTTAGTTTTTTAGTCAAATATGGGTGATATTGCCTTCCTTAGGAAGAGCTTTTGATTTTATAAGTTTTTGCCTTTCATAAGAAAGGGCTTTTAGTAATAAGTTCTTGGAAAATCGTTTGATATATTTTAAGATGTGTGGAGATGGTAAGAAATATGTATATATTGTGAGATATGGTGTTTGTAATATGTATGAGAATTATATGTAGATACTTTGTTGGACATGGATCTTGTATATGTATACTTTGTGAGACATGGAGCTTAGAGATACATGAGAAGTGTGTATGGGTATTTTGTGAGGAATGTGTTTTGTAAAATAAATGGAAGTATGAGATAGATAAATGAGGGTTAAATGTAGTAAAGGTTGTTGTTGGGATTGTTTTTTGTATTATGACATTGGTTATGTTGCTTTCTAAGAAGTGAGGTATTGCAAGAGAAAATGGAGAAAAAGATGGGGATGTGTTTATGAGCAGCAAGATGATGATATTTCAGAATAATGGAGTGTGAGAAAGATGGGTAATGGATAATGGTATGTTGTAATATATGTGTTGTGTTGCTATCTATGAAGAGGGACTTTGTAAGAGAGATAAAGAAAGATATGGAGATCTTTAGAGATATGGTAGCAAAATGAAGGGAGTTTCAGATTATAGGAGATGAGAGAGGGATCCATCCTCCTTAAGTGTGTAGCTTGGCCCTCTTTATATAGAGCCAAGCTTTGCAACTAGATCAGAACTTAGTTGAAGGAAAAAATAGCAAATGAGGAAAAGTCTTTGACAAAGTAGATGGTCTTTTGTTTTTTAACCAAAAGAAGAAAGTTTGAGAGTTAATGTTGGTGACACAGCTGGATGATGTCATGTGGATGACATTCTTTGCTTGGAGGACAATACTTGGCATTAAATTCATGGTTTAGCTAAAAATGGTAAGATAATCTTTATGAGATCCTTCTATTTCTTTGGGTATGACAGCAAGTTGCTGAGATTAGGCATTAATGAGCAAGTGATGTCATTTTTAGGACATGTGTCAACCTGCTGGAGCTTCTGCAGCTTAGCTGGAGCTGTTACAGCTTCTGCAAAAGCTGTTTGCAGCTTTCGCTGGAGCTGTTTCGGCTTCTGCAGAAGCTGTTGCAGCTTCCGCTGGAGCTGTTTTTTGTGTTTTCGGCTAAGTTTTCTCTTTTGGAAAATATATTTGATGAAGTTTTAGAGATGTAATTATGGTCTTTTTGTATCTTAACCAAATTTTGGAGAGTAAGGAGAGAATTTTAATGCTAGATATGAGATATTAATATATATTTAGCCATGTGCTTGGAATTGATTTATATGAAAATAATAATATAAGTAATATGGAATGATATAATTATATTTTAAAACTTATATTATATGATGGACATTAATTTTTATGTAAAGAGCATGGGGAGTTTTACCATTTTAAGTGTTATGTGTTATGAGAGGCTTACCCAAATGTTACTTATTGCACACCGACCCTTCAGAGTTCAAGGAATTGGGGAAGACACGCCAAGCAACATACTTTCCTTTATCAACTTTAAACCACTGGAGCTTTACTGAACATACTTCTTGGCCCTCCAAACCACGACTTCCAAAATTCCCTCGATGAGACTCATGAGCTTGGATCATAAGCAAAAAATGAGATAATGTGCTATGAGCTTGGACCATGGGCTTTAACGCCTTTTTGTGTAAATATGGGCTCTTTTGGGCTTTGAAAAAAGTTTTCCCAAAATCCATGATAATGTTGACGTGGTGCGGATCGCCAATGAAATGAAGCCATATGATGTGAAAAATTTGTCCTCAACACCTGTAACCTAAAACAGTTGCACAATACACAATAGACCTTCAAGGTAAAGCAAGTAATAAAAGGACAAGTATAATGTAACAAGTAAATATCAATCAAGTAAACAATATGTGAAACATATGAGCAACTTGATAAAACACATGACAGTCATATGGAAATGACTACAATGATCACATAGCAAAGCAAATGATCCTTCGAACATGCAATCAACAAAGCACAATAGCATAAGGATATATGCATGTCCAACACAAAAACATGATGCGATGAGAGCAACAAATCATAAATACTAAATGTAACTCAAAGCAGCAAAAAGCAACGAGAAAACAAATATAAAGAAAAACAAACAAAAACAAGGTTTTCTCATAAAAAAATGTCTTCTCCCATTTAGTATATGCATCTCCCTTTTGGCTTTTTCCCTCTACGAATGTCCATGAGATAGAATTTCTCCCCTTGAGAATGTGCACATGAGTTATATAGAAATGACGATACACTTCGATATACACTCCGGTATACTCTCCTCCTTTTTGTCATAAATAGACAAATGAAGCAAGAGGAAGGAGGGAAAGAACAAAAGATATGAACAGTGATAAGATGCATGAGGGTGCAAGATGAATGAGAAAATAAAGCTCAAATAAAAGATAAAACATCTTAAAAACAAAATGCTACAAAGTATAAATAAAAACATAACATGCTAAGGATGATGGAACAAGATATAGACCAAGGCATGACATAGACACAAGAACATGTTATATGTGCTAAAAGATCTAAAAAGACTTAACTATTATGAGTGAGTGCTAAAAGATCTAAAAAGACTTAATTATTATGAATGAATGCAAAACATGTCAAGTGATAGAGTGTGTACATCAATGGTGCATCTAGTGTGCATATGAGATGCATGACCAATGCATGAGCAGGCACTCACGGGGCAAATTGTGTAAAACACACAACCAATGATCAAAACATGATAAACATGAATAATTATGGTGATCCCCAAAACTTGGTACTCATTGGAGTCTAAAAGAGTGAAAAAATACTATAGATGCATTTTATCAAACACTTAGAGTGCACACACTACACATGTATGTTAAACAATGCATGAACATATGAAAATCTTGCCTAAATACATGTTATTTTTTCCACAAGGGGCTAGCATCCAAAGCAAATAGACATTTAAAAACAAACCCAATAAAAAAGATTGACAGAAATTAAGTTTTCCAACCTCTATTTGAGAAAATCCCAACTATGAACATAAAACCCTCAAAAACATAATCTAAGGATCAAAATCAATGAAAAGAGTTAAATATTACCTTAGAGATGTTAATGGAATTAAAAACAACTGATTTTAATTGGGTTTTGATGTAGAAACATTAAAATAGGGGTTTGGGAGAAGATGAGAGAAGTTTAATACAAATGTCCCACAAAATGCCCTTTAAAAAGCTGATCTAGAAAATTTTGCAAGTAGCTGGGAATTTACGTGGGTATCTGGGAATTTTCGCGGGTAAGCCCTTCTCGCAAGTAACTCGCAAAACTCTCTGTCCAAACTCGTGACTGAGCTTACTTGCGAAATAAGTCGCAAAAACACCCAGAAAACATGTTTTTCACATAAAATCGACTTGAAAAACTTTGAAAAACATAGGTGATACAAATCACTTCCAAAAGCAAATAAAAAGAACAAAAATCTTTTTGGTTTGATTTATATATGGTTGAACACACACACATCACATTTGAACATGTACAATCACACAAATGAAATAGGCATTCATTGAATATTAAACTTGTTTGTTGTGTGTGCAGATCGAGAATGAACTAGTCCATAGTCTAGTATGAAGCTTCAATGATCAATTCAATCAAGTCATACACGGCTAGTACGAAGTCGAGTGACCTATCTCACTTGTAGAAATGAACATATATGACCCTTCGTCAATGTGTTTACATTTGATTGGAACTTTTTCATTTGGCTTCCATTTTTCATACTTTTGATCAAATACAACTCAAATTGTTGAGAAACGATGCCATAAACTTTTTGATATTTCTTTGATGAATAAGTTTTTGGCTTTGGCACCATACATTTTAATACAAATTTACTCTACCTTTTTCTAGTCAAACTAATTTTCAAAGCAAGGTTTTTTCAACTCTTTCTCTTTTTAGAGATTGACATTTGAAGAGCTCTTTTGAAAAAGAAAAAAAAATGTGAGGAGATATATAGGCACGAGTCTACGCATGTATCAAGATCAAGCAAGACCATTGACCAATCATTCATGACAAGCTTAAAGATCTATTTACAATAATCAAACGTAGATTTCTAGATGTCACTCACAATTAAAGAATGTGCATACATAACAAGCTAAGCTCATAAATGCACCACGCCATTACTACGGAGGAACTAGGCCAAACTCACATGTGATATGTACTCAAACATATACAATCAAACTTTTTGAGTTTTTCACTTTTTATGTGATTTTGGATTTTTACACACACAAAACAAAGACATAAAAGTAAAATAAAAAACAAAAAAGATGCATACAAAGAAATGCAAGATGCACAAATGCATGAGTATGAAGCATTTAATGTATGACAGGTCCTACAAAGATTGATAGAATTAGATCAAGGACCAAAAGAACAAAAGCTCAACCATAGGAACCCTTCCTCATCCAAACAGAACAATTATTTGGAATGAGGGTCTCATGAGAAGTGAGACGAGGCTTGAAAAAATGATAACCAAAGATGCACATAGATAAGGAGGTAAGAGCATTAACCACATGCTTTAACAACTTACCACTTTCGATTAAATCTAGTTTAGCTTGCAAAGCACAACTTCCAAGAAGCTCAAGTTTCTTTTTTCTTTTGATTCTTTTAAGAGCTTGAAACTTAGAACAATGAGGTCTAAGATGACCAAAGGCAACACAATGGTGACAAACAATGTGTTTAGGTCCACTAGGCTTTTTAGGGAGGGATCTAGCAACATGATTTTGTTTTCTCTTCAACATGGAGTATTGAGGTCTTATGTGACCAATCACATCACAATGGTGGCAAGTAGGAACCAACTTAGATCCACGCAAATCCCTAGGATGAGACCTAAATAAAGGCTTAGACTTAAGAGTCTTTCTTTCCCCTTTTTGGTTTCTTTTGTGTGGAGGAATGTACATCAATTTGTCTTTAGAGGTAAAACTCACAATAGGCACAAAATTAGGCAACACAACATGATTTCAACAGAGATTTTCTTCCTTTTTACCAATAGGTTCAGCAATTAAATACTTGGCATGTATCTCAAGAGATTCATTTTCACATTTAAGATCATCAACAAGTTTGTTAGACAAAACAAGTTTAGCATCCAAGTCCATATTCAAACATTCAAACTCCTTTAGTTTTCAAGAGAATGTTCAGCAAGTTTCTTATACTTTTCAACCACTTTGTTGGATTCATTGAGCTTAGCAATCAAATCATCATTTTCACAAATGAACTTACTCAAATTCTTTTCAAGAGTTTGACATTTGAAATTTCAACAACACCCATAGATTCATGTAACATGTCATCACAATTATGAGGATAAACACTCATAGAGGCATTTTCACAAACACATGGCATGTTACAATCAACAACATCCATAGAAGCATACAAAGCACTATCCATGGCAATATACACAAGGGTCAAGGATCACACTTCGTTAATGAAACCAAAACAAGTGTACCCGCTCTAATACCAATTGAAAGCACAGATTTGTGCTAAAACACAGGAGCTTGTTTAGACCCCCAAATAAAAATTACGGCTAGATTGTTTTTATTCTAAATTTAACTAAGTGTGGAACAAGAGTAAATGAAGCGCAATCACCGGATCTACTCTAGTGCATACATATAAAAAATAAACAATAAACAATAAAAGTAAAACATAAGAGTAAGAGAAGAGAAATGCAAACACAAGATAACACCAAGATGTGTTATAGAAAAGGAAACCGAAGAACTCGCCAAAAAACCTCTCTATGACCCTCAAAGTCGAAATTGATCCATTAGAGAATAAAGTTGGAGTACACAAATAACAAAAGACCCTCCAAGCCTAGTCTACCCCATGTTCTTGAGCCCTCCAAGCTCCTACTATCAACAGACTTCTCATAGTCATGTCTTCTCTAGCTTTCCAGATCCTGCAATACGCTTGATTGCATTTGCCAAGCCTCACCAGCTTCATTTAGAAAATCCCCAAAACTTCCCAAGCTCCAAAACCTTCTCTACACTCTGAAAAGGTGTGGGTTGTGTTTAGGTACAAATCTGTTAGGTTCTAAGACTTTAGGAACTAATGTATTAGAACTTCATTTTGCAATATGTTGGCAAACCGCGATCAAAACATAGAGTCTAGGTTTAGACTACTCAAAGTATGTTTATTTGTAAAATTGGAATCAAGTGATTGCAGAATTTATTGGACTAAATCTGCAAGTCAAAAATTAGACTTGATCGATTGAACCACGTGCAGATTTATTTTTCTACAGATTTTCCAATTCAGCCTAAGCCCAGTTTGACGTGTAAGGTTTTGTGTTTTACTCCAAGTATAAAAGGAAAAACCCTAGCTACGTTTTAAAAGTCTTTGATGTGCTGTGTGTTGAATCTTTTGTGAGATCTAGAGGTATTTACCTTCATACACACTTAGGGTTATCAAGATCAAGATTTATGTCAAGAACATGGTGATCGCTTCAGTTGCTACATAAAGAATTTAAAGAAGATCTGAAACCTTTGAGTGGAGTCTCAAAGTCACAAGTAGAAGAACTTATGGTTGCAGTGGATCAAAGAAAGAAGTAATCCGTGAACTCGGAGCTGTCACGTGGTCGTGGTAGTAAGTTTTCTACTCGAGGTAGAAATAGGATGTTAGTGGTCTAAGTTCTATTGTAAAAACTTCAATTCTTTCATAGTGGATCTGTTTTACCTTGAGGATAGCTAGGTTAAATCGTCCCCAGGTTTTTTATCGATTTGGTTTTCCTGGGTTATCATATCATGTGTTCTTTATATTTTCGCATTATTTACATGATATGATTTGAATGTGTTAACCTAGAACTGAATAATTTATCTAAGTAATCACTTGGTTAAATAACTACGTTAAACAACTTGTGTTTTAAGGGGTCTAAAAACGTACAAAATCTCCTCTCAAGGTATGACAATGAGGGAGGGAAGGAGAAGAGGCTACAATGATTTCTCTAGGGTTTTTCTCTTTGAATGACCTTTTTTACTTTTGTGGGTAATGAGGGTATATATAGTATGGGTGAAGGATAAGAAAGTCACACTTAAAAACCTCCAAGCAAAGAGTTTTGTGGGTACCTCATGGGTTGGCCCTTCTCGTGAGACACTCACAAAACTGACAGCCTGGCACGACTCTTCAGCTTTCAACATGTGCTTCTCATGTGCCTTTTTCACGGGTTACTCTTCCTGTGAACTTCTTGCAAGTTAGTCACGAAATTGCACTAATTCTTCATTTCATGCTCGATTCTTCACTAACTTAATACTAAACCCAATACAATAAAATCCCACAAAATACAAGGAACAAAATTAATGCAATTACAACACTTTTTGTCATAGAATAAAGCCAACATAAAACATAATTGTAAATTACAACTTTACAATATTAAACTTTTAAAATTTATGAAAATCAATGCTCACAATAATCTTCACCATAAATTTTTTTTCATTCTCATAGAATTAATGTTATTAGATTCGTATGTGTCATGTGTCATTGGAAAGCTTGCACAACAAGCTTTAGTTTAAAGTAGGGATGGTAATTTCTCATCATGGGTTGGGTTCGTGTCGTATCGAGTCATGAGCATTCAGCTCTATGGGTTGACTCGAACCCAACCTGTTTAGTAAGTGTGTTAAGAATTCTCAAGCCTATTTCACTTTCTAGAATCATCTCTATCTTTTTTCTTTTTTTCCTCTTGTTTTTTATCCTCCACACATGTACCCCACTCTTCTCATCTTTATCTACATTTTTATTTTGTTTTTCTACCTCTTCATCTAACTTATATCTAGTTCACACACACACACGCACATGCGCGTGAGCACACACACACACACACACAAAGTTGACCTATCAAATTGGTGTTCACGCACACCACTTCATCCGCTCTATCGCTACTCGTTATCCTCCCCACCTCTAAGGAAATGCGGCCTAGTCACCCAAATGGTTAGATTGGTGTTCTTTTTTTTTTTTTTTTTTTTTTTTTTTTTTTTTTTTTTTTTGGGTTATAATTTGATTAGTTATATTTGAAAGATTGTGTGTTATTTTTGTTTTGATTGTGTCTCCTTGAGTTTGGAGATGTGCGCGCACACACATACACACACAATCGGCCTTCAAATTGACATTCATGCATGCTACCTCGTCCACTCCATCGTTACTCGTTATCCTTCCCACCTTCAAGGACTTGTGGTCTAGTCACCTAGATGGTCAAATCGGAGTTCCTTTTTTTTTTTTTTTTTTTTTTTTTTTCTAATTTGATTAGTTTTATATGAAAGATTGTGTTTTGTTTTTTTTTTTTTGACTATGTCTCCTTGAGTTTGGAGACGTTTAAGAGAAAAAAGGTGGTTCGATTTAGCCATTAGGATAAAAGTTGAATATTTTAAAAGGTTATATTAATTTTTGGATAAAGTTTAGCTACAAAATTGGTTGTAACCTTAGGCTACAACTTTATTCAATATCTTTTTATTAGAGGTGAATTTTAATAAGGCCACCATTGGATTGAATCTTCTTCTTATATCCTCCATACTTACAAAATTTCTAGAAAATTAAAGATCAATAGTTATGTCATCAATAAATTATTTAAATTTCAAGTTTTTGTAGTTTAAAATTATGCATAAAATATAAGGTATTGAATCATATAATAAATAATGTTCGATTAACACAAAATTTATCACGTGTATTAAGAGCGTAAAGAATATGCAATTCAACGGTTAGATTTTCAAAATATGTAGTAATATTTATTTTATTGAGTAGGTTGTAGTCTTAGCAAACAATCAATTTTGTAGCTAAACTTTGTCCTTAATTTTTTATTTCGTTTTATTCTTTTGCTAATGAACATTAGCCCTTCAGGCTAAGAGAGTGACGATTCATTAGCAAAAAAAGAAAAAAAGAAAAAAAAAAAAAGAAGAAGAACTTTAAAGAGGCTATTGGAGCATTATTTTGTGGTTAGACTCTCTAAAAAAGAGAGGATTTTGTGTTCGGCAATACTATTGGAGATGGTCTAGCTAAGAATGCAGTTTGTTTATGAGAAAGTCTAAGGACAAAAAAATATTGACAAATAATTTGACATCTGCTGATATGACAAATTGTTAATAATAGATACAAAAGTATGGTTTGCAATGGATAAGAAATCACTATATATCAATTTAGTTCTTTACTTTCAATTGTGTCAATTTGGTCTCTAACATTTTCAGTGTCATGTCAATTTAGTCCCCGCCATTATGTTTTGGATGGAAAAAGCTGATGTGTCAAACGGAATTATAAAAAATTACTTTATATGCCACATCAATTGATAACTGTATTGCCACGTCATATTGAAAAAAAAAAAAAAAACTAAAATTAAAATATTTACACATTTACTTTTGGGACGGCTACGCCTGGTTGTCACTATTGTTGGATTTTTTACAATAATCATCATCATCACCACCATTGTTCATTACTCACAATCATAATTCACAATAACACGTAGAGCAGATATGAGATGCCACACACACACTCAAAGATGCCTCTCTGCCTTTTATTTTTTTCTCCTCACAAATACAGAATTGAATTGAATAACTTTCTTTTTTCTTCTTTAATAATAGTCTATGCTACAGAGTTGCTGGATGCAATACATAGACAAAATGAAGTCTATATATATATATTCCATCTCTTCTCCCTCATCCTCACACGAACTAGAAGAGTCAAGATATGAAGTTGCAGACGGCAGTGTGGATGGTGGTGTCTATAGGTTCGTTTCTCTCTAATCTCTATCTCGCAATTTCTCTCTCTTGTCTCCCTCTTCGGCGGCATGTTTTCTCTCTCTCTAGTGGGTCATGGGTTGTGGGTTGTTGCTCTCGTCTAGGGGTGTCAAATGGGTGGGTTTGGGGTGGGCATAATTGGGTTGGGTATATAAAACCCATTTACCCATTAAAACCCATTTAACTAATTTTTTATAACCCAAATCCAACCCAACCCAATTATTATGGGTAAACCCCAACTCACCCAATTACCCAATTATCAAAATTACCAAAATGCCATTAAAGTGAAAACCCAACACTTTCTTGGATTCCCTTTTCCCTCTCTAACTTTCCCGAGAAAATTCCAATCTTTTCGATCAATTTCTTGGCCTTTTCATCAAATTGTAATGTCTAGAGAACACCATCATTGAATTTCAACTGTTTGGGACCTGAGAAAACACGAAAAATTAAAAGACCTTCACCTCAAACCCTAAAAACAAAACCATTTACTTTTACACCAAAAAATTCACATTGATTTGTTCAGATTTCCCAACAACTAAAACAGAGAAATAAAAGTCAAAACCTTTAAACTCATTAAAAACCTAATCTACCATAAAGACGCCCCAAAAAAAAAAGAATAATATTTTCTCCTTTCATTTTCCAAAATTTTCTCGGCAATCAAACAGAACCTAAGATTTGAGGATTTGATCTTGTACGACAAATAAGACCGGAAATCGAGAGAAATCAAAGCGCGTATATATAGATATGAATGTAAGTGCGAAAAAGTTACCAGCGGCACCGGCGAGGCCACGATGGTGAATGAGATGAGGCGATGATGATTGAGGAGATGAGAGTCGAGTTAGAGCTGCAGCTCTACGAGTTGTTGCTGCTGCCATAGTAGCCATTGCTTTGATGTGAGAGAGACCAAGCAAATCGAAAATGGAGACAATGGAGAGAGAGAAGTGTTTGGAGGCCGAGAAAATGAAGGAAAATGAAAACACTAAAGCGTCTGAGGGCTTTTTTTTTTTTTTTTTAATGGGATGGGCTGGGGTGAATTTGGATATATTGTTTTTGGGTTAAATGGGTCTCAATGGGTTTTTAGTTAAAACCCAATAATCAATGGGTCTAATTGGGTTGATGCCCCTTTAACCCAACTAATAATTGGGTGGGTTTGGGTTCAATTAGAGTGGGTGGGTTTAGGTGGGCAAATGGGTTTCGACTTACTTTTGCCACCCCTACTCTTGTTGAATGAGAACCTAAATAGCTTGTTGGTGCTACTATGCCGCTTGATTTTTTGTGGGTCACAATCTTAATTGTCATTGGATCTTTCCTCAATGGCCACGTCAGAGGAGCTTGAATTTGACATGAATAAGACTCGTTTACCCTTATCATCGTCTCCATCGAAAGAAGTCTTTTGGGAGGAGCAGCCTTCAAATTCATCATCTCTTTGTTGATTAGGCGAGTCATTTAGATTCCACATTTTTTGTTTTGATCTGTGAGAGACAGATTTGTTATTTTATGGGGAAGATGAACCTTTGGTGTTTTGTTGTGATACAAATTCTGATCATTAGATATTCTTTAGTCTCACTCTCGTATAAACACCAGAATATATGTTTGTCTTTGGTACAAAAGTTTATTATTATTATTATTATTATTATTATTATTTTTTTTTTTTGTTTCTGGGTAAATAATAGGAGATGTGTAAGGTCTCAGCAAAAAAAAAAAAAAAAAAAAAAAGGAGAGGAGATGTGTAAGGAAGACAATAGTGAAGTGAAGTGAAGAAGGTAAGACAATTATATTCAAGAAAAAAACGAAGAAGAAGGTTTAGAGAATTACGAAAAAGAAGGAAAGATGAGTCACCTCTGTGAACATTTTAATTTGTGTTTTTTTTTTTTTTTAATATGATGTGGCAATCCTGTTGGTAGATGATGTGGCTTAGAAAGTAATTTTATATTATTCTATTTGACACATCAGTTTTTTCCATCCAATAGATAACGAAATGGACTAAATTGACACGACTCTAAAAAAATTAGAGACCAAATTGAGACAATTGAAAGGTTAAGGACCAAATTGATATATGATGTAAAGGATAGGGACCAAATTTGTAGTTTACCCTATAAAATTTAAATCAAAGGAGTTTCTAAATAAATAAAAAATAGAGAATAGGGTGGCCAAAAGTGGATAGGTTTTAAATAGTTTTAACATTTTGTGAAATTTCATTTATAAGTTTATATATTTCAATTAAATAAAAAAGAAAAAAAAGAAAAAGAAAAAAAGCATGACTCTGCTATTGTCTACAAAGATCACACATCCACTTTTATCACTCAACAATCTTTCACACTTTCAACCATACTCGCATTTTCTCACATTGTGGCAGTGGGTGGTCGGACTCACACCCAGAACATCTTTGTTGGAATGAAATGGAAGCCATATTATTAGATGGACTATTTTTCCTATTCGAGAAGTATTTAGAGTCGCAAATATCGGCTTCGATGACCCCCAGCTCTTGGGACTAACTATAACTGCACAAAAAAAAGATTGTAGCAGGTTTTTTGGACCAGTGGGTTTAGGGGAGAGAGAGAGAACCTCCCACTTCATCTCCACTCTTCCAACTGAGCTCTTTAGAGCTCATATCAGATTCCAGGATAATTAAGTAACATAGAAATGAACGGGGAACGAAGAAATGAAATAATTGTGGAACATAGAAATGAAATGAACGAAGAAATGAAATAATTTGACTGACTAATACAAAGTCCCGCGTACGTTAGGAAGGATGGATAGAAAGTACAACAGTGAGTGAATATGACATATTGAAATGTGTGTAATCTTTTTTGGAACAAAAAGGAGATTTGAAAATTGACCTACGAAGTTAATTTGTGTGAAACATGACCTTGTTATGCATATCTCCTGCATGCAATGAATGCACATGAAATTTGTGTAATATGTTTAATTGGATTAATAATGAAGGAAAATGGTAATGGATACCTTTAAGATATGGTTAACAATCCACTTAAAAAAAAAAAATTATAGGAAAAGAAAAAAAGAAAAAAAGAAAAAAGCAATTAATCTTCTAACAGCAATTTTTATTTCCTATAAAAGTGGTGTCAAAATTTTCTTAAAATGAATTGTTAATTATTACCTTAAAGGCACTCATTAGCATCACTCAATAATGAAATACAAAAATAATTAAAAAGCAAGCATATATCAACCACAAATCATTAGATATCAATGAAAGAAAGATAAAACAGCTCATTTTTGCCCGGCTAGATTTAAATTCGACCACCCACCCCCAATTGAAACCACTTGCTACTTATCGGATTAGTAGGGCAGGTTAAGATCTTCGGATCTATGGCCAGCCCTAGCCCTAGGTATAGGTAATAGATTTTTGAATAGGTAAAAAATTGGGTCAACAACAACCAAAGCCTTAAATACAACAGATCAGGTCAACCTACGGATGAAGCGAGTCAATCCATTTTTCTAGGAAGAAAAAAAAATTATATTTTTGTTCTTTTTGTGGAAATTTATTTTTAAATTTTTTAATAAAAAGAAGGAAAATCTATGTAAAAGAAACAATTGAAAGAAGATTCAATTATTCATTTATTTTCATTTGTTTTAAATTATATATACTCATGCACACCAAGTATACTCACGCACACGCCAACTCCAAAACTATGTGTGGGCTTTGTCTCATATCATCTAGTTAATTATTCATTTATTATTATGTACTCCTAGAGTATCATAAATGCATACTCCCTCCTCTCATATGAAAATTGAGTTCCACTAATTAAATTCATGGTGGAACCCACTATTCATGTGAGAGAGGGGACTACGCATTTATGGTACTTCGGGAGAGAAAATTATTAGGTACTCCCATAATACCATAAATGTATAGGGACCCACCATTCATGTGAGAGAGGGGACTACGCAATTATGGTACTCCGGGAGGGAAAATTATTAGGTACTCCTAGAATACCATAAATGTGTAGTCCCCCCTTTCACATGAATGGTAGGTCTCACCAGGAATTTAATTAGTGATACCCACCATTTATGTAAGAGGAGGGAGTACGCATTTATGGTACTCCGAGAGTACACAATAATTTCCCTTCCGGGAGTACCTAATAATTTTCCTGAAAAATGAGTCAAAATTTAATAAGGATGTAGTATAAAACCCTTAGTTTACATCCTCCAATCATAGCATGACACATTAACATTTTACAAAACAATGAACAGGTGGTATCACACATATTCCCTACTCACAATAGTCCCAAACCCATTTGCTCTCTCTCAATCGAGTAGCCACCCAAATTAGACTCTCATTAGGTGCTGCCGTTGTCATCCCTACTGGTTGCTCCGATAGAATTGCCTGCCCTTCACATCTTGCTGATCTCCAAAACTACGATTTCAAATCGACCCATAAATGAAACTTAGAAGCTATATCCAACCTTAACTAGCTTCACTTCACATCTTGCCAATCTCCAAGCCTACATTTCAAATCGATCCATAAATTAACATGCATGTTAAGAACATATAGAACATGTAATTTAACGATTGAATTTTCAAAATATTAATTCAATAACAAGTTGTTGGGTAGCGTAATTTTAAGTAATATTAAACCACTTAATATTTTTTAATCGGATGCGAATATTAACAAATCCACTGTTAGATTATATTATCTTCGTATATTCTTTATGCATGCAAATTTTCAAGGTGATCAAAAATTAATTATTATGTCATCAATCAATTGTTAAAATTCAAGTTTTTGTAGTTTAAAATAATGCATAAAATATGAGTTTATGGATCAATTGGTAAATAACAGCCAATTGATATGAAAATTGGCATGTATGTTAAGAACATATAGAACATGTAATTCAATGGTTGGATTTTCAAAATATTAATTCAATAACAAGTTATTGGGTGGTATAATATTGCTTAGAGTTACATCAGATGTAACTTGAACCCAATCCTATATATATATATATATATATATATATATATATGATTTGGAAGTAGGTGGTATATAGGATATTACAACATAATTTTGTTTAAATAAGTGAATTTAGGGTATCCCATGCCTTTAAAGTTAAAAGAACTTGCTACAAAATTAATGGTAATGATTTTTTGGATTTAAAATAATATCGAGTTACATAATTTTTGTTTTTTAGAAGAATATTGAGTTACATCATATCATCATATACTATATAACAAATGTTGGGTTTAGAAGCTATAGTTGAGCCAAGTGGCTTCACCAAATTGTAGAAATTAATTTGTTTATTTGAAAAAAAAAAAAGATATAATTTTTTTTTCTCTTGTCTTCTTCTTATATAATTTCTAAGTTGATAAAAATCTTAATTTGATTACAATCTAAATTCTTCATTTAATCCTTTTCTTATTATAATTTAATGTATAAGTTGATAAATAAATCTTAATTTGATTAAAAAAAGGTCCATCTAATCCTTATTTTTTTTTAATTTAAATTATATTACTAAATGTAAAAAAAAAAAAAAAAAAAAAAAAAAAAAAAAAAACAACAACAAACAACAACTTAGTACACGTAAAAAAAGGTCTATTATAAAATTCTATTCAACTACTTTTAGTGTTTAAATAAAGGTGAAAACACCAGTTTGGTCCCTACATTTTGAAGTCATAGTCAATTTGGTCCCTACATTTTGATAGTAGTCAATTTAGTTTCTATTATTTTCAACTTACAATCAAATTTATCCTTATCGTTAACTTACTAATGGTAAAATTAGTAAACAAATAAAATAAAAGTAGAGGTCATGAGGGTTTTAATGTAATAAACTAATGAAAACACTAGCCACATCTACGCTTATACCTCAAGAGGACTAGTTAATTATTTATAAATTCAAGATATATCTAGTAAACACCAGATGTAGGACTCAACAAATGGCCACACAAAACATTCAAACAATTCAATCAAATTTAGAATATTGTGTTTTAGTGCCCTCGAGTCTTTGTTTGGGAGTAGTGGAAATCCTTTCGAGACAATAATGCTTCCATTATTATTATGACTAGTGCCCCATTTAATGAGAGAGAGCATCAAATGACTAATACCTCATCTTTTTCCCTTTAATAAAGTTAAACCATTAAAGTAATAACTTTATTTTAACTTTTTTTTTTTAAAGTTGTGACTAACCCATCCCATTTTCTGTGCATTTGATATTTTGTCTGTATTTGCTTGCTTGTCTAGTAGTGTCTTTTTAAAAAATAAAGTTGAGACTATTTGCAACTTTAAAATTAAATGGTTAGTTGTTGAGATTTAATAAATTTAGTTGATTTGTAGTCTTGTGTTGTTTTCATAATGCCGCAATAATTTGTATTTTGTAGATTAATATTGAACATATAATGAGATGATATATTCAACTTATATTTGATTAGTAGATTATGGGAAAGTTAATTACATTGATTGATTTTTTCAAAAGAAAATATTCAAATGATTTAGAAACCAATACTAGTGGTGCAACGTTGCCAACCACTAATATTAAGATTCCCATTCTGGTAAATGCTGATGTTCCAATTGAGGAAAATCCTGACATCCCAATTGAAGAAAATGTCAATGTTGTAATTGAGAAAAATTCTCAAACAAAATTTCAAACGGCTTATATGAGTTTGTTGGAATTAAAAAATGATCCCAGATTGCATAGTCATATGTTTTTTGGAGTTTCATAATGATATATATATTTCTTTTTGTTTATACTTTTGCCCTTAACTCTAAGTCTTGACTCTGTCCTTGCATGTGGATCCTATAAATCAAAAGGCAAAATATGGATCGCATGGAAGACAAACAATCATGTGAAGATCAAAGGAATGTATGAGCATATGCATATCATGTTTGCATGGAAGTATGTGAATATTCAAAATTGTAAGCATGTGAATGACCAAGCATGTGAACATCCAAACATTTGAGCATCCAAACATGTGAGCATGTAAGCATCCAAACATATAAGCATTTGAACAACTAAGAATGTGAACATCAAAGCATGTGGATATCCAAACATGTGAGCATATGGACTATGAACATGTGAACGTATAAGCATGTGAACATCCAAACATGTGATCTTGTGAGCATACAAACATGTGTGCATGTGAGCAACCAAGCATGTGAACATGAAAGCATATGAATATCCAAATATGTGAGCATATGGACATATGAATATCCGAGCATATGAGAACACATAAGCACCCAAGCATGAAGATATGTGAACATGTAGGCATATAAGCATGTGCACATCCAAGTATATGTACACGTTACAATCCAAACGCATGATCATTTAAGCTTGGTCCTCAAAGCTTGAGAGTGTACAAACATCCAACCACATAAGCAAGTAAGCATTAAGACATATAAACATGTCATCATCCAAGTGTGAGCATCCAACAATGCGGATGCATGAATGCACATGCATGTGGATATCAAATAAAGTGTTAAATTCCTAATGAAAGTTAATAACTAAGTCTTATGATGGAGTGACACTTAATTGGAATGAAGTTTTCGCCATTAGGCCTTGAATGTATTTTCGTTAATAAACTTAACATTAATTATTAAATGCATTCTTAATCTTTAAGTATGCTCTTCCCTTTTAATACATCTCTTCAATCAATTAACATTTATTACTTTCTTCTCACCAAAAAAAAAAAAAAAAAAAAAAACTTTATTATCTTAGGGGTCATTCTACCATACCTCCCAAAAAAAGGCAGGGGTAAGGTACCCCCTAAATCTAACCCCTTCATTTAGTATTGTTTTAATCTTGACCATTGGTGTAATTTTAATGGGTTTTGATTACCGGCTAAACAGGTTTTATATATAAACCAAAAATTATAACATTCATCAAACTTTTCTCACTCACATTTGCCTCTCTTACCTCTGCTTGCTCTGTCTCAGTTTGCCTCTCTAAACAAAACCCTTAAATCACAGCTAAGACCATACAAAACCAGACAGCCGCACACCCACAACCTCAAATCAGTGGCACTTCTTCTCATCCAATCCAACTCGTCGGCGCCGCTCTCTAATTTCGTCTCCTCCAATCCATCCTAAAATCGGCGAATGGTTGAATCTCCATGGCTATAGCTAGCAGCCATCAAATCCCTCACCACCACTGGTGATGCTTGCCGCTATGGCATTCTCCTCGTCTCACTATTTCTCTCTCTCTCTCTCATCTGGGTTTCTTTGTTTTCTCCTTCTCTCAAGCCCAGCCGTGGCCGAGCTTCTTCTTCCACTCACACCTATCGCCGTTGGCAGTGCCTTTCATCGGTGTCACAACCACTGGTGGCCGCGGGTCCAGCTCTCTTATTCTTTATTTTCTTTCTCTTTTTTTTTTTTTTTTCATATATATATATATATATATATATTTTTGCCTTTTAGACGAGACTGAAACCCCTTTGACACTCATTTTGTTTCCTTTTTTTATTAGTTTGATGAATAACATTTTGTTTCAGTTTTGATTAGCTTGATGAATGGGTTTTCTTGTTTGGATTTTTGTATTAGCAATAACTGTTATTATTGGCATTTTTAAAGCTGGTTTTTGGGTGGGCATTGAAGATGTTTGTTGAAATGCTTCATAGAGTTTTAGTTTATCTCTCTGTATTTTGCCCCTTTTTTTTGGATTTTTATGCTAAAACTGTGATGCTATGTGTATGGAAATTGGATTTTTTTTTTTTTTTTTTATTAGCTTGATTAATGGGTTTTCTTGTTGAGTGTAAAGCTTGATGGTTTTGCTTGAGTTTGAAAATTGGGGCTTTGCAATATGGCCGAATCTGTTGTGATTGAATGAAAATGGGTTTTCTTGTAATTGTTGTGTGTATGGGTCTATTGGCTTTGGCATTTTGGAAATGTTGATACTAAATCTATGATTTTTTCCTATGATCCTGATTTCTTTGCCTAAGAGTATCCATTTTTTTATTCCTTAGTTTCTTTCACTAAAACAGAACTATGATTCTTAGCTTGATAATAATTTCTTAGTTTGAAGTTTGTCGCAATGGATCAGTTTTTTCTCATTCCCTATGATACTACTGTGGTTTGGGTTGTGAAATGCACTGAAGATGTTTGAGAAAATATACCTACTGAAATCCAACTTATTTGGTCTTGGGTGTTTGTGTTTCCCTAGGTTATCAATTAAGTAGAGTAGTGTATGTGTTCATTTTGACACTTTAATGATCTAAAATCTGGTTTATTTGATGGAAAACCAAATTGTGCAAGTATCTTTGTTAGTGGCTTTGTAATGAGAATGTAGTGCATCTGTCTCCTTAGGTTCTAATTAATTGGAGTAATACATGTGTTTTTGTCACATTTTTGAGCCTATAGAGTAAAAATATTTCATTTAAAGTCATAGTATCAAGAAATATGTAAATGTATGTAATTATTTGGCCTAATTAAATAGCCATGTGATGCATCAGTAAGTATTGGGCTATCGATTCACTTTTGGGCTATTGATGTGGTTTATATACTGTTCATACAATTAATAGCTTAGATGCATTGTTTATTTATTTACTTTTCAAAAAACATTTAGGCTGAAGTATTGATTAGTTTAGTTTTTGCAGATAAGCAAGGCACCTGCTGGAGCTGACAGAAAAGATCTGCTGAGGAAGTTGCCAAAATTTATATATGATGAGGAGAAAGCTTTGGAGGTGAGAAGCTGTTCCTGCATTTGCAATCCTTTAAATTATTCATTTTGTGTGTATGCATGTTTGTTAATGTGTTCAGCTTTGAAAGTAAAGTCTTTTTGGTTACAAATAAAGGCCTAGTTATGGTTGGTTGTCATAAGACAAACAAGAAAAATATAATGGCTCGTATGTATAAGTAAGTTTTATGAATTGTGCTTCAATAAAAAAGAAAAAGAAAAAGAAACACTATACAAATTGTTTGTGTTAACTTGTATTTTCATCCTCTTTTAACTATTATTGATATTGTTTTAGTTATCATATTTTTTTATAAATGTTTGCAATGCATTGATATTGCATTGGTGGTGTGATGACTACAGAGAACCCGCAAAATATTAACGAAGAAGATTGCTCAGTTGAATTCAGCCATAGACGATGTTTCTGCTCAGCTTCATGGAGATGATGCCCCTAATGGAGTTGCAGTGAATTCAGATGAAGTTGGAGCTTCAATGTAACCGAATATTTGTTGTAATTGCCATATAAACCATCACTACTTACGGGTGATTAGTACTGGAAAAACAATATTTTGAATCCTTTATCCCTTTTAATTTTCTATTCGGTTAATAAATTCAGGTTGATTGTACTTATATAAAAAATTTACTAGAAATGATAGCAAAATATGATTTGTTTCACAGTAATTTTCTCTTAGTAGTAATTATTTATATTTAGGTACTGATTGTTCTCTCATGTGGTATTCTCACATTCCTCCAATAGGGTACTGTGGATTTTTTTTTTCCCCACAATCAGTAGCAGATTTTCCACCTGAGATTGCACACTTGAGCTTATGAATAGTGCAATGGTTTTAACTCTCTCCCTTTCCTTTTTCTTGTTTTGTATTAAAATAATTTTTCAAAGAATCCTTAGCTACTAGTGCTTAACTTCAAGATGCAAAATGAGCTTCATATGTTAGTAGAAAAAAGCTTTCACGTTCTCAAGTGAATCATTTAAAAGCTTAAGACAATCATAGTTATAGTAATCTCCTAATTTCTGTATGAATTAGAAATTTGTCTTCAAATTCAAATTATAACATATCAAAACACTAAAATTGTGTAATTCACTCAAAAACTAAAATATTAATATTAGGTAAGAAGGGAAAAAAGAACATAAAAAAATATACCACAAATTATTTTTTTTTAGAGATAATTATAACATGCTGCTAACTCGTAGCTCGAACTCTTTTCCCCCTAGACCCCCAAACACTTTGTGCATGAGGAAGTGTTAATTCAGTTACAAGACTTTTGGCAGATACCACAAATCATTAAATTAAACAATTAAAATATAATATTACTTTTTGTCATCTATATAAATTTAAATTATGATTTGGAATAGGTACCCTTAACCAAACCTATCTTTTCTCAATTTTATTAAGTGTGCCAAAATAGACAGAACGGTACATTTGCCACGTTCGGTTGTACTCATATTTTTTTTGACATTTAATGGTACCATCTTCAAATTTTGCAGTACCAAAAATCACATGTGACTGTACTTTTGTCACATTTGGTGATTCAATTTTTCTTTTCTCGCAAATGATGGTTCTATTGTCACATTAAGCAGTACTAATATCACATTTGACCGTACTGTTCTCACATTCGGTGGTACTTTTGTGAGGATGGAACCGCCAAATGTGAAAAAAAAAAGTAAAGGAACCACCAAATGTGACAAAAGAACTGTCACATGTGATGTTGGAACTGCACAATGTGAGGATGGATCCGTTAAATATGAGGAAAAAAAAAGTAAGGGAACCACCAAATGTGAGAAAAGAACTGTCACATGTGATATTGGAACTGTATAATGTGAGAATGAAACCGTCAAATGTGAGAACAAAATAAAGGAACCACCAAATGTGATAAAAGAACTGTCACATGTGATGTTGGAACTGCACAATGTGAGGATGGAACCGTCAAATATAAGAAAAAAAAAAGTAAGGGAACCACCAAATGTGAGTAAAGAACTGTCACATGTGATATTGGAACTACACAATGTGAGGATGGAACCGTCAAATGTGAAAAAAAAATAAGGGAACCACCAAATGTGAGAAAAGAACTGTCACATGTGATATTTGAACTGCACAATGTGAGGATGGAACTGTCAAGTATGAGAAAAAAGTAAGGGAACCACCTAATGTGACAAAAAAACTGTCATATGTGATGAAAAGAACTGTCACATGTGATATTGGAACTGCACAATGTGAGGATGAAACCGTCAAATGTGAGAAAAAAAGTAAGGGAAGCACCAAATGTGAGAAAAAAATTGTCACATGTGATGTCGAAATTGCACAATGTGAGGATGGAACTGTCAAATGTGAGAAAAAAGTAAGGGAATCACCAAATGTAAGAAAAGAACTATCACATGTGATGTTGGAACTGCACAATGTGAGGATGAAATCGTGAAGTATGAGAAAAAAAGTAAGGAAACCACCCAGTGTGACAAAAGAACTGTCATATGTGATGTTGGAACCGCACATGTGAGGATAAAATCGTCAAATGTGAGAAAAAAAAGTAAGGGAACCACCAAATATGAGAAAAAAAAGTAAGGGAACCACCAAATGTGATGTTGGAACTACACAATGTGAGGATGGAACTATCAAATGTGAAAAAAGTAAAGGAACCACTAAATGTGAGAAAGAACTGTCACATGTGATATTGGAACTGCATAATGTGAGGATGGAACCGTCAAGTGTGAGAAAAAAGTAAGGGAACCACTCAATGTGAGAAAGAACTGTCACATGTGACGTTAGAACTGCACAATGTGAGGATGGAATCGTCAAGTGTGAGAAAAAAGTAAGAGAACCACCCAATGTGACAAAATAATTGTTATATGTGATGTTGGAACCGTATAATGTGAGGATGAAACCGTCAAATGAGAGAAAAAAAATAAGGAAACCATCAAATGTGAGAAAAAAACTATCACATGTGATGTTGAAACTGCACAATGAGAAGATAGAACCGTCAAATGTGAGAAAAAAATAAGGGAACCACCAAATGTGATCTTGGAACTGCACAATGTGAGGATGAAACCGTCAAATGTGAGAAAAAAGTAAGGGAACCATCAAATGTGAGAAAGAACTGTCACATGTGATGTTGGAACTACACAATGTGAGGATGGAACCGTCAAGTGTGAGAAAAAAGTAAGGGAACCACCCAATGTGAGAAAGAACTGTCACATGTGACGTTAGAACTGTACAATGTGAGGATGAAACCGTCAAGTGTGAGTAAAAAGTAAGGGAACCACTCAATGTGACAAAAGGACTGTCATATGTGATGTTGGAACCGCATAATGTGAGGATGAAACCGTCAAATGTGAGAAAAAAAATAAGGGAACCACCAAATGTGAGAAAAAAACTGTCACATGTGATGCTGGAACTGCACAATGTGAAGATGGAACCGTCAAATGTGAAAAAAAGTAAAGGAACCACCAAATGTGAAAAAAGAACTGTCACATGTGATGTTGGAACTTCACAATGTGAGAATAGAACCGTCAAATGTGAGAAAAAAGTAAGGGAACCACCAAATGTGAGAAAGAACTGTTACATGTGATGTTGGAACTGCACAATATAAGGATGAAACTGTCAAATGTGAGAAAAAAATAACCTGGTGTAGCAGGTTACTTACTAGTAGGTACCATACCCCCCTTTTTTTAAGGGGGGTACAGTAGAATTACTCTTATCTTAGGTATCAATTTACTTTGAATTTAGATATTCAAGTCTTTAGGAAAGATCATCACATTAATAGAGTCATTAAGCGTTTTGTGCTTTCCTAGGTTGCTTTTAAATTCAAATTCAATTATTTTCAAACCATTAGGCAATATGATTTCTTGATTCTCAATCATTAATGTCTAATCATACCAACTATTTTAGAATTAAAACCCTTACATCTTTTAGGAAAGATTTGTTTTTAGTTATCTCATTAATTACTTGTCTTTTCCTTAATTGACTTCCAAGTTCGAATTCAAATTAGTCATCTTATGTCATTAAAGTTTGACTATCAAAAAGAATTTAATATTCAATTAGAGCATTAAAATTTTCCTTATCAAAATTAATTAGATTCAAATTAGAGATTTAAACCTAATTGACTATCATCTTTTATGAGAAATCTATTAGCATTTAATGCATTTAATACTATTATCTTTTAGGAAATATCTTCCCATTAGTGCTTAATTGTTTAGATTTTATGACGAATATGACTAGCCCTAAAGATTAATGAGAATTTTATTAAAAAATGATCAAAGATTAATTGCACAATTTTAAATGTTGGGGTAATTACACTATCCTCCTTTGAGGTTTGGGGGAATGACACTCCACCCCAAACCTGAAGAGAAGAAAAAAAAAAAAAAACTCTCCTCCTTTGAGATTTGAGGAAATTAACACTCCCCCTACTTCTGTTTATATTAGTAATAAAATATTCTAAATTTTTATAAGAATTTCTTTATAAAAGTTTAACTATGGTTAGTAAAAAAAAAAAAAAATTGTTAAATTTAGAATAAAAATGCAAAATTTATCAAGTACCAAAACACTTGAAACAACAAATCTCTCCATAACCCATTAAAACTAGAAAAAAAATTAATAAGGAAAATTCACAAATAATATTTTAACACTTTAATTAAAAATTAAAAGTACTAAATTTTAATTATGAAATAAGATAATTTTAAAAACCTTCCCCTAAGCAAAGTGCAGGTTAATATTTTTATTAATTGAACAAAATTTGGTTAATCAAACGTTAAGGGCGGAAAGTGTTTCTTCCTTCAAGTTTGGGTGGGGTGTCATTTCTTCATACCTCAAGAGAGGGGAGTGTAATTACTCCTTAAATGATTTTAGTGTTTTAATTAAAAGCCAATATGAAAAAAAAAAAAAAAAAAACTAATAAATATTAATTGATATATACAATGAAGTAAATAAACAATTGTATTTATCATGTAAAATCTAATATAAAATCAAACCATAATTTGTTTTTTAATACTTAGTTTAATTTATTAAACAACCTTCAGCGTTTTTTCATATTTTGAACTCATTATTATGCTCATTGTTACTAACAATTAGGGAAAAATTACACTTTATCCCTCTAAACTATACCTCATGTTACACTTAGCCTCCTGAACTATGCAGATGCACACTTACTTCCCTAAACTATTACCAGTTACACACTTTGCACCCCACTGTTAAGTTGGCTATTAATTTGGATGGAATTTAAACTCATGTGCAAGTCATGTGACATCTGCAAAGGTGGCATATAAAAGAATGCCAATTGTATTCGTATATCAAAGGAGAGCATATTATCAATCAATATATGTATTAACCCAATATAAATTAGTCTTTCACCATCATAGAAAATCAATATATGTATTAACCTTTCTCAAAATATATATATATATATATATATATATATATATATATATATATGTATTAACCCAATATAAAGGAGAGCTTGTGCTTGTTTAAAACAAATTAAAATGAAATAAGAAAAAGAAACAGAGGAGAAAGATAGGACTGGAACTGAACGAGAGAGGAAATATTATACACCTTTATTACAAAATATTTCCAACTCTAAGAGTTGAATAAGTGTTTGTGGATTGTAAGTGTCACTCTTTATCATAAATTTATATTAGAATAATGTTACAGTTACAAACTATTTTACAACATTTTTACAAAATATTGATGTGGCCAACCTCTTATTAGTTTTCATCTAGGCTCACAAATAATATCACTTTTTTTTTATCAATAATCACTCACCACATAAGCAGTTTGTAAAAAGTTTTTGTAAAATAGTTTGTATCTTTAGTATTATTCTTTATATTATATGTGTGTGAGTGTATCTAATATTAATTGTGTGCATTACTTTTTGTTATAAAGTTATTTGTGTAAATAATGATATGTGTGGAAGTTTGTGTGTATAATGTAAATATAAGAGAAATGTTTTGACACTATTTTCTTGGAAAATATAACAATTGCCCTAAAAGTATCTGTTAACATGACATTAAATATAATATAACTTTATATAATTTAGTAAATAGGAAATAGAGATGATTTGTTGCATGTGTGTATATTGATATCATGTTATGATAACTTTTTGTTATAAATTCAGAAAAATTCAAGAAAAAAAAAATTTGTAAAGTTAGTGATTGTTCAAGTATTTGATTAGTTAAGTAGACACGTAGTGTATTATTTATGTATGAATGAGTGTGGATGTATGCGTCAATAATTAATACAAAACCAATGAGTTGAGTTTATTCATTTAGTTTAAAATATTTTTATAAAACAAAGACAAATAGATAATAACAATTTTATAAAAATAAAAATGTTAGACAAACTTAATAAAATAAAATGGTCATAGCTACCCACAATGGCAATAAATACTCATAAAGAACTCTCATATAACAATTCAAAATTTGAAAACTTGTAGAAGAAAGTTGTAAAACTTCAAAAAAAAAAAATTTGTCAATAACTCAATATATTTAAGTTGTTTTTTATTTTATTTTTTTCATTTAAATTTTTTAATAATTCTCCTAAATAAAATTTCTGAAGTCACCACTGAAAATACTACGTGGGAGACTGGACTGCCAGACCATAAAATAAATAAATAAATAAAAAATAGAGACCGGACCGCCAGTCATTCTCGTGGGAGTTCGGAGCCCAGTTAAAAGGCAAAAAAGTAGTTGTGATTGTGCTACTAGCAATCACACACGCAAAAGGAAAAGAAAAATCCCCTCACTTCGAGCCCACCACAGCACAAACATACCAGATAAGGTGGAAAATCTGTCCCTCTAAACTCTTAACAAATAAAAAAGGAAAGAAAAAAGCATTAGCTTTAGGAGAAAAAAAGGAAAGAAAAAAGCTTTAGCTTTAGGAGAAAAAGTAAAAGTATGCAAGATTCTATAAGTAATTAGAAGAATGATAAACTACGTACATAGGTTTAGGCTACATCAATTATTATTATATTATAAAGACGAGGACAATGCAATTTGTGCTTCTTGCTCATCACAAATGAGTGAATCTATCATGACTATGGCTTCCTCAACTAATCACCGTAAATGGAAGTATGATGTTTTCTTGAGTTTTAGGGGTGAGGATACCCGTAATAGCTTCACAGGTCATTTATATAACTATTTGCTTCGTTCTAGTATTAACGTCTTCAGAGATAGTGAGAAGCTTAAGAAGGGGGAAGAAATTTCTCCATCTCTTCTCACAGCAATTGGAGAGTCCAGATTCTCACTTGTCATATTCTCTAGAAATTATGTATCATCTACATGGTGCCTAAACGAACTTGTTGAGATTCTTCAATGTGTGAAATCAAAGGGTCACCTTATGCATCCCATTTTTTATGATGTTGATCCGTCGGACCTTCGTTACCAAAAGGGGAATCTTGAAGCAGAGTTTGACAAACATGAGAAAAGATTCCAATCTAACCCTGAAATTGTTCAAAAATGGAGGAATGCTCTAACTGAAGCGGCCAATTTGTCTGGATGGCATTTAGGAAATGGGTAACTACTCTTAACCCTTTATTATTCATTTTTATGATATATTTTAAAGCGCATAATTTAGGAAAAATACAAAATATAGGTCGTAATACAAGTTTGATTCCACTTTGGTAGTGGAAAAATAATCTTTAATCCCTATTTTTTATGTGAAAAATGTTAATACCTCTTTAGTAAAGGTAGAGTTAAGGAAATCGTAGTAAACAAGTGGAAAATAAGGTAAATGATGAAGTTAAACTTAGAGCTGGGTCGACGCAAGTGTTAATTGAGAGTTGGATCAACTGAGAGAGAGGTGACGCTCTCTATAAGTCCCTGTACATAAGTTCGGTTGACTAAATTTTGACCAAACGTCAATTGAGATTATATAAAATTTCGTTTTCTGCAATTTTGTGTTCAAAAGTTGTACCACTTGAAATATAAACGTTGGTAGATGTTAGAAAAATGTTTCAAACTTTTTTTTTTTTTTTTTTTTACGATTATAACATTTTACCCATGATAAATAAGTGATTGTAACTCTCATCCAATAGCCTCTCTCTTGATTTTCTCTTAGAAACACAAGAAATTCTGTGTATATTCTCTAAAATTGATATTTATAAAACCCAATAGATTTGATTCTATTCTAGAAACAAATTTATAATAACCCTTTAACAACTCTTGTAGGGGAAAATATTGTAAAGGAAAACATTTACTTTGTGCCTTCAGATCATCAGATTTTCTGTTCACCTCTGAGTTACTTTGATCTTTCTATTGTTCTTTTTTATTTAAAAAAAAAAAAAAAAATCTTTTATTCTTTTAAGTACTATCATTTCATAACATTAAATATCCTCTAGTAGTTTCATTAATATTTTTGAGTCTTAATAAAAATAAATAAATAGACGATTAAATTTAACAATAACAAACAACAACAAAACACATAATTCTAAATAATAATAATAATAAATTTCTTCAATTCCATATATTACATGTTTATAAATCAAACTTATATTTATAAGTTATAGTCAGATAAAAGATTCCATTAAATCTAATACTGTCCTCAAAGCCACAAACGAAATTCAAAGTTAAAGGTGCAAGATAAATTTTCTTTATTTAAAAGTCATTACTTGAACTCAAGTCAACAACTAGAACTCATCATCATACAAGAGAGGCAAAAGTTAAAAATGAGAAATGTTATTGGTAGTGGACAGTTTGCTTTTATTAAACTGTTATTTATTTTTATTTTTTTATTATAAATTTTATAGAGGGCCAATTGAGCAATTATTTTTTGGAGATCACTAATGTTTGTTTGGCTAGCTTATTTTTTGCCAACTTATTTTACTATTCAGCTTATTTATGCTACTATTTATGGGTCTCACTGCACTTTTTGATACTATTCATGGGTCCCACTATTCTATTCTAACTAATATTTACCTTTATCTACAGTAATTTCAGTAAAACGTTTTCAATTTTAGCAAAATAAGTGGATCCCAAACAAAACGCTGGTTGTTCAATTCTTTTTAGGAGGGTTAAAAGCTTTCTAAGCTAATTGGTTGGCACTTCTTGATATTTTTAATGAAAATATCTAGAATTCAAATTCCTTCACGTACAACCACTTATTGAATAATTAAAAAAATAAATATATTTTTTGGGATGAGAGTAACTCTAATTTCTAGTGATCAAATTTTATTTTTAGGTCTAATATTTCAAGGAAAAGTTATTAAAGTATATATACATTATGGAAAATTTAAATTATTTTTTTTGGGAGGGGGGTAGATCTGCCCCTGTTAAAATATATGTTTAGTTTCTGAAAAATTATCTACATATGACTCGGCCTCTTAAAATTTTTGCGAGTCAGTTAATCCATGTGTTCTCAAAACATTTTATTTTGGTTTTGGTTTTTCTCTCTCTTGTATCATTTGTTGATATCCTATTAATTATTAAAATGATAACCAAAATGGTAATAACATTTTTTTTTTTTTTGCCGTGCCATATGTTTGAGCTTGAAAATCTATCTTTCCTTCTCATACTATCTACCTATGAAGGGGGGAAAAAAATACAATTTCAAAACTAAAAAATAAGTAGTTATACATTTCTGAAGTATCTTGGATCTGTTATTCTTGTTTGATAATCAAAAGGAGAAAACTGCTTTTGGAAGCGAAAAGTAACAGAAGACAACGTTATAAAGATGCTTTGTATTTTAGAACTGGTTAGCATCAAACGCGCTAATAGAGGTTTATTTTATAACTTAGTTCATTAACTTTGCATTAGTTGTCAATGTTAGCCTTTTTGTCATAAACTACCCTTAACCATTAAAAAGTAACATTTTTAATTTTTAATTTTATTAATTTTTATCCAAAAAAATCATAAACATCAACAATAGTAATTTTAGGCAAGATTATGGAACACCCAGCAATTTGATCACACAGCAGATTTACCCAACAAATTGAAAAAACTCAAAATACTCCGTATACCATTTTTGCAATGTTGAAGAGAATTACATCTACCCAAAATTAAAAAGTCAAGATAACTCAAATAGGAATTAGGAAATAATAAAACCCGAGAAAAACGGATCAGTTGATAAATAGAGAAATAAAGAAAGAGAATATGGGGAAAAAAATGGAAGCTACTTTTGGATCTTTGGACACCAAGCAAATTGGTTAAGCAAGGCGAATCCATTCCAAGCTCATTTTTGCAGAAGCTTCACCGTGAATAGGTAAACCTCCTATATAAGCCTATGATCAAATTACAAAATTTAACCAACAAAATAGGTAGAACTTGCAATGCTACATAAAAAAGAAAAGACAAGCAAAATAATTCCAAGGAAACAAACAGAGCATAAGCTGAGAAAGAAAAAGAACATAGAGAATTTACTTTGAGAGAATTAATGTAACGACCTAAGGAAAAGTGCTAGCCACATCTGTGCTATACCTCAAAAGGACAAGTCAAAATTGAGGTTCATTGTAGTTGTTAATAAATCCCAAATCTACCCAATAAATACCCAATGTGAGACTTATCAAACAACCACACACATCACAAAATCAATCAAATTGGGAAATCACAATCTCCCTCACTTAAATCCCTAACGTCCTTATTATGGCCCATTTTGGGGAGTAGTGTCTCCGAGCCCACATGGGGTTATCGGACCAGCTTTGATACCATATGTAACAACTTAAGGAAAAGTGCTAGTCACATCTGTGTTATACCTCAAAAAGACTAGTCACAATTGAGGCTCTTTGTAGTTGTTAATAAAGCCCAGATCTATCCAATAAATACCCGATATGGGACTCATCACACACCCACACACATCACACAATCAATCAAATTGGGGCATCACAATTAAAGCCCTTCTTGAGATTGATTTCAAGCTCCATCATGGTGGTGGCCTCATTGGCTATAATCACAGTGACCATGACGTGTATGGTAGCAATGACAACTGAGTTAGGTTTCTGCTACCGGAAATTCATTGGGTTGGTGGCCCATAAAGGCTTGAGTTTGGGTAAGCTAGTCATTCAACGAGAAGAGACTTTACAAGTTGAGATAACTGGAACCCACAACAATTGATCAAACTTAAATAATATAATTTGTATTTTTACCTATTTTATTTTGTTGGAGAGAGAATATCTTGGGGAGCCTCTAACTGAGTGGTTATATAAAATATAAGATACCACTTAACTCAAAAACTTAAATTTATGAGTTTGGTCTAATTATATTATATTAACTACTCACTCTAACTCCTCATTCTCATCAATAATTTAAGAAAAAAATACTCACTATTTTCATTATTATTCAACGTTAGACGTCCATGATAATTGTTGCCTTCCATTATTATTATTAAATTAGCATGTAACTCATGCAAACGCATGGATGCATTTAAAATTAAACATAATTTTTATTATAAAAGTATAAATAATTATTCAAATTATTAAAAAATAATAGCATATAACACATGCATACATATAGATACATTTAAAATTAAATACAATTTTTATCATAAAAATATAGATGATATGGTAGTTAAAAGCAAGGAAGCTCAGAAACATCTAGAGGATTTGAACGAAGTGTTCGGAGTTTTAAGAAAACATCGTCTAAGGTTAAATGCCTCGAAGTGTGCATTTGGCATTGGTTCGGGAAAGTTCCTCAGCTATATGATCACTCACCGAGGGATAGAAGTGAACCCCGACCAGTTCACGGCGATACAATGTCTTCAACCTTCAAGGAATCCCAAAGAGGTACAACGCCTTACAGGAATGGTCGAGGCCCTGAACCGATTCATCTCTAGATCAGCTGAACACTGTAAGCCATTCTTCTAGCTCCTGAAGAAATGGAGAGACTATATATGGACACCTAAATGTGAGGGAGAATTCCAAGGACTGAAAGAATACCTGACAAAGGCCCCAGTAGTCTCACGGCCTGAGAGTGGAGAAAACTTGTACATGTATCTATTAGTATTAGACCATGCTGTCAGCGCAGTCCTTATTAGAACAGAGGACGGGTTTCAAAACTAGTGTATTACGTAAGAAAAATATTACTCGAAACTGAAGTGAGATACCTTCCCCTAGAAAAGATCGCCCTAGTTCTGGTGCATGCAACCAGACGGTTGACACACTATTTTCAGGCCCAAACAATAATTATCCTAATTGAATCCCCACTACAAGCACTTTTAAGAAGAGATGAATTCTCCGAGAGGATCGCTTAATGGGGAACTGCTTTGTGAGCCTATGATATCAAGTATTAGAATCGCACATCAATTAAAGGATTTTATGGCCGAATTTACCCTAGAGAGCATGGGAAAGAATCTCGGTTTGAACCAAGTGTGTGGTGTGATCTTGGATTCAAATCTATTGTAGGAAATTTAAGTTGACAGAGCGTCCAACTCTCGAGGGTTCGAACTAGGAGTGGTCCTCATCTCCCCCGAGGGAATTTCTCTTGAACAATCGATAAGATTGGAGTTCTCAACATCTAATAATGAGGCAGAATATGAGGCACTACTATCTGGATTGAGAATGGCCAAACAAGTGGGGGCTACCAAGATAAAAAATTTATGTGACTCTCAATTAGTTACTAATCAGGTTAACGGAAAGTTTAAAGCTTGAGATGAAAGGATGGTAAAATATTGGACCGAAGTGAAGGCATTACAAAAACAGTTCGAGCAAGTTTTTGTTATTTGAATACCTCAAGGAAATAACAATCATGTAGATTCTCTAGCAACTTTGGTCTTCTCGGTCAAAAGTTTATCACTTCAGGTAATCATCGTGGAGTCCTTAACTAAACCTAGCATGAACCACTTAAATGGTGCTTGGGTAATGGGTATCCATACTGGCCCTAATTGGATGGATTCTATCATGGCATATATTAAAGATGGGATGCTCCTTGAAGATAGTTTCGATGCAGAAAAAATCAGGCACAAAGCTCCAAGATATTGGTTATCAAGGGAGGGGAAGCATTACAGACGCTCATATACCGGTTCGTGCTTGCTATGTGTTCATCTAGAAGCAATAGAATTACTTCAGGAACTACATGATGGAATTTGTGGTAGTCATACCGAAGGGCGAACCCTAGCTCACCGAGCAATCACCCAAGGATACTGGTGGCCAAACATTCAAAGGAGCTCCCAAGAATACACCAAGAAATGTGATCAGTGCCAAAAATATGCTCCTAACATACACCAGCCAGGTGGATTTCTGAATCCATTGACAAGTCCGTGGCCTTTTGCCCAATGGAGGCTGGATATAGTGAGACCTTTCCCTAGGGTCACGAGAAACTGGAGATGGTTATTGGTAGTTACTGATTACTTCACTAAATGAGTTGAGCTGAGCTGCTGGCCAATATTAGAGACTCTGATATAAAACACTTTATGTGGAAGAATATAGTGACTAGATTTAGAGTCCCTCAAACCCTGATATCAGATAATGGACTGCAGTTTGACAACAAAATGTTTCGTAGATATTGCAGTGAATTGGGAATCACCAACCAATACCTAACCCCAGCCTACCCACAGGGCAATGGATAAGCTGAAGTTACCAACAAAACAATCATTAATAGTCTAAAGAAGAGATTGGATGACTCTAAAGGGAGGTGGTCTGAGGAACTTCCGAGTGTGCTATGGGCTTTTAGAACAACCCCGAGGAGATTCACTAGAAAAACCCTCTTTTTCTATGACTTATGGATTGGAAGTTGTAATACCTACAGAGGTTAGAATGCCAATCTCTAGAACAAACGATTTTGAATCGAAGAGCAACGACTTAACACTATCCAAGAAACTGGACATGGTAGAAGAAAATAGAGAGGTTGCAATGATCAAGTTAGCTGAATACCAACAAATGATCAGCCGTGGTTATAACAAGAATGTGAAGGCTCGAAAGTTTGTCCCTGGAGACTTGGTACTTTGGAAAGTTATGGGGAACACCAGATATCCAAGCTTGGGAAAGTTGGGTCCAACTTGGGAAGGTCCATATAGGGTCACATCAGTTGCTGGAAAATGAGGTTATAAACTAGAATACTTAGATGAAAACCTAGTCCTTCGACTGTGCAATGTATATAACGTAAGGAAGTACTTTTACTAATAAAGTTTTCTTTCTTTTGTACAAGTGATTTTTCTTTCCGTGCATGCTCCAAAATTACGGAAAGATGTGGAAAACAATAGCTCTGATCATGAAAACCCTAGGCTACAAGACCATGTCTTTACCTTGGGTGTGTCCTAAACAGAACTCTCTACTTAATTTTATCCCAGGGTAAGTGGGAGAGGAGTGAAATTAGGATGTGGCCAAAAGGATGGACGCTCAAGTCTATTGAGGCCATAAATCATAAGCATTCATACTAGCATCAAATGGTAATAAAAATAAGATAACACTTGCAAAAATTGAACCTCATAAAAATTATTTAACCACGAAAAAGATACTGCATTCATTAAAGTAAAGATAGTTTTGAATGGATACAAGATAACAAACATAAAACCCTTACAAAAATTATACGTTAAAAAACCCTTAAATTTTTTTATAAATTTATAAAATTAAAAGAACTATCATGCAGTAGGCTAAACCCCCTCCCCGGCGCCCCCACCTTGAACTTCTGGATCCTTATCTCAAGCATCTGGAGCTTCCTCTTCAGCCGCCAAACCCCCCCCCCCTTCCCTCACCTTTGGTGACAGCTAGCACATTGGGAAGATAATTGTTCGAAATGGGTATCTCCTCCTCATTCTGAAGCACTGAATTAGCAGCTACCTCTTGTTTGTCCAAAGCACTGGTCCATCCTTCCACAAACACCTGAAAGAAATATTTGTGGACCAAAGGCCGGGGATACTCCTTGGTGAACTCTTGACCATCCAATAGGCCTTCTGAAGTTCATCACCATGAGCAATGATCCTCCCCTCCAGCTCGGCATTTTTCTCTTTCAAGGCCTTTTAGGTCTCCGATGACTTCTTAACTGCATCCCAGGCCTCCACCATGCCTTGATAAGTCTGCAAATAACAATCAGCATCAAAAGTGTACAAAAATAATGATAGTAATAATAGTGGTATGAGAAACATTAGGAAAAAGGACAAGAATTGAAAAATAAGATAAAACTAAATTAGCCTAATTAATACCAACCAGTACCACATTCCTCTTCAAGGCTAAGAGCATCCCTTCCCCTTCCATTGTCTTCCAATTCTCCATATCTGTAGGAAGAAGAAGGGCCTTTCCCACGCAATCAGCCTTCTTGCCGATGTGCCTGTCTGCCCAGGGCCTAACACCCTTGGTAGATGGAAAAGGAGCTCCTACCATGACAAAATCACATATGTAGTGGGGAGGATCAGGCTCGAATGACCCTCTACCATCCGGGGAATCTTCAACACTCATTATTTGCAAAGGATGAGTAGGATGCCGAATTGGTGCCACTGGCATGGCCATCGGGAGATTAGTATGAAGAGTTTTGCCATTCTTTGATGGGACCTCACCTTGGGAACCCCCATAAGGCCTTTTAGCTTTAGGATCAGCCTTAGGAATAGTCGTAGAGGCAGCCTTTGAAACTTCGGTTCTCAGAGCTCCAAGGAGGTCAAAAATGTCTGAAATCACCATTTGATAAGAAATCTCCAAATCCACACTTTCACGGGGAATCACCTCAGAAACAATGAGAGTAAATCCTGGAGGGGCTTCTGGAATAACTGGAACCGAGATTGGTACGGCCATGGACACTTAGAGATCCACGTTTGTGAAGGGAGGAGGTGAATCACTACGCCATGAACATTTTTCCAGCTCTTCAATCTCCACTGGTGACAGATAGAAGTTCTTCAAATGAACGCAACATGGGGCAGCTGATAATCACCCTTTTTGATTATGTCATGTCCTTTTTGAAAACATGGGTACATGGGCCTGTATCCGAGAATCAGATGAGCAACTTAGAGTTGCCTATCTGTATGAATATAGATCTCAGACCAAAGCAACCTGTTGAGTTGGTTAACTTCAACAAGATTAATGTTCCTCTCATGGGAATGCAGGTCTGCAAAGAAAGAAACATATTTGCAAATTTAATAATAATAGTAATAGATAGATAAAAACAAAAAAGAAAACGAAAAAAAAAATGATGATAAGTGAATGAAAATCCTACAGACCTGGATGTTAGTAGGGTAAGAGAAATGATCAGATTGCCAATTCCTCTAGATCACGAGGTAGCCCCCATCCGTGAGTTTGTTAGAGTCAGGTAGGCAAGAGATCATCTTAACTGGCCTATGGCAAGCCTTGAGATTCCACCCCGATCTAGGGGCTTCAGATTTACGACTACTTTGTAAGTTATAACATAATTGATGTCATGGAGAGTAAGATTCAAGCCTAATTATTTGTTCAAGTTTCTACAGCATTGACTACACGAAAAATGTTGGGTACACACTGGTCAGGACAGTTTAAAATATCTAAGAAAGTTTACTAAAAGATCAATCATCGGTATCTGAACCCTCCCTTTACGAAACCAATCAATGGGATAACTACCCTTCCAAAGCCTCTATTTTGAGCAATATCACCTTTCTCAGATGGCCTAATTTCTTCATCTTTAGGTCTATTATACCTAACTTTGAAAGTAGCAATACCTTCAGAGGTACTAACTAATTGGGCAAGCTTACTCATAGTATTGACAAAGAAGACGAAGAAAGGAAACGAAATCCAAATAAAAAAAAGAGGGCAATAAAAAGAATAAGGACTAAGGGACTTACAAGAAAACAGAGTATCAAAGCCCGACCAGAGTGTAAAGAGGCAAAATTTCTTCAGAGAAAGAAAGGAAGGAAGCAGAGTGAAAGTGACAAAAAATGGGTAAAAAGGGTCTTAAATAGTAGAAGGGCGGGAAAAATTTTGCTCCACCTCTTGGGTTTCCCTCCATTACACGCTCCATCTTTTGACATCCACCACACGGATGCTGACAAGTGGCGTGGCAGTTCAAAAACTAAAAGGACATTCTAAATCCCATTTTTTAATGCATAAACAGCTGCATTCCCATCAATGTCAGACAAAGATCTCAAGGTAACCCCCAAGATAAGACCATGATCTCATCCCATGAAGTTAATGGGCACGAGATCATGGGGGGCTATTGTAGTAGGACAAATATTGGACCTTAATGTAACGATATAAATACTGGGTCCATTCCAACGTAGGTTCAAGCAGTGGAAATAAATCCAACACTGACTGGCCCATACTGGCAATATACGTGGGTCCTTAGATCGTTGATCAGGCTTAGTGACCTTATAGGCCTAGTGTTGAGACCTTGTCCGAACCGTATCCATACTACTGAGGTAAATCCCAGAGAATGTACTTTTTTTTGAGGTAGCTTTTTTATGTTTCTTGACAATTCCACAACTGTCTCCACATTAATGAAGGTCACCTGCCTAGCACCACTACATTTTTTGTAGAAGGACAAGTCTGAACAATAAAAAAAGCCCTTAAAGTCTCCATTCATGATGAAAAACCAAGAAAAAAGAGCTTGATAAGATCAGAAGTTATCTAGGTTGACCCCTGAACAATAAGGAAGACTTCAAAATTCTCCGTTCATGATGAAAAACCAAGAAAGAAGAGCTCGATAAGGCCAGAAGTTATCTAGGTGGACAAAGATGAAATATGAAGAAGAAATGGATGACTCATATAAAAGAGAAAGAAGGAAGAGAAGAGGAGCAACACATAGAATATAGGAAGAGAGAAAACAATAAGAAAAACACTCAAGAGAGATCCATGTAACACATCATACTTGAATTAATGAAGAGATTTTGATAATTTACATGTTCTTGTCCAAATTTCCCATTGTGGATCAATATCAACCCATAACAGATATTAATTGTATCACGTGTGTTGCTTAGTATCCTAAACCATAGAATTAGGGAATACGTTCCTACAAACACGAATGGATTTTTATATTTCATAATACTCTCAAGTTATATATATATATATATATATATATATATATATATATATATATATATATATATATATATGTAAACACACTCAATTCCATCTTTGAATATTTAATTTTGTCCCTCATGGAGTCAAATTCTAGGTCAGGGTCCATTATGAGTTTTTAAAATCCTCTCCCACCCCAATATTTGTTATAAAAAATAATGAATTTATATAAAAAATTTAGATAATGCCCCCTAATTATTATTTTTTTAATTGTATTACATTTATGTAAATCAGTACTGCATTATTTTTTCCTGTTATTACTCTAAAAATATGCATAGCCCATGAAACAAAAATGTATCCAAGGAATATATTCCTATGAATATATGATTTTGTTTTGAGGAACAATATATGAATTTATTTAAATGAGCTTTCTCTTCTTATTACTCTTATTACATTTATATTATACATAGCTCGTTAAGGTAGAGATTATCAATATATATATGCTCCTAAAAATAGGTAAGTAAATCTATTTAATTGAAGCATTCTTTATTTCTCGAAATGCTAGAAAAACTTTTTTTTTTTTTTTTTAAATTGCATTAAGAGAATTAGAGATACGGACTTTATGCTTTTATCGTTTGAAGAATGACAACGGTGGATTTTGTGATTATCAGTAAGAGATCATTATTGCATTTGTTATGCATGAAAGATAAGGTTTTCCATTTGTTTATATTATTGTAATATCTTTCTTTTAATGACTTGTATATGTTTAGGCGTGTGAAGTACCGTTTATTCTCTAAATTACTTAAAATTGATTCAATTTCATATTTTTCATTATATTTAAAACTATCTATATGCTCTCATTGTATAACCTATGGTTTGTTTGACAAAAGATCTTGATCTAAAATATTTAAAGAATATTAATCTCGAGTGATATAATTTAAAAGCCATTTCCCAATTTAGTGATTTATAAGAAATTAAAATATGTTTTTGTAAAACAAGTTTTTTTTTTTTTTTGGTTGAGAAACTTATGAAACAAGTTCATTGTGATATGTATTTTTGTCACTAAGTCTAACTTACTCTACGTTTTTCATTGTTCTATTGTTGACAGGGATGAACCTGAGTTTATCCAAAAAATTGTTAAGGATATTTCTGGAAAAAAATTGAACAGTACAAATGTTAGTATTGCTAAACATCCGGTTGGGATAGATTCTCACTTGCAAAACATCAACCGTCTTTTGGATATTGATCATTCAGAGGAGGTTCGCAAGGTTGGGATTTATGGATGTAAAGGAATCGGAAAGACAACAATCGCGAAAGCTATATATAACTGGCATGCTAGTCAATTTGATCGTTGTTGCTTTCTAATGGATGTTAGAGATAGGTCTAAAGATCAGTATCAAATTGTCAAACTACAAAAATTGCTTCTTCATGAGATCTTAGGAGAGGATTTGGAATTGGGCAATATGGATAGAGGAAGCACTGTGATTAAGGAAAGGCTTTGCCATATAAAGGTACTCATTGTGATTGATGGTGTGGAGGATACAGATCCAAACCCTTTAGACAAATTGGCAGAAAAACTTGATTGGTTTGGTCCTGGAAGTAGAATAATTATAACGACGACAGATAAACATTTATTGGATACTCAGGATGTTCAATTAACCTATGAGATGAGTACAATGGATCGAATAGAAGCTATTCAACTCTTTAGTTGGCATGCTTTTAAAAGAAACAAGCCTATCCCGGATTACATGAAACTTGTAAATGTTGTAGTACGTTTCACTAAGGGCCTTCCATCAGCTCTAGTAAAAATGGGTTCTGATTTGTGTTCTAGAAGCATGGATTACTGGGAAAGAAAATTACTTGGAAACAATGAAATTGAGCCAAAAGGTGAAAAAAGCACCACAATTTGGATTGTACTAAGTAAGTATGTCGAGACACATTATAATGATGAAACAAGAGAGATGCACCCTAATTTGCAAGAACTTCTCAAAGGAGCTTTGGAATTCCCTTCTGATGTGCACCCTAAGTTTGACATGAATATACTAAAGCAATGCGATGATGTAGATTGGAAAGATGACGATTTTGATTTACAAAAAATCAAATCTGAGCAATTTGATGATGAAGCCTCACATCCAGATTCTGATAGAACTCGAGATGATGAAATTGGCAAGCAAGGGGTGAAAGCTCGGCAAGGTCAAAGTGAAAACATATATGCTGGCAAAACTCGAGATTTTGGAAAGGGATGTCAATTGATGAATGCTTTCCAAGATGGAACCGAAAACCCATATCATGGTGAACTTAGTGATGATGCTGCTGCTAAGCAAGGTGGATTTGATAACCCACATTATGGTGAACGTGGAGATGATGACACTGCTTGGAAAGGAGGAAACGGTAACACATATGATAGTGAACCTGAAGATAATGATGTTGCGTTGCAAGGTGGAACTGATGACTCATTTGATGATCAACCTGTAGATGATGACGGTGCAGGTGGAAGGGACAACCTATATTATGGTGAACCCGGAGATGATGACTCTGCTGGCCAAAGTGGAACCAATGACCCATATCGTGGTGAACTTGAAGATGATGATGCTGTTGGGAAAGGTGGCAATGATAGCCCATATTATGGCGAACCTGGTGATGATGGCTTTGCTGAGCAAGGTGGAAGTCATGGTCCATATGATAGTGAACCTGAAGATGATGATGCTGCTAGGCAAGGTGAATACGATGGCCCATACTATGGTGAATCCGGAGATAATGACGCTGCGGGGCAAGATGGAACCGAGGACACATTTTATGGTGAACCTGAAAATGATGCTGCTGCTGTGCAAGGTGGAAACGATGATCAATATTATGGTGAACTTGAAGATGATGACGTTGCTGGCCAAGGTGAAAACGATAGCCCCTATTATGGTGGTGAAACTGGAGATGATGAAGTTGCTGGCCAAGGTGATAATGAAACCCCATATTATGGTGAAGCTGGAGATGATGATGTTGTTGGGCAAGCGGAAAATGATAGCCCATATTATGATGAAGCTAGAGATGATGAAGATTCTGGAGAAGGAGAAGACAATAATTGATATGCAGAAAGATATGAGTATCGGTAAGGTTTAAATGAAAACCCCATATCTCGTAGAGGTTTAAATTATAAAAGGTATTTATATAATAAAGTAAAGATTTTTTTTTTAATAAAATAATAAATTAAAAATTAAAAAAAAAATATATATATATATATATATATATAAAATAAAAAGAAACTATTGTAAGTTATGTTCCGAAAGCATATGATAGAAAAAAAAAATTATTATTATTATTATTATTATATGACTTATAATAACCAAATAGAACTTCTTTGATTCAGCCAAAAAAAAAAAGCTTCTTTGAAATTTTTAATAATTAAGTTTTAGTCAAAAGTTTAACTAAGACAAAATTATGTTAATAATCTAATAAATTTATATTTTTTATATATAAAAAAAAAAAATGGATTGATTAAGGACAGGGAGATTGAACAAGATGTGTTTAATCTAATATTCGTTTATTACATAGTAATTATTTGATATACCTTTGATGTTAATAATGATTTAATATCCAGATCACATATGGTTTCAATATTCTTTCAAAACTCATTTCCTGAGCATTTTCTATATACTGTATATAGTGACTTCCCCCTTGTGCTCACCTCCCTTCTGTTGGATTGCAGATTGTTACATGGCGAGAGGCCCATTTTTGTGCAGATCAGTTGACAAAAAAAAAAAAAAAAAAAAAAGTTTGCCTAAAGGGCTTGACTACAGCCCTGTTTTGTAATTTTTCTTAATCTGCAGGTGATGTCCAGCTTTGGTGTTAGGGTCGTGTGTGTAGTGTGTTAGTGTCTTGTTTCATAGCTTAGTGTCTTGTGTGTAGTATAGATGAAGTTCTGTCTTGCGTTCGTTTATGTTGTTTATTTCGTCATTTTGGTTTTGTTTGTAAACTTGTTTGACGTTCTCTGCCTTTTGTTTATATACATAAATAAACATCCCTTTCATGCAAAAAAGAAAAAGAAAAAAAAGAAGAGATTAACTGGAAGCATAATTAATGAAATAAGATTAGGAGTTTTCTTCACCAGTTGATTATGCTTCAAGATCCAGTTGTAAATATTGTAATATTATCTTTTTCTTTTTTAAGAAGAATATTGTGATATTATCTTAATTATAGAATAAATAAACCTCTTGCACTATCATTTGTTATTGAGGCATGTGTGGGATATGTTTGTTTTGTTGTGAGCATGATGCATCTATGCTCATGTTATTTGGTACACATTTATATTTTGATCACTAGCTATTTGGTTATTGGAATATTTGAGGCTTATGTTATGCTTTGGAATCATGAACTCTAGAAGGGTTTGATATATTGGTAATTGCTTATACTATTGGGAGTATGAACTCTGGTGTAATTTAATATTATAAATATTTCCTGTCCGTGATGCTTTATTTGATTTAATTTTTTTAAAACTTAAATGTGTTACCTTTGAAAATTGATATTATATTCTTGAACTATAAATTTTGAGACTGAACATTTGATATTATTTCTTGAATTGAACTTTTTATATTGATAATCTTATTGAATATTTTTATATACAAAATGAAAGCATCATACAATTGTATGTATTATTCTAATGCACTAAGTTGAACAGGATGCGAAATAACAGTCATGCCCTCATACTCCATGTTTTTTATTCGGGGCATGAGAATTATCATTTCCCATGAGGCACATTATAGTTTTATGGATTTATTATTTTATTGTAAAATATGAATTTATGTGAGATAAAAAAGTCACATTAATAGTTTATGTAACAACTTTCAGTAAGGTTTTATAAGCTTATAAAAAAAAAGAAAAAAAAAAGAAAAAAAAAAGTGAGCATATGCTTGGACTTAAAACTTAAAAAGTTAGAGAGTACATATATTAACTAGTAATCAATCTCCAATTTTTATATGGGGGTAGGGATGTAGATTCAATAATAGCTTGACAAGTGTTCAATTCTGAACTCAGTTAGAATGAAGTGAAATCTGCCCAACTGCTTTTAGTTTCGCACGTGGGCCTCATTTACTGATTATTTCTACTGGGTTTTGATACGTGGGCTAGAGCATTTCAGGTGGGCCTTGTCTTTGATTATTCTTTTACTTGGGCTTTCACCCTTGATCTAGCTCTTAGCCTTTGGGCCCTATAAGATAAACAATATTGTCATGGGTGGGGTTGTACATGGTGCGGTGCATAGAGTTTTGGAGGGGATTTTTTGCACTGGTCTATACAAGGTGCAGTGCAGGAAACCGATTCGATGTAGTTAGTTTAGCTAATTTTCTATTCTTTCAGGAACCAAACACAATGCACTTAATAATCCCAAATCACATCATAATCATTTAAAAAACCAAATATTCCAAAAACCAAAGAAGAATGAAAGAAAACAAACAATTAAACACAAACAGATTCACAATCTTTCTCTCAAACTTACCCTATTTAAAATCACAAAAAACCCAAATATATTAAAAAAAAAAAAAAAAAAAAAACTAAAAAAAACCCATAAAAGATTAAACAAAACCATTTAAAATAAAATACATAAACAAACCTGATAGGAACATTCAAAGTCAAAACCATTACTAGAAACTCCTAAGACTATTGTGACAAAAAGGAGAGTGGAGATGGTGAAACTCCAAGAAACGTGGCATCGAGCTGTAGATTGTGGAGGTAGCAAGCAGTAGAGGTTGAGGAGAGAGATAGAGAGAAGAGGCAACTAGGAGAGGGAGACTGAAGAAGGAGAGAAAGAGAGAGGTGGGTAACGTAAATGAACCTAGGGTTTAAAATTAAACCAACTAAAATGACATCATTTTATTTTTAAATCTAATAGTGATGTCGTTTTGGAATTGATATTAAATTTATATCAAGTACTAAAACGACATCGTTTTAGTACTAGATTATATTAAAAAAAATTAAAAATTAAAAAAAAAAAAAAAAAAAAAAAAAAAAACCCTAGCATTTTTCTTAACCCACCACATAGCGTCGTTTTCTTTTTCTTCTTCTACCTAGCGTCTTTTGCTTTCATGCCTTGTCTGAGTTTTCTTCTCTCTGCTGAAACATAAAACTATATGCACTAATATATGTTAAATTATAGTGTGTGTGTATATATACCAGTGCGGTGAGGTTTCTCGTTGGAGTGCAAAATAGCCACCGCTTGCCACACCGGCAATCTTCAATTTACCTAGATTGCCGCCGACTACCCCGTCAAACACCTACGGTAGGTCTTTGAAGTGGTCAAATCGGTTTGACGTCAACCGTTTTCATTGGCTTTAGTTGGATCCTGGACAGGCCTAGTCATGGGTTTATAATTTATGGGCTTCCACAAATTATTGTCATGGTTTTTTGAATATCAGTGAGATAAATAATAATTGTCATAGTTTATATACACATGGTTAAGTTTGCACTTAAGCCATGTGGGATACTTGGATTGTAACATATAATGTTACATCTATTAATTTGTTAGAAAAAAGATTAATGATTATTTATTTTATGTTTGTAGGGAATTACCATGTTTAGGTATCAGTTAAGATAGGGATTAGTGGTATTTGAATTTTATTTAGATTGTATTGTTAGTGTTGGTGGTGTCCTAATTTTGGGAACACGGCTATTTTGGCCATAAGTTTGGAGAAGTGCTCAATTATTTTAGTTTTTTAATGTTACATTGTTGTATTTAAATAGATTGAGTTATTTTCAATTAAACATATTAAAGAAGTTTAATCAAGTTGGATCCAAATTTATTACTAGAGGTCAAAATTTCATTGGTCAAATCCAAACTTACCCTTTGTTTTCTTTTGTTCTTATTACATATCAAGTGTTTCATTAGAACCAACCAAATTTCTATTTATTTATTCTCTAAATATTTATTTTCTCCCTCCCTAAAAATTGTGTACATATCATATAGTATGAGATAAATAATAATAGTTGCCAAGTATCATCAATTTTGGGCTTCAAATAAAATGTTCGCCAAACAATAACTGTCTTGGGCTTTGTAAATTTGTAAAAATTTGCCAAACAATACTAGTCTTGGGCTTTAAATAAAATGTTTGCCAAATAGTAATCGGTTTGGACTTTGAATATATTGTCAAGCAGTGATCGTCTTGGGCTTTTGATATATTGATAAGCAATAATCGTTTTGGGCTTTTGATGTATTAATAAGCAGTAATCGTCTTGGGCTTTGAATATATTGCCAAGAAATATTTGTCTTGGGCTTTGAATATTTTTCCAAGTTGTAATAGTCCTAGGCTTTGGGATAGTGCACAGGTTCTGGGCTCATGGGGCTGGTTTTGGGCTTTGCTAGATAGTGATATGAAACTTGATAAAAGATGAGATTTTGAGCATTTTAGTGATAATTTATATTGTAGCCCCTTTTAAAAGGGTTTTATTTAAGGATAAAGTTGGAAAGAGGAGAAAAGAGGGAGGAGAGATATAGAGAAATTTCAAGAGAGGTTATAGTAATTTTGTGCATGTAGAAAGATGGGGGGCGGGGGGAGGGTTTATTTATACTGAGAAGAGTGGCAAGTGAGCTCAACCCCACTATGCTCCTATTGCCAGTAGGAGCATGAGAATTGGGGGGGGTTTGCTACTCAGCATTTTTCTAGAAGCTCATAAGCTTTTCCATTTTCAATTTTGTCTTTTCTTGCCTTGTTTTTGTGTAGTTGTTTGGAGGTCTTCCAAGACATGGATTTCTTCATATCAAATATCTTTGAAAAGGACTGGATGTCTAGTTTCTACAAGTTCTAGCCTTTTTCAATTTGGACCAACGTTCACGAAGATATTTTACCCTAAAGGGAGGTGATGCAGTGTAGGAAATTGTGAAGCACTTATCTTGGGAATGCAATATCTCCCAATCCAGAGGTGATATTATTGAGCCGTTTTTTATTGGAATAGATAACTCATCATAATTCAAGAAATTTTCAGCCTTTGGCACCAATTGTGGATGAATTTGTACAATTTATTAAGTGAAGACTCCCTAAAAAATAATTTTTGACTAGAAATATAATGTATTGTGCATTTCATTCCAATTTTTGAGACTTTCTTTATGGACTTACTGGCCTCTATTTTTGGTTAAATAAGATGTCGTTGGAAATGTTATGATGTTTATTTTCTAAATATTCTTGCTTTTTTGTCCAAATCCCACATTGAAGGTCTTGAAATAATAATGGAAAAACCACATTTTAGTATAAAATTCCCACTTTAAATTTAATGTTCTTGTAAATCATTTTTTATTTAAGTGGGGTTTTTGGTCATCCATGCTTGTAAAATCTAAGCTCATCATGTAAATTTTCCAACCACTTCTTACTCGAACCGATTGGTGGTGGTTTGATTATTTTTTAATCAAAATTAAATTATAATCACATGTCGCAAAAACAGTTATGGCTTTTAATGTTTTTGCAATTCTCATTTGTTTCAACTCTGATCTGGGCCCTTGAATTTTCATTTTAAAGAGAAATTCATAATCTTTAAGATGGGCACAAATTTATCACAATCGGATAGTCAGATATTTTGTGAAAAACTAACTAACCTAGTTTAGGGTTTATCAAAGTCGGTCAAACCTAGCCAAAAATGGCAATTTTTGGATTTTAAACTCTTGGACCATCAAAATAAATTTTCCAATATCCAGTTTTTCATGTTTAAAATGCAGATTTTGGCTTTTTTTGGGCTTAAATTGGTATTTTTGGCATGCAAATCGAGGCCAGACAAAATACAGTATCAATAATGCTATGACAAGAAGCAGAATTAATTTTCTTGTTGATTTTGTTTCCTTTGATTTGCCCCCTAATTGTATTTTGAACCAAATTAAGCTTGATACCTTGGGTACTAGTCATTGTAGGCACTGGCATAGTAGTTCCATAACTCTTTAGTTTCTTCTAATTTATTCTAGTTAACCAAAAATAAATGGTTAAATGAAAAAATGGATTGACGATTGATGAGACCATAAAAATCATTAAGGTCGTCCATCTTAATGGACGACTATTGCATCATTAGTGAACTATCAAGGAAAGATGAGCAACCACTCAACACATTCAATAACAACCATCAAAGGTCTTAAACTCTCATTAAGACAAAGAATGTTACAATTAGGATAATAATCACCCTCATTTATGTCCAACGGCTACCTAAGTCACCTATAAAAGTGACAATCTGCCTCACTTGCTAAGGTACGTCAAAAACTACTACAAAAATACCGTCTATATATGAAAGATATGGGTTGATACTGACTCAAGCATCGAAGGCTCTCCCACCGGGCACAACTTGGTGGTCTCTTAGATAAACTCTCTTTATCTTGCAGATCTTACAAGATCGTTAAAAACTTTGAATTGGACGAGTGACCCAACTGGCGATTTTTGACAGCATCAGTTTGGCGCCGTCTGTGGAAAAAAGACAAGTCATTGTTCTCTTCCCGTGACAAAGGGTCACTTAGTTCATTCAAAAGATATGAACATTATGATACCATAGTCAATCTTAGTCAGATAGATATGAACACCATGATACCAATAATCTTCACCATACGAATTTTTTCATTCTCATAAAATCAATGTTATCAGAGTTGTATGTGTTGTGTGTCATTGGAAAGCTCACACAACAAGCTTTAGTTTAAAGTAGGGATGGCAATTTATGTTCACAATTTAGGTTCATTTTGTGTCAAGCCATGAGTATTTAGCAATATGGGTTGACTTGAACCCGATTTGTTTAGTAAATATGTCAAGAATCCACAACCCTAACATGACATGTTTATTAAATAAGTCGATCTAGCATGACATGTTTAACCGATTTAATTAACAAGTCATGCAAATGTCAATAATAGTACATACTTGACCTAAATAATTTGTTATCAATTTTCATATATCTAAAATTAAAATACAATTACAACCATAAATATAGTAATAAACATATAATTACAACCATAAATTAAGCAATAATAACAACAAAAAGCTAATATATTTATAAGTTAAACAGATTAAACTGGTTCGCATGTTGAACATGAATACGACAAATTTATTAAACGGGTTAACCGTGTCAACTCGAATATGACCCGAACCCATTTAGCCTAAACCCATGACCTGTTTATAAACATGTTAGTAGTGTCGGGTTCACAAGTTGTGTCAAATTTTGCCATCATTAGTTTAAAAGATTTGCTGGTACCCAAAAAATTAGAAAAATGAATCCAAACTCATTGGTACCCATGACCTGTTTATAAACATGGGTGCATTGCCACATTCTCATGCTCATTGCTCATAAACAAGGTTGTCAAATTCGAATTGGATCAGACGGTCTGACCTGGCTACCCGTGACCTAACCCGGTTCTTTAGAGAGTGAAAACGGGTCCTGAAATAAATAGTGAAAAACGCATGCATTAGGTATAGAACCAACGACCTCCCGCCCATTTAAGAGCTCTATCCAACGCACTGACCACTGAACTAGTTGGCTTCCTTCTGTCATATTTGAAATTTATATTTTATTTACTTTAATTGTACAAGATTAACAGCTTTGCATTTAATTTTATCACTATTTACTTAATAGTATTTTCTAAATTTATTTTTGTTCAAGAATTATGCTTTTATATCAATAAATATGAATATAAAATTTGTAAATTTATGTTAAAAATGATCTTATTTTAAATTAGAATGCTTTTTATTTGAAAGATTAATAAACACAACTTTTAAAGCTTGTTTATATTTATTATTTTCTATTCATTTTATAAAAATAACGAAAATTCATTTGAAAGTTGTTTTAATTGCTTTATATTTTTTTTTAAGGGTAAATTTTCATATTTTTACACATTTAATATATTTATTTGTATTTTAAATAATATTAAATTAATTTTGACGTCATAACGGTTCAATCTCGGTTGAACCTCGATCCAACCTTAAAAACCTTATTAAACCTTTCTCTTTTTCGGTTCTTTAAATAGTCTAGGTTTGAAAACCATGCTCATAACTCCCTAAAATAGAGAAAATTTGAGCAAAACCAGAACCAAAATAGAGAATTGGCATCACAAGCTTTCAACCATGTCTCATTTGCAAATCTTTGAGGTTGAGAATACCTTAAAATAAGTTCGACAACTTGGAAATATTAAAAGTTTTTAGAATGGACCGACCAAGTTGGTCGCTTGGGACGTAACGCTAGCTCATGAGTCATGAACGATTGCTTCTCAAGTGGCCAAGGAAGTTTCCGCCGGTACACCCTGCTGCACCAATTACAAAACTCTCTTCGATTTCCAGGGCAAAAATGTATAAGATGAAATGCTGCCAAATTTTTACCCCGAAAATGATTTAAGCGTTTTATGAAAGTTGTCGTACGTATTGGTGAGTATAAACATAAGGGACACATGAGAAAATATGTGTATTTGCCACATTTTTTACCGACTAAATTTACCAAACATATGCTGCCTAATGATGATGATGCAAATAGAAATATTCCCCTTTTAAGAGTCAAAAGTGAAAACAATTTAAAAAGTGCTCAAAATTATCCTGAACTTGATACTAGAAAATGACATTTCTCCATTCTTTTGTTCATGTCTCATAAAATATACGGAGTTTTAGTTTAGACTATAATTAATTTTATTTTAAACTAGACATCCAAGGCTTTAATATGAGTAGAATATTAATCAAAGTGTGGATAGGAAATGATTAATATGATTTTTGCAATATGGTCCACTGTGCAGCCGGAGAAGTTACGAGATTTAAATTTTTAACCCTGAAATTGGCTCAAGGCCATTTCTAATGAATTTGGCCAACCCAAAGCTTATAGAATGCTTTGGAGGATGATGTCAGACATCCAGAATTTTTTTTTTTAATAAGAATATCATAACTTTATTAAGAAGATAAAAATGAGACATTTTGAACCAAAACAGACTCAATTATGAATGAATTTTCTTCTATTTAAGTTACATGGGAATTAATATTTTTTGGCATATTGAGCCAAAACATGAACATCCATAATTAGTTATAACAGATTTTTTTTTTTGAGTAAATTAAAGTTATAACAGAATTCGTTTCAAGATTTTTATTTATATTTTATTATGCAACGGTCCGCTACAGTAATTATTTGATACAAACATATTTTCTCACACATTAGACTTGAATGAATTGCATGGGTAATATAAATTTACTCCATTAGATATATAAGCAAAGAAAGTAACAGAAGTGGACAGGAGGATTAATAGTGCTATATATATATATATATATATATATATATAATAGAAATTCTATTCAATCTTAATCTAAGTATATATTTATGAAGTTTTCTCTAAAGAATTGAACCCTTTCCTTTACCCTCCTCTCATCCTACAAAAATTTTATACTTGTGAATTGCCCTTCACACCAAAAGTGTGCGTTAGTGCCTTTTATTTTTTGTGTGCGTTATGGGTATTTTTAGATTCTGGGTTTGTGTTATGCGGCCCAAGGTTTGGGCTCTTTCATTACGAGTTTTCGTATTTGGGTTTTCACATTGCGTACAAGTTTTGGGGTGTGGGTTTTGGGTCTTAAAGTTTGAGATTTTACATTACAAGTTTTCGTGTTCCGGGATTGGATTTTGTGGTTTTTGATTTTGCATTACAAAGTTTTCGTGTTTGGGCTTTGGTTTGAAGGTTTGGGTATGGACTCTTTCATCACAAGTTTTTGTATTTATGATTAGGGATTAGAGCTTGTGATTTTGTGTTTTTCAATATAATAGATTGTTTGGTCTTTGTTTATAAAAATATAATTCTAAACTTAAAAGCAAAAGTGGTGGTCCCATAGATTGTTTTGTTGTTTGGCAAATGGTTTGGCAAACGGTTTTCCTTTCCGACATGGTAGATTCTGTGCGTTACGTAGAGTGGTCACCAATATATTAACTTCCACTCGTTGAATATGTATATTCTGCTCCATTTTAGCTTTTACATATTCTATTCTTTGCTTCCCAACATCAACATGAGCAACCATCTTTCTTATGCTTTAAGTTCAACACTATCGTATGTTGTCCACTGTGTTAGCAAGACATGGAATTGGAACACACAGACTCCCTAGTGTATACGCCCACCTGGGTAGTTGCCACCGTCTGCTTCATTATTGTTCTCATATCTTTATGCGTGGAGCGCACTCTGCATCGACTTGGAAAGGTATGAATAAAAATCTCTTGAATCTTCATTCTTACAGTGCTCTTGGTTATGGAGTAACTATGTATCTAGTTATTAATTTTCTGGCCTTTGACTGGGAAATACATTTAGCCAAATTTTCTTTCATGGACTTACGTACACCTTGCTTTATTCATGATCAATTTTGATAATCCAATTGAATTTCGAACCAAAATTTTATTTGGTTGTTATGCATTTGTCAAATCTATGAATGGGTTTATTAATTTCTCAATTGAGAGTTTAGTTAAGAGCTGGAATATATCATTAAGAGCTGAAGCACCAACTAAACAAATTTTTTTTTTTCATTATTTTTAAAAATAGCTATCAAGTTAAATTTTTCTTTTCATTTTTCAAGAAAAAAAAAATCACTGAAACAAAAAAATAGCTATCTAGTAAATTTGTTCTCGATCTTAAACTATTGAAAGGGTTATACTTATCAATGCTCAATTTACTTAAAATGTTTTTCATCCCTATATTATTGTAAAAAGTCAATTTGTCATCCGTAAATTATTGAAAAAAAATCTCTTTAAAGTGTTTGTTTGTCTCTAAATTAAAAAACCAACTTATTTTACTATTTAGTTTATTTTTGTTACTATTCATGGATTCTACTGCACTTTTTGGTTTTATTCATGGATCCCGTTGTACTGTTTCAACTAACTTTTACATTTATTTACAGTACTTTTAGCAAAAAATTTTCAATTTCAACAAAATAAGTGGATCTCAAATAGACACTAAATAGTTAAGAAAAAAAATTATTAAAATTTAGAAACAAAGTGTGAAATTCATGAAAGCTTTAAGGATAAAAACAATATTTTGAATCAACCCCGCGAAAACTTCTTTACACAGTACACACAATCCTTTGTTTTTGAGAACCCTTAACTACTAATATAAAACATAGACCTTTATTCTGATATCCTTTTCAAATTGTATAATACAAAACCCGTAGCTTTTTGTGAATACTAAAGAAGAGGAACAATTTCAATTCTAAAAGAATAATAATCCTAAATGAATATTGAGGAAAAAAAAAATTAACGGAGAGGGCACATCATAACCATGCATACAGGTGTAGAAGACCATGGCATAGGCTGGTCAAAATTCTTGGGGGAAAAAATTAAAAAGAAAAATATATAGTGAGATTTTGTGTGTTTGATTAGCAAACATAGAAAGTTACTAAGTATGTTTGATGAGCATCTTTCCTCTGATTACGGAAAACAAAATTAATTTCTTCTTAATTTTGTAAAGCAGTTTTCTGTTTGATGTACATGTGTTGCTTTTCATTTCAGTTCTTGAAACGTAAAAAAAGAGATGAACTATTTGCAGCATTACAAAAATTAAAGGAAGGTGCTCTCTCTCTCTCTCTCTCTCTCTCTCTCTCTCTCTCTCTCTCTCTCTCTCTCTCTCTCTCTCTCTCTCTCTCTCTCTCTCTCTCTCTCTCTCTCTCTCTCTCTCTCTCTCTCTCTCTCTCTCTCTCTCTCTCTCTCTCTGACTTAACATTTTACCATGCACATTCAACATAACATGACTAGTTTTTTTTTTTTTTTTAGCTAATCCTGATCGAATACAAATCTTGTTTTAATTTTTGTATTTTATTTTATGTTTCATCAATAACTTGTCATATATATATATATATATATATATATTTTTTTTTTTTTCTTTTCCTATTTTAAACTTTGAGTATTTTATAAGGAAATGAAAATTTATCATGATTAATGGGGCATTAAGTAGAACACAAAAATAAGACACAAGATTATGTTCAACCCTAATCAATGTACTTCTGACGTTTGTTTTCAGAACTGATGCTTTTAGGGTTCATTTCCCTTCTACTAACAGTCTTTCAAGGCTTGATAAGTCGCATATGCATACCAACTCATCTTTCAAATTTCATGCTTCCATGTAAGAAGAGGTACATTGTTCACCCCAATGGTACCGAGCATTACTCTAATCCAGCTACAAACGATCCACAACGACTTTTGTTTGAACATACTAATTCAGGGCATTGCCTACATGAGGTATATGATAGTCCGATTTCAAGTATTTTTTTATACATAATTTTTCATCACTTCTTAACTGCTTGTAATTAAATTCCAAGAGATATAAGGGGTCATGAAGTAGAGGTCACTAGAAATTATATATATATATATATATAATTCCTTAGTTGGGAAGAGAACGAATTTAAATCATAAATATCTTTATTAAAAATACCAAGTTTCAATTGAGTTATAAGGTCCTTCACATACTATATACTTGTACATATGTAATTGAATCATTTCTTAATTGAATCATGTAAATTTAACAGTCCTATCATAGTGTGAATAATTATTCTATATCAGCAGTAACATAGGAGTTTCCTCTCTATGTAGGTAGCAATAACTAGGGTATTGCCAAAGTACAAGTAAATACTGGTACGTGTAATACAACAACAACTGTTGTTGAAGTAACAATTTGCTATCAATAAAATTGAAGCAATAAAAATATTGAAGTTTCCTTTATTTTCGGTGGATTCAAGACTTTTTCCTTCTAAATTCAAAAACTGCTTCTATGGATTTAAGAGTTTGCATCTAACTAGAACAAGATCTAACGCTACTACTTTTTTCCATCTATAGCGGTGGCGCAACCAGAAATTGAAGCAGTAGGCCTGGACTTAATATATTTGTAACACACTAATTATTCATACATGCATGAATGAGAAAGAACATTAAGAATATGCAACCCATACACTACGTAGCCATACAATGGAGATATGGAAAGTTTTGGACTAGTCCATGTAATCATTAGAAAATACAGAAACAATTTATGGATAGGTTGCTTAATAACAATAGGAATGAGAGAATGATGCTTATAGATAGAAAAAGGACTGGATTCTTCCACTAAAGAAACATTTGTACATATATGCTATCTAATAGACCAGCTTATATTCAATTGATTTATAGTTATATCACTGGTGGTTTTCTCTCTCTTGACCAGGGAAAAGCTCCATTGTTACCATTGGAAGCATTACACCAACTACACATTTTCATCTTTGTATTGGCAGTTGTTCATGTAATCTTCTGTGTCACTATAATGACTCTTGGAGCAGCCAGGGTAATGCATTGATGATCCTAACCTCCAATTTCATTGCATTATATGTGTTAATTTCGTGACTTTTGTTCATGATGTAACTAGTTTGAAGTCTGCATTCTTTGTGGAAATCGGACAAATACCTAACTATATCTCTAGTCTTTCATAATTTCTGAAGTTTTTCTTCTAAATACGTAGATACGCCAATGGAAGTCCTGGGAGGATTCTATTAGGAATGAAATTGAATCAAAGAAGGGTAATGTAAATCGGAATTTTCAAAAAATTTCTAAATGACCTTTGTAAATATTTTGGTTTGTTTTGGAATGTATGCATGAATTTAATAATTTGTGCAGGTCTAACAGGTGGCAACGACGCTGATGTTCATGATATTGATCACCAAGATTTCTTGAATAAACGTGGAGCTGGATATTGGAGAAAGGCAGCAGTTGTTAGTTGGATGGTAAGATTGAAACCTATTCATGGAATAATGAAATTTACAAATTATCAATCTTGGGTAATCTGTGTTTGTCTTTTCCTTTCATTAATTGGATGGACTCAAAGATAGCTAGTCTCGTACTAATAAGCATAGATATATACTCTAAAATTCTTGATGTCCATGCCATCAGACACTAGTGAGAAACTCTTGTATGCGTGACCATAATGAGTTTAGAAGATAATCTGTTTTATTATAAAAAATTCCTCCGACTTTATAAATGTTTTAAAGCATTTTAATAGTTGTCATTTATTTTGACACCTAAAAATAAACATAAAATTTTCCTTTTAAATATAATATATCTAATGATGTATTATCTCTACCATGCATGTGGTGTTCAGTTATTTTACACCTCAAATAGAAGGGTAAACTCAACCTTAATTATCTCAAATGTGGTGACATTCAGTTATACGTTTATTCGTAGATGTCATTATTCAAACAATTTTATGCCTCTGTCACCAAGTCAGACTACAAAGCAATGCGACAAGGATTCATCAAGGTTAAGTTTTCATCATTTCTACATCCCAAATCATGCGTGTCTATATAGTTTGTTTCATCCGCTAATTACTTTTGTTTTCTCCCTGCAGAAACACTACCCTGATGACCCTGAATATAATTTTCACCATCATGTGGTGCAGACACTTGCAGTTGATTTCAAAAAAGTTATCGGTGTAAGGTAACACTTAAAAGATACGGCTTAAATCTAATTATTGAACAATCTTCCAGGATGGAAAGTGAATTTTTACATAAACACTGTCAACTGCAGCTGGTACCTGTGGCTCTTTGTTGTGGTTTTTTTGCTGCTGAATGTGGCAGGTAATTTCCTTACATCATAATTGATACACCTCATTTCCCAATTGCAATTTCACGTTTTACTTGTGTCTAAGTTAAACATGAAAGCAGGATGGAACACGTATTTTTGGTTGTCCTTTTTGCCATTGATTGTAAGTGGTTTAGGTTGATTTCCGTTGGAAATTTATTAAATTTTTATTGATACTAAATTATATTATGGACTGAAATTTAATTAGACTCATGTTTTACTTGTTTGGGGTGATAGCTGCTACTTCTTGTGGGTGCTAAGTTACAGCACATCATCACCCGTTTGGCTCAGGAGGTAGTAGTAGAGAGGAACATACATGATCGTGAAGCACAACTACAGGTGACAGAGACGAAGAGAGACAATCATGAAGTGCATGAAGCAGCACCACCAGTGAAGCCTTCAGATGATTACTTTTGGTTTAGTAGCCCTGCTCTTGTTCTCATCTTAATTCACTTCATTTTGTTTCAGAATTCATTTGAGATTGGGTTCTTCTTCTGGATCTTGGTGAGTAAACATATGTCGGCCAGTTACCTAATAGTATACGTGCACATGAAATTCCAGAGGCATATGATCTAATACAATCGTAAACTTTACTCACCTGCAGTTCACATATGGATTCCATTCATGCATCATGGACAAATTGGGCTTCATCATCCCAAGACTTATTGTGGGGTAAAACTCTGGAGATAAGGGAGAATGTGGAACATATTTTCTTTTGCTAGCCCATGTTTTTGTGTGTCCCATCGTTGACATGCTAAGGTAATAGTTTCTTTATGCAGGTTGATTGTTCAAGTGCTATGCAGCTATAGTACTTTGCCTTTGTATGCTATTGTGACCCAGGTTAGATACACACACACATGCTTTATTTTTGTAATAATATAGAAGCTTCACCTGACATATGAAATCCTCATTCTTTTCTATTTGCTTGTTTTAAAATATTTTCTCACCGCATGAAGATGGGTAGCACGGTCAAAAAGATCAAATTTGAATATGTGGAATCAGCAATAAAAAGTTGGTTTAAAGGACTATTTAAGAGCAGAGAAGAAAGAACAAGAGGCCCGATTGAAGCAAGTCAAATTCAAATGCAAAATATGGCTAAAGAATCACCCCAAAATGCTCAAAATTCAGAATTTTAGACTAGTGTGATTGAAGAACCTAGACATCAATAACCGAGCTTCCTTCTGTAGCTAGCCTAACCTCCTTTTCCATTATCTTAAGTTTCTTCTTAGATATACCATCTACAATTTGATTTTGGACATATAGCACATATATAGTCACTCTCATGTTGTTCTAGGGAAAGGATAAAATAATACAATGATTGTGAAATGGGCTTACAAGCCATGAAATAGCTTGCCTATATATACTTAGAAAAAATGTACATCACGTCTCTTTTTCTTAAGGATGTATTTACAACAAATATTCAAATTCAAATTATACAATTAAGTGTGGCTACACAATTGACTCCTTATATTAATCCCCACATAATGATCGTTGACTAGGATCTACATGATTGTTTATGTTTGCATTAGTTCCATGATCCTTGTTATGACCCTATAATTACTACTTATCACACTGCAAGCTCATGGTTCCTGAGTTTGGTCATGCCTCATGAGCCATGTGCTCGGATTTGAAAATCTTGAATTGTGCGCCTGTGTAGCTCTTGGTGAACACACTGGCAATTTGGTCCACACTGTTAAGATAGCAAGCCATTCTTTATTCAAGGACAACTTTCTTACAAACAACATGATAGTCAACCTCTAATTGCTTCATGTGTTCATGCAAAATGGGGATTGAACAAAGAGGAATTGAGCTAAATTTATCATACCAGATAAGTGGGGGTTGAAGTAGGAAAATGTATAACTCCTTCCATTTCTTGTCGGGCATTCTTCCATTTCTTCTTGAGTTCTTGTACATCTTTATTTTTCAAACTATCAAGTAACTCCTCCGCCATATCGGCCCCTTGAAGGGGAGGGATAGGTTGTCAAGGGAACCATAACGACAGAGAATACTCGCCTAGTGAGGGAGGGATAGCTCCTACGAGAGGAGAAGGATTCTCCAAGTTTTACAAGTAATTTAATCTTTAAAGCATGAAGAATTTATGTTGATTGACATGATGCTTTTTTTTATTTATATATATATATATATATATATATTTTTTTTTTATAACGACAAGGCATGATGGTTTGATAAACCATTAACAAAATTTGAAATAATTATTTTGGACTTGAATGTATTTTAATTTTGGAGATAGCCACATAAAATAAATGTATTTTTCTTATTACATATTTTTAGAAAGCCACATAAAAGTGATAAATAATACACTTAGACTTGTCTTTATAAAATTAAGGATATTTTAGCTATGTCAACTATAAATGTTTTTCAAAATATTTTTTTGGAACATAACCAAACATTAAAAAATAAAAAAAAATGCTACGTCTCTTTCTACAACACTCACAACAAATCACTGGCGGTAAGTTTTTATTGGTTCTAATTTAAATTCACAACTTAAATTACTTTTTTGCCCATCTGTAATAGCAAATAATAACCTGTTACATAAGTTATGGAGTTATGTATTTTTTAAATCATTAATTTCCATCATTCTAATGGTTAAAATAACATTAATGCCATATTAGATCTAATACCATTAATTCATTAAATTCCTTTTTTTTTTTTAATCATTATCCTCTTTCCACCCTCCATAGATTTCTTAAGGGTGGCTTGATGCGTTTGGGGTTTAAGGTGAAAATTAATTATCTTGTTTTAGATGCAAAATTACTTCTAATTAACATGAACTACTTAATTTTTTTTTTTTTTAAATTTATAGACAGAAAATTTGACAAAATTTTTCATACTTGTTGATGTGGTAGATTGATAGTGGTAAGTAAAAGAGTGGTGTTAGTGTTAGACTTAATTAGATGAAAACTAGTAAAAGTTTGCTAACTCAACTCTTATTTTTACAACAAATCTTATGTTTTAAGTTGCTTTTTGTTTTCTATTTGAAAATATCATTATAATTATTATTTTTTGCCATCAATAACAGGCTATAACAACCTGCTACTTAGCATTAGTTGTAAAAGTGTTATGAAAAATATTATGGACGTTGCATTTTTCTTTCCTTTTTATTTGTTTTTCATCTGGTAAAAAAATATTATTTTATTTATTGATTATAAATTACCCTTTTGGTTAAAATTTGGGGGCTTTTTTTATTTATTTATTTTACTTGGGGTCTTAGGTGACTGCATCTCTTGCTCTACCATTCAGTTGGCCCTGAGCTCTGTGTGTGTGTTTGTGTGGGACCTCCATGAACTCCTCTAATAGACGCAAAGGACTCACAAGACCAAATCTCCACCTCTAACCCAATTTTTTTTTAAAAGCCCTCAAGGTTCCAATTTCCATATAAACGCTATAATGAAGTTCTTGGTAATGGTGTTCGTGTGAAAACTTAAAGCTAGTCATCCCCTAACACAGAAAAAAAAAATGTCCTTTATTTCATCTTCTAGTAGAACCAAAACACAAAATCTAAACCAATCTTGAATTGGTTACAATACCCAAATTTGAAAGACAAGAATTGCTCACAACCATAGAGAGGAAAAGAGCCAATTGGGTAACTTTCATTTATGTTAGGCTAGTTATATTTAAAGAAAATTGGTGCATTTCCCTCTCTTATTTCCTTCATTTATAATTTTGAAGTCTAAATTGGACAGCAACAAAAGTAGAACTATTAGAGCATCTCCAACAGGCTATGGATAGCCAAAATATGGAGAGTGAAACTGAAAAAAAAAAAAAAAAAAAAAAAAAAAAAAAAAAAAAAAAAACAGAAAAAGAGTACACCAATAGTCTCTCTAAAACTTAATTTTTTTTTGCTAATGAACAGTAGCTCATCAAGTCTGATGAGCTACTGTTCATTCTTCAAATCCTTTTTTTCTATTATAATAATTAGGTGTTGAATGAAAAAATGTTGGAAGATGTGTAGTTGTTAAAAAAAGAATAAATAATGAATGAAGAAATAATATTTAAATGAGATAGAGAGTCTATTAGAAAGTGTATTTGAAAAAGTGGGTAGATAAAGGTAAAAGTCACTGTTCATTCTTCAAACAGTACAAAAATTTGCTGATTCTTCTGGAGATGCTCTTAGGATTAGTATGGGGATCGGGTTGACAATGAAATTGATGGCTTAATTGTCTAAGGTTGGGAAAGGGTAGTACAGGGTTTGAGGATTAAGGTTCAATTTGGTTAGAAACAATAACACTTGAAGGAAACACAAATCACTATTATCTAGTTCTCATAGGAACACCATTATAGCGCTTATATGAAACCTTGGAAAGCTTTTTTTTTTTTTTTTGGGTGGTGGGAGGGGCTTCTATTTGGGACCATGAGTCATATGCATCCCTTGGAAGATTCATATATATATATATATATATATAGAGATAGAGAGAGAGAGAGAGAGAGAGAGAGAGAGAGAGAGAGAGAGAGAGAGAGAGAGAGAGAGAGAGAGAGAAGAAGAAGAAGAAGAAGAAGAAGAAGAAGAAGGAGATGCGATCTAAAGGCCTGAGATCTCGTGGTGGTTGAAGCTTTAACAATGGTTATAAGTACCTAAAAGAATTTTGATATAAAATCCGAGAACTGTTCACAATTTTCAAAATAGGGTGGTTTAATCACAGTACATAGGTCCGCTGCTTTTTTTTTTTTTTTTTTTTTTTAGTTTGGTTTTTGGGGTTTAAAGAACCGTCTTGGTGTATGGTTTTTGGTTAACCGGATCAGACTATGCGGTTCGGTCCTAGTTACTTGCAAATTGCTGCCCAAATCGGTTTTTTTGCAAGTAAAATCCAAGAACTGGCCCTACCACCAAAAAAAAAAAAAAAAAAACCATGGTTAGACCAAGACCAGAGAAAGACACATGCATCAAGTATAGAACCAGTGAATGCATTTAAGATCTTTGTTCAGCGCATTAACCACTACACCAATTGGCTTCTTTAATTTGGCCACTGTAAGGACACAATTTGGAACGACCCAAAACGGTATTGGGTTCGCACGTAAAAAGGCCCAAACAATATCATTTATAGAGCGTGGGTTTGAAAGGCTAGGCATTGATCATCAGACGGTGGTATTCCGTGGTGTTCATACATAAACAAATCGTACACACTCTAGGAGTCTTTCTCCTGGAGGTGGGCTGGGAGGCTCTGGTTTTGACCATTTTTCCCAGCCCCTTTTAATGCGTTAACCTTCCCATTATATAGCCCTTCTCGGTTGATCTTAGCCCTCCACTTGTTGGTCAGGCAGGTGCTAACTTCTGTACCCGTCCCATCGATTGTCCCATCTTGCTTTCTGTTAGTTGCGACGATCGAAGTCGCCCTGACCAGGCATCTTCCCTCATTAATATGGTCAGGACGCTGGTGGGTGCATTTAATGCGGAGAGGACGTATTTATCCTGAACCAGTTTCGCACCGTACCCCCAACGTGGGTCCCATTATACTCGTATCTCCTTCTGGGGGCTCTTTGGGGATAGCCATCATCGAGACGTTGCTATTCCCATCGAAGTCCTGTAGTGCCGAGGATAGGGTCATCCTCGGTTGTTCCACTAGACACACCGGCCTTTCCCCATTTGTTCTTGGCACATACCCTCCTCGGCATGGACCCTGAGCCCTAATAGAGTGTGGGCCGGATCATAAGATCCCCGGCCCCACAGCCACCCATTGGATATATATTTTATTTATTGTATTTTTATAAGATTAATATTTTTGAATTTAATTTTATCACTATTTACTTAATAGTATTTTCTAAATTTATTTGTGTAATAGAATTATGATCTTACATCATTACATGTGAATGTGAAAATTTGTAAATTTATTTTAAAATTGATTTTAATTTTAATTAAAATGATTTTTATTTGAAAGATTACCAAACACAATTTTTAAAGCATCTGGGTTTGAAAACCATTCTATTTTAGTCAAATTTTTAATTCTTACTAATTTAATATATTTATTTATATTTTAAATAGTTATTAAATTAATTATGATATCATCATGATTAAATCTAAAAAATCTTAAATCTCTCAATTTTTCGGTTCTTTGAACAGTCCAAGTTTCAAAACCATTGGTCTAATTACCATGATCATTGTTATAGGTCCATTACGGTATCATTTTTTACTTTTATAATATTTAAATTAAGACAATTTGATAATTTCATAGAGTTGAAATCTTTTTATTTGTTTTTTTATTTATTTTTATTACTGAACATTGCAGTGTTGTGTCCCTATTTTCATTAGTGCAATTTTGCAAACCACAAGTCTCAATGAATTGTGCATGTTGGAGAGTATGAAAGGCTAATGGTTTTGAGAAGATATTCGTTAGTTCAATTGTCAACATAAATATTAAATAGGCATGTTTTTTAAGACATGTGATAGAATCATATTTAGTAAAGCTTTTTTTTTTTTTTTTTTTTTTTTTTTTTTTTTTTTAATTTTTAGAATTTCAACTTATAGCATCGACTTTCAATGATATCTCTTTATCATTAGACCAAGATATCAATCAGTTTTTGGTGTAGACGGAGATTGAACCTCAGATCTCTTATTCAACTATCATTGACTTTACCATGGATGTAATTCTATAACATCATTTTATCTTATTTTTGTGGTGTTGTTACTTGAGGAATTTTGATTTTGAAGTATATGAGGAGGCTAGTTTTTTAAACTTAAATCTAATTAGTTGTTTAGGTATGCCTTTTTTTTTTTTTTTTTAATTTACATATTAATTTATAATTTATCATTTATAAAAATTATTTTTATATTTATTTTTTTATATATTTATTTGACTTTGCATTTTGATCGGTAACCAGGGTTAGCTTAACTATAGAAGCAAGTAATGTAATTGCCTAATGCCCCCAAATAAAAGAAGGCCCCCACTTGTATTAAATATATGTGTGTGTGTGTATATATATTAATTAAGAAAAAAATTTTAAGTCCTTTTATTGGTCAATAAAATACATTAAAGATGTCCTATTGTATCCTAAAATATAGAAGATTGAAAAGGGAAAAAAAAAGCCCCACTTATAAAAGAATATATATATATATATATATATATATATCTCTTTTAATTAAGGAAAAACATTTAAAGTCTTTTTATTGGTCAATAGAATGCATTAAAAATGGCCTATTGTATCCTAAAATACAGAAAATTAAAAAGGGAAAGAGAAGAAGAAGTCAAATTCGGCTAACAAAATTAAATCATAGGAGACAAATTCACTAACTAATTCTTGAAATATGCTAAAATTAAAATTAATACCGGACAAATTCAATAATAATACAACATAAATATCTTTAAATATGTTAAAATAGAGATTATAAATTTCTAAAACAAAAGAAAAAATCTCTAATCTCTCCATCTTTCTATCTCTCCATCTACATTCTCACATTTCTTTTCATCATCTTGAATCTCTTTTTTTATCAGGTTTCTTTCTTCACTGTGAAACCAATCATTGCAATAGCTTAAGTGCAGTGGACTATGGACGGTGTGTGTGTGAGCCAGCCCTGGAGGTACCCTCTCTCTCTCTGAAATTTCCATAAAGATTGAAGGCAATTTTAGAGTACTAAACTACTGATTTGTGATAACTATTAGCTTTTAATTTTATTCAATAATTCAAAAAAAAAAAAAAAAATGATCTGCACTACAAAGCTGACAGAACAGCTTACTGCACTACACATTGCAAATAGAAAATATCATTGTAGCACACCACAGCCACATGGCCCACACACTATTACTAAAGACACCAACCCATGGTGTTTGGGTGTTTGAGTAAAGTTGTTTGGGTGTTTTTAATATACATGTGGATGAAAAAGTGTGTGAAAAAGTGTGTAAGTGTGTTTAAAATGCTCAAAAGGTTGCTTGAAATGCCCTACCAAACGGGTCCTAAAGTTTCAAGATTTTTTGGGTTTTAACTTTTATTAACAAAATATTCTTAAACCCCACCCACTAAATAATAAACACCTGTACACGCATAGTCTCTTTTTATCACATCAATTGATAATTTGATGCATATCATATCAACCCATTTGTATTAAGTAATACTAATTTATTGAACCATGTAATAAATTAATTCTTATTTGTGTAGGACTGCAAGTTTAGATTTTAAAGTATAAAGTGGTCACAACAATAGAAAAATTGCAATAACTAGATTCTATTATTTTGTGGGTTCTACTGTGGGTTCAATCCTAATTTACACCAAAAACCAATTAGTTTTTTGGTCTAATGATAAAAAGCTATCATCAAGAGTGGACGTCATCGGTTGTGAAACTCTCTAAAAAGAGTTCTTTTAAAAAAAAAATTTATTTAAATTATAATTTTTAATTATAAATTGTGTTTTATTTATTTATAAATATTTGCTTATTACAAATGTCTACTATAACATATTTTTCTAAACATGAAAAACTTCAACAACAAAAAAATGAAAGAGAAAAATTGAAAAACAAACTGAATCTCAAAAAAGAATCAATAGATTTTGCATAAAAAATTAAAAAAAAATCAATAAATATTATTTAATTAATATTTAAATATAAAAAATGTCTCACTTAAAATTTTTGTCTAAAGTTCTCAAAGTTGTTGAGCCGGCTTTGCCAGTAACCCATTGATTGAATGGGTAACTCAATAACATGGCTCCTAAACCAACTTAAGGTCTAGTTTGGGTTTAATAATTTTAATTTTAGTTTCTTGGTGAGATATATATAATTTAATTCCTTTTTTTGCAAGAAAGTATATGAAATTTATTTTGAAAATAGCTGTGTCACAGCATTAGTGCTTTTAAATTTACATTCACTTCAGTTGTTATCGTATATAGCTCGTAGAATTCTATTGTGGCAGTAATTTTACTTCGCCGCAATCACTCAGACGAATTCAATACAAATCCTTCCCAATCTTGGTCTCTACATCATAAAATCTTCACAATTAATACTAAATTACGTAACCAATAAATCAAATGTCCTTTGATTTTCATCTAACCAAAGAACGGATAGAGATATTGGTCGTTATTGACAATAATCGAAATTAATTTATACAGCACCAAAACTAATTAATACATTATTATTACTAAGAAGATACGATCTAATTGCTTGGAACCTTCCTAAATTCTAATACCACGACACGAATATAACGCATAGCATTCCATATATAATACAAATACTCTTTGCTGTGTGTGTAAATATATATATATATATATATATATATATATATATAAAGCCTCCTCTAAGCCCTAGAACTATTATACAAAAACAAGAAGAAGAAAAGGTGAAAAACCTATATCTCTCTCTCATCTCAAAGCGTCCTCTAAACCTAACCCTCTTATTCATCAAGAAAACAGAATAAAAGAAAAGAAAAGCCTCATCTCCATCTCTCTTTCTTTGAGCTCTCTGTGACACTTATATATATTACCATGATTTGGAAAACAGCTAGTGCTTCCGAGTACCTAGCCATCACTGGCTGGGGCATCACTGACATACGTTTGGCCAAGAAATCATGGGTTTTTCCCGGGCAACGGTACACCCGACTCGACATGTCCCCAGTCAACTACACGTTCGAAGTTCAAGGCATGTCCGCCGAGAAACTCCCTTTTGTTCTCCCCGCAGTCTTCACTATCGGTCCTCGTGTCGACGACATGGACAGCCTCCTTCTCTACGCTACGCTCCTGTCCAATCATGACAAGCGCTCCAAACATGTTGATGAACTCGTTCAGGGTGTCATTGAGGGTCAAACCCGAGTTCTCGCTGCATCCATGACCATGGAACAGATCTTTAAGGGTACCAAGGAGTTCAAGAAAGAGGTTTTCGAAAAGGTTCAACTTGAACTGAATCAGTTTGGACTTCTCATCTATAATGCTAATGTCAAACAACTTGGGGATGTGCCTGGCCATGAGTATTTTTCATACCTTGGCCAGAAAACCCAGATGGAGGCTGCCAATCAAGCCAAGGTACATCAACACTAATCACTACTTGTTTTTAATAGAAGATATTCATAATTCTTTTGCATTTTTTTTTCCTTTCATTAACTTTAAAGGTAAGTTATATTTCACACTTATTGAGATAACAAGTTTGATGTCAATGTTTTCAATAATCAGTCTTTCACCTCAATAATTAAGTTGTGAAATTTGTTACCTAGTATTCTTGTTTTCTTTTTGGGTTCTTTTTGGGTTTATGTGAATCTGCAATTGTCGCTCCGTTTGTTTCGATGGAAAACCTTGTGTAAAGATAGTTTTCCGTGTTTTTTAGTGTTTGGTAGCATAAAAAAAGATGAGTTAAAGGAAAACTATCTTTAGTCAACATAAAAAGTATGACTTATTTTTAAACATTGTTTTCCATTAAATTTTTTTGGAAAATAACTCTATCTCACAGCATGCTAAATAAGAGAAGTTAGGAAATTGTTTTTCAAATCACTTAAAGTTAATACCAAACATTGGAAAATGAGATAGTTTTATAGAAAATAATTTTTGAAAAATGACTTATTTTCTAGAAAACATCATTGCTGAAACAAACAGAGCGACAGTATATTTGGTTCAGTTTTAATGAATAAAAAAAAAATTAATTTTTTTGTCTTTATCTTCACAATGATATATCGATCATGCAAGTTTTTATTAATTAAAATTTTCATAATTAACATTATTCATCAATTGCTATTTTTATAATAAGTAATAATCATTTTATTGGGCAAGAGTACCACTTCATTCGCGTGGAAATATATTTTCTTCAAAATAAGTCTTGGCACTAATAAATTGATAAATGTTGTTATAGATTGATGTTGCTGAGGCTAAGAAGAAGGGTGAGATTGGAGCAAAGGAGCGCCAAGGCCTAACATCACAAAACGCTGCCAAAATTGATGCTGAGACTAAGATCATAACGACTCAAAGGTTAGGAGATGCCCAAAAGGAGGAAATTAACGTTAAGACTAGTGTGGAACTATATAAGAACCAGAAGGAAGCTGAGTTGGTCAAGTCGAAGGCTGAGTTGGCCACCAAAAATGCTGGGTGGTCTCAAGCCTCTCAGTTGGCGGAGGTGGAGTCGGCAAAGGCGGTGGCCATAAGGGAGGCTGAGTTACAAACTGAGGTGGAGAAGAAGAAGGCATTGAATCAGACTGAAAAACTCAGGGCCGAATTGCTGAGCAAGGCAGCAGTGGAGTATGAGACTAAGGTACGTGACACTAATGTAATCTTGTTTTACCTTTTGTTTTTTGTGTTTTTGTTGTGTTACTTAGTTTATGAATTATGAGTTTCTCCTTCAATTATGTTTAAAAAATTTGGATGGCTTAAGGTTTAAGAATAGAAGAAGGATTAATAGGGGTCCCATAGATAGAGCTATAGTTTGGAGAGAAATTATTATGTACTCCTGGAGTACTATAAATGCATATTCCTTCCTCTCACATGAATGGTAGGTCCCACTAATTAAATTCATGGTAGGACCTACCATTTATATGAGAGGGGGAAGTACGCATTTATGGTATTCCGGAAGTACCTAATAATTTTCCTAGTTTGGAGGAGTTTCCACAAACCTTTAAAGATAAAGACTTAATATCAATTCATTAATAATATAATTAATAATTTTTAATTGAATGCATGATCTATAACTTCCTTAATATATCATTTCGTAGGACCAAAACCTAGAATAAATCAATATATTTTCTTTATATTTAATGTGAGGAGTTAAGTTTCACCATTTACCAGTTTCATAAATTTGTATGAATTTCATAATTGTACACCTTTCTGAATTATAATGTGACTGATTCCAATCCTCTTTTTCTAAATCACTCATATTCTACTTCTAATAAAAAAGATCATGCAAAAGACATGGTAATACATGTTGCTTTGTTATGCTAATAAGTTGGTTCACTTTATGATTTGATGTTTATATTTGGGTTACAACTTACAAGTCTTATATACTATCCGAAAACCCATGATATATAGGGAATGGATTTTTTTGTTAATATGTGAAACATTGATGATATAGGTGCAAGAGGCAAATTGGGATCTGTACAAGAAACAAAAAGCAGCGGAAGCAGTTCTCTATGAGGCACAGAAAGCTGCTGAGGCACAGAAGGTAAGCGCAGATGCCAATTTTTATGCCCGCCAACAAGCTGCGGAGAGTGAGCTGTATGCAAAGAAAAAAGAAGCTGAAGGGATCGCTGCACTCGCACAAGCTGAAGGCTTTTACCTGAACACCCTATTGAAACAATTGGGAGGAAATTACACCGAACTAAGGGACTACATGATGGTCAACAAGAATATGTACCAGGACATTGCCAGGATTAATGCTCAGGCTGTGAATGGAATGCAGCCCAAAATTAGTGTTTGGTCTAACGGAAAAGGCGGCGAAGATGGTGCAAATGGGGCAATGAAAGATGTTGCTGGGGTATATAGCATGTTGCCACCATTGCTAAAGACTGTGCATGAGCAGACTGGGATGCTTCCACCGGCTTGGCTAGCCACATTGAGTGATGTTACTCATGAATCTAATTAGTCTGTTTGGTTTTTGTACCATTGAAACAATGCTATGATAGAACTTACCAATATTTGTTTAGTTTTACTCTTACATAGAGGGCAAGGAACATTGTGTAAATGTTTATAAGTTTGCTTTACGTTGATACTAATTTGATGATTTATACGGATCGGTTTGCTACTTTCGGTAAATTTATGGTACCTTTCGGCCTTTGGATTCGTTGTTTTCTTTTTATCATCCGTGTACATTTTGCTATTATCAGTTATTATCACTATTGTTATGATTATATATACCACAAGAAACTTAGCCTTTTGCGACCAAATTATTAGGGACCAAAAAGTCCTTGCCAATAATGTACTACTAGCATTTTTTTTTTTCCATTTTTTTATGTTGTGGCAAAAGTTGTGCTAGATTTTTGTAATTCAAGTTCATTGCGGTTTGCTTGACATGCCAATGCGTGAGCTACCTGATTACGACCCACATGTTGAAATTAAGGACCATCCAATGCACCCTCTGAGTCTGAGTGTCATTGCTGTTGGCTTGGTAACCTCAATAATGTGACCAATTGGGCTTTGATAATTATTTTCTTTTTCCAATTGTGTGCAATAATCTTGCTCTTTTTTTTTTTTTTGTCCCAGAAAAACAGGGACTTTGGGAGATGCAATTCCTTGGTTTTAGCAGAGAATTTAGAATCCCATCGGATTTCATTTTTAGATTATGCCTTTAGCTCTTTTTCCTTTAATATTTCATATGTTAACATTAAACCTGATAAGAAAATTATAGGGAAAAATGCCCATACACTCTAAACTTTAGACTAATGAGCAAGACACCCCTCAACTTTTATATTAGCTAATTTACTCCTTAAACTTTACACCGGGAAATCAATACTTTACCCTCACATGTAACTTTAAATTATAAACTCACCCCAAGAAATTGAAACCCAACAGATCTTACCAAAAAAAAAAAAAAAAAAACCAACTGAGAAAGAAGAACAACCTAGGTCTAACCGGCACAGAGAGAGAGAGAGAGAGAGAGAGAGAGAGAGAGAGAGAGAGAGAGAGAGAGAGAGAGAGAGAGAGAGAGAGAGAGAGAGAGAGAGAGAGAGAGAGACCACGGCATGGCGTCAAGTTCTTTCTTTCTTTCTTTCTTTCTAATGCAAGTATTGTTATTTCAAATTTTCATGTACTCTCTTTTTTTCAATTGGAATTTATTGGTTTGATTTAATTTTTGGGTTGGGGTTTTTGTGTGCTTGTTTCATAGAAGTTAATGGAAATTACAAATGAAACAAACATTAAATTTGAGACTTGAAATTACAGTATACATGTCAGGTGAGGTGATCCTTTTGTTAAATTTCCTTCTTCTTAGTGGTTCAGGTGAAGTGATTCTGTTAGTTTGATTTCCAGAGATTAAGAAAATGATAATTTCAACAGCCTTTGAGTCTGTTCGCCTGTCAAAAATTTTACAATGGAAAATATTTGATGCTATGATCCAATTGGTTTATGGTTTGCTTTATCTTTCTATTGATGAAATATTTCAATAGTTTCATCTTTCAACAGTCCTTGAGTTTGTTGGTTTGTGAAAGTTTGGCCCTTTGTGTGTTGGTTCTTGAGTAGAAACTAGAAATGGCATTTTCCCGTTTGGGAAAATCCATCATGTGCTTCTGGTAAGTGAAGGGATTATAAGCTTCATTGCTAAAAATTGCAACTTGGGGATTTGCAACAAATAAGTAATAGTAGTGAGTAATCTCACGTCTTAGATAGAATTGCGAGTAGTTTAAGCGGTGTATTAAAAAGTTGTTGTTGGGGTTTCAACTCAAATTGTATTGAGTGATAAAACTATAATGAATTTTTAAGCAATAGCAGAGATTGACAATACTATGGAGAAATCTCATTCTTGGTTTTTTTTAATAAAAATGTGTTAAGTGAGTAATCTTTGTTAAGTGGGAAATCTCATTCTTGGTTCTTGCTTATATTATGCAATTATCATGTTGGACAAATTTGATATTTGCACTTAAAATAAGAAGGCCATCTGCATGTATTTCATCAAATTTAGTTCACTTTGACAATGGTATTGGTGAAATTGAGGTCTTGTAATTGAATGCAAGGATTGTGACAAGTAATTGATTGGTGGAATTCTGTCCAAAGATAAGATAGTTAGGGGGAAACTGGAGATCGCTATGGCAAGTAAAACCAAAACTATGCTTGAAGATCTAGCAAGAGAAGGATCATTTAGAAGGTTTCTCGACAAACAAAGTTCTTTCAATGAAAAATTGGATACCAGAGCTTTCTCCAGTTGCAAATATTCTTATTCGTAGATGCTCAAATTAAGCTTGTACTTTGTACTTCTTACATGTTTACTTTAACAATAGATGTATCTTGTAGAGTTTTGTTTCGTTGTTATTTGAAATTTGTTCGTAATATTGGGTTTTAGTATGGACATCATGTATCCTAGCTTATTTCAAATCCATTTTTTATGGCACACATATGGCCACTGTTTTCTATTTATATTTATGCTAACAATGAAAATTGAATGATGCAAAATCCTTGGTATTTCTTCAAGTGAAATTCAAGAAAGCTTCAATGTAGAGGCTACTAAAAGAAGGGTTTGTAATGTAATGTAATATAAAAATGTTCACAATTATGTAATGTTCAACTTATGCAATTAATGGCATTCCATTAATATTAGGGTTCTAGGAAAAGCTTATAGCTTAAAGTACTAATGTATCAATCCATATTCTTTGTTTTGCTCATGAGAAATATATATATATATATATTTTAAAATTATCAAGGAAATAGTGGAAATTTCTCCTATCAAGAAGAGGCCAATATATGACTTGCATAAGTCATTGTGGTTTGCATTAAGTCATTAGCAGGTATATAAATTGTGGATCAAATCATTTTCCTTAGCTAACACTAACAATGTCACCTTATTCAATTGCTTTGATTCATATATTAAGCTTAAAAATGCAATGAGCACTAAAAGATGTCTATCTCCCAATAAGGGAAGAAAGTCTCAACCAAAAAATGAACATTTTCCAATTTGCCATGAAATGAAATATCAGCAAGTGTTTACAAATGGTATATTGTTTCACAAAAATAACACCAAACGAATCAATAATTACACTTTTCTAATACACCACTCCTTGAAGACTACGTATGATGCAAATACGAGTCCCTATGTTAGGTGTACATTCTTCATGTTAGTGTGTTGGTTAAACTGGTTAAACTTAAGGAATCTAGGCCTTGAATTCCTTCATCATCAGAAAACCCTTCTATAATCCTCAACTTATCACCATGGTCTAAATCTCCTTCACTATTCCAACTCAATAGAATCACATTGGGATTGAAGGGGTGGTGCATTTGGTATAGAAGGTGAATTTGCAGGAAGTGACAGTGGACATTCAGCCATGGCTGCATCACAAAATTAACAAGAAGATTAATAGAAAGAGCTGGAAAAAGAAAAGGAAGAAGAACAATATAGAAAATAGGGGGAAAATTAGGGGTGTCAAATGGGTGGGTTTGGGGTGGGCATAATTGGGTTAAGTATATAAAACTCATTTACCCATTAAAACCCATTTAACTAATTGCTTCTAACCCAAATCCAACCCAACCCAATTATTATGGGTAAACCCCAACTCACCCAATTAACCAATTATCAAAATTACCAAAATGCCATTAAAGTGAAAACCCCAACACTTTCTTGGATTTCCTTTTCCACTCTCTCTAGTCTCCACTCTACTTTCCCAAAAAATCAAATTAAACAAAAGATACAAACTTGGAAAGAAAATCGCTTCAAATTGGATCATCCTTCTCCTTTCATTTTCCCACACTTTCTCGACATGCAAACAGCACTATCTAAACAACAAATTAAAAAAAATAAAAATAAAAAAGGGGCCTAATTTATGAAGCATTTAGCTTCCATTTCCTACACTTTCTTAGCAACCAAACAAATCACCAAAACAGGAACAGAATCGAAAGAATTCAAATTAAATGTTCCCATTATTCCTGCATTTTCTTTTCTTATTCCCACTATTCTCTAATTCTAGTATTTGTTTCATTTTGGCTTTGATCGTCAATGTCAAATTTCAGCAGATCTAGAGGCTAATTATGCAGATCTTATTTGTTTTTGTTTTAACGTAGACCTTTGATTACAAATTGAATTCCAATTCTCACAATGCTAGGTATAGTTTTTTATTTTTTATATTTTGGGTACAAAATTTGATTTGGATTTTGAATTGTTTGGAAAATTTTGTAGAGGAAGTGGCAGTGTCGATTGGAGAAGTAGAAGGGAATGGAAAAAGTTGTGAGGCTGAAACGACAGCATCTAAGGATGAGAGGTGAAAGGTTCGAGTCAGATCTCTGAGGAAGAAGACAAAGAAGAAGGTTATGATGAATGGTGGTCGTGTTGGTCATAGTGGTAGTTGTTCTAGTTATAGGCTTTCAATCTCCCTCTCTCAATCTCTCAGAAAGCGCGGAAACAAGGTCGCTGATTACTGATTTGCTTCGATTTCGATCAACGACGTTTGTGATTCCAAGGAGGAAGAAACTCTTTTCGTGTACAAAACCACCGGAAAAGCCAAAGGATACGGCTTCGTTTTGTTTACAACTCGAAAATCAACATTGAAAGCACTCCAAAACCCTAAGAGATAAAGAGAGAGAGCAAGCTAGAGAAAGAAGTGTTTGGAGGCCGAGAAAATGAAGGAAAATGAAAACACTGAAACGTCTGAGGGGGCTTTTTTTTGGGAAGGGCTGGGTTGTATTTTGGTATATTATTTTTGGGTTAAATGGGTCTCATTGGTTTTTAGTTAAAACCCAATAATCACTGGGTCTAATTGGGTTGATGCTCATTTAACCCAACTAATAATTGAGTGGGTTTGGGTTCAATTAGAGTGGGTGGGTTTGGGTGAGCAAATGAGTCTGGGCTTACTTTGCCACCCCTAGGGAGAATACATAAAACTCCCTATCCATAAACTATTCCCTCAAAGCTAGAGATTTTTACAAGTCTACTTATGTAAATGAAACAATATGGAGAATAGAATTCATTGTAAATGGCCAACAAAAAAAAAAAAACAAACAAACAAACACCTCATACCTAGTGCTTGCACCAAAGGATTAAAAAAAAAAAGAAAACAAAAATATGTAATACTCTGGATCAGAATGCATATGAAAAAATCTCATCAATAACATGCTCACTCAGTGATAAAAAAGATTTACATTGCTTCAGTCACACCCCACATCTAGGCTAATGAACTGAGTGGTATGAGACCTTTATGTCCTCAACAAGATGCTCACTGATGAACTGAGTGGTATTGGTCCATCATGGTCTAGGTTGTGCTATCAATGAAGGCTTGGGATTGAGCATGTGTGTCCTTCGTGTAGGTGACCATCTTGCAACAAGAGGTTGTGCTTGCAATTGTTATGCTAGAGGAGCCTAGAAGCTTGAAACGATTTTGTGAACTGGTAGGAACAATAAATATCACTAAATTCAAATATGTAGCTTTGACAAAATGGTTATCATTATGTATAGTATCACAAAATACGATCAAATAACAATGTATTATAATCACTTCTTTTCCAAATTTTCTTCTTCAATTCCTTACTTTTGAACCAATAAAAGTAACTTCAAAACTCAATCTTCCACTAGAGAGCAGAATCAATGCAGCTGATATATTAGAGCAGTAGCCATATTTCTCTCAAGCATTTCATCAAACAGTTGTATAGCATACTCAAAAGAAATAGTGCAATACATGTTCACTACAACACTAGCCACATAAAAATCAATTGCAAAACAATATAAAGAATATCATTCATTCACCTAATATGTATAATGTAATTACAACTCCAAATTTTTAATGTTTGTTTCATTTGTTAATTTCATTTTCTATGAAACAAACAAGCTCACAAGACCCAACCCCAAAAATTAGACCAAACCAAGAAACTCCTATAGAAATTCATACAAAGAGATTAGTAAAACGGAGAGCTTTTTGTGGATTTAAATAATAAAAATACTTGGATTAGAAAGAAAGATAGAAAGAAGAAGAAGAAAAAACAAACAAACCAAGAGGTGGCTATTAGACGGCGCAGTAGAACCATTAGGCGCTGTCGGGACACGGGCGGCAAGAGGACGGGACGACGTGCCACGATGGCTATCTCTCTCTCTCTCTCTCTCTCTCTCTCTCTCTCTCTCTCTCTCTGTGGTCAGACCTAAGTTTCTTTTCCTTTCATCAATCCATAGGGTTTCAAATGAAGAGGGAATAGTTTGTTTTTGGGGAAATTGCACTTTACCCACCTGTGATTTGGCCCATTTTAACAGTGCCCACCCGTGATTTAAAAATTATCACTTAACCCACCTGAGGTGGCCTCCGTTAGACCCCCATTACCCACCTCTACACTTTCCGTTAGAAAATCCCCTTTACTATATAAGCCAAAATTAGAACCCAAATAGAACCCTAATAGGAAGAACGAGCTCTCTCCCTCTCTCTACCTTAGAATCCCTAAAAATCCCCAAATCCATAATCCCTTTCTCTCTTCACTTAGATTGCCAAAGTGAAATCTGACACTTGCAAGCAAGAAGGTGTATTGAAGCTTGGGTTTTTCTCTATATCAACTTTAGCCCAGTTTCCTTCACACTCTCCATCAAAGTCGCCAACACAAGCACCTGCTCCTAAAGCTTCAGCGCCGTCGCCTACAGTTAGAAAGACTCCAGTGCCTACTTCATCTCCGACAGTGGTGAACTCTCCTCCTTCTGCTTCTTTTGAGGCTCCGATGATTCCTCCATCTTCGATTAGTACTCCACCTGTTGAAGCTCCTAGACCAGCTCAGAGTGGTGCCATTTTGAATAGAGTTGGGTTCGCTGCTGGATCTATGGCTGTAGCAGTATTGACCCATTAACCCAAAAATCCATAAACCCAAAAAATTTGAACCTAGCAATTTGAACAAATTGCTAGGTTTTTTTTTTTTTTTTTTTTTTTTTTTTTTTTTTTTGCAGGTTTTTTTTTTTTAACTTGCAAATATGGGTTTGTTTTTAGAAAAACCAGCAAAAGAAAGAGGATTAGAGTTTTATTTTGTGATTGTTCTATGAAGAATTAAGTAGTCAATTTGAACAGATTGCTGGGTTTTTTTTTTTTTTTTTACTTGCAAATCTGGGTTTTTTTTAGAGAACCCAGCAAAAGAAAGAGGGTTAGAGTTTTATTTTGTGATTGTTCTATGAAGAATTAAGTAGTCAATTTGAACAGATTACTGGGTTTTTTTTTTTTTACTTGCAAATCTGGGTTTTTTTTATAGAGAATCCAGCAAAAGAAAGAGGGTTAGATTTTTATTTTATGATTGTTCTATGAAGAATTAAGTGGTCAATTTGAACAAATTGCTGGGTTTTTTTTTTTTTTTGCAAATTTTTTTTACTTGCAAATCTGGGTTTTTTTTTAGAGAACCCAGCAAAAGAAAGACGGTTAGAGTTTTATTTTGTGATTGTTCTATGAAGAATTAAGTAGTCAATTTTTGGATTTAGCAGTGGAAGGCTAAAGAATCTATGGGTGTATGTTCACATGGATTTGTGGCTTTGTTTGTGACTGCAAGTGTATTGGTTTTCTTTTTTGTTTTATGTGAAGAAGAAGAAGGAGAGAAAAGAGGAGAGAGACTTAAAATATAATGAAAAAGACATATTTACCCCTATTTTTAATGGTGAAAAGGGAGAGGTGGGTAACAGAGGTGTAACAGAGGTTACCTCAGGTGGGTTAAGTGATAACATTTAAACCACAGGTGGACACTGTTAATGTCACGCCTCAAACCCAAAAGGGTCCAAAGCATGAGAAAGACATCTCAATGGTACCTGTAGATTTTGTTCCTTTTGACAATTCAATCCAAATAAAATCATATCAAGTACCAGCATCAAGAATTATGATAATAATTCTATTAAATATACTCCCAAAGTAAGTCAAAACTCTATGAAATAAATACAATGACCATTGGTCACAAAAGAATGGAGGTCTGAATAAATAATTATATATTATCAGCTTGTCCCATTAGTGGAAATAAAGGCATAACCACTATTAGATACAAAAGAATCGGGTCAAGCCTACTCTAAGTTATACATCATCAATTCTCTCCATCACAAAAGTCAGCCTCCATCAGCAGTTAGTCTAACTACTGCTAGCCACCAAAAAGCTGTCTCAAAATGATAGTTGCCTACTCTGAAAAGTTTATAAAATAAAGGGATGAGACAGATCTCAGTAAGTAGCATATTTAATGGGGGTGGGGGAAATTCAAGTTTCATGATAAGTAGCATTTTACAAAACATGCTATAATTTGGGAATTTCCATTTAAGTTATGCAAAAACAATTTCATTAACTACATGACAAGAAAGATAGGAATAGTTTTGTACCAAGCTTCCATAAATAACTATGAAACTACATTTCATTCACTGTGAGCCATAAAAATATCCAATACCATTTCAAAACTAGAAAACCTCACCCAAGATGCAATAACGACCCATAAGGACGGAGATATCACCCTTACATCATACCGCCACAAACAAGCTAGAGCCCAAACACACTAGCATTATATGTACCTCTTTTGGCATGTGGTCTATTGGCCCTGCCAAGCCTCACTCACACCCTCAAGGATTTACCTATCCCCTCCATGGGCAGTAGGGGATAACACGTCATATAGTACCTCTTTTGCATGTGGTCTCTTGGCCTTACCTAGCCTCACCCACACACTCAAGACGGGTAATCACCAACATCAACGCATTCAAAATACATCGTTTACTTCCAAGTAGTTTCATAAGGTATTACAACAACCAAATATCCACAATATTCTCAAAAGTATTTCTTGTCAAAAATGTTTTGCATCAATATTTCCCAAATAATACAAGACAAGATAAATAAGCACTTTTAAGTTTCCAATATACCATAAAGTCCATAATTCCTTATCACAGGATTAAGTCAGAGATGCTCATATTTTCCATGTAAACAATTCATGCATTTCCCCAAATGCAATACCAAATATGATGTATTGTTCATATATAATAATATATAGTAGGGTCACAACACAACACTTTTAAGAAAACATATATTCATATACAATTTTCCAAATTGTGTTTGACCTAAAAACAACATTTATAAAACATGGTTATTTTCCAAAAATCCCATTAAAAAGCTACTTACCTTGCAACCCGCAAAAAGGCCTAATTTTCCAAACTCCAAATAAGATCAGCTAAGAACCTAAACAATATCAAGAAAACTTATCACAATAGGCATAAAGCTTGACATTGCATCTAGCTAGGAATTAGAAATTGCTAACTAAGGAGTTAACTAGGCAAGCCTAGCATTTAACCTTACAAATAATGGATTCCACTTCCAAAGTTTCTCAACAATTCATTACAAGGCATAGAGTCCCATTATACTCAAGAATCATTCAAGGTGTTATCTCTAACATCAAAACCTCAATAATTTATGAGTAGTTTCCAAAAGGTTTTCACAACATCATCAAGAGACCCATGACACCAAAATCACAATATCCTTCAAAACTAACAATTTAAATCTTTAACTAGCTCCAAATAAACCATAAAATTTATATTCACCATTTATTTCACATGATATACCTCAAAACTCCTAAATATTCACCATACATAAACCTTAGTTAGCCACCACTAGAAAAAAACATAAACCTACTCATCAAATTAGTCCATCAAATCAAAAACCCATATACATAATTACAAGAATATCACCCAAGTAGCTCATAAATCTCATGAACATCATTATTAAATCTTAAGTAAAAATAACCTCAAATAAGAACATAATACCCATCAAAAGAGATTAGAAATTTTACTTCAAATACTAGAGGTGAGTGAGCCTTACCGTTTCCTATTAAGCTTTCCGATGATCTTGCCGGAAAAAGATGGTGGAGGTGATGGAGGATGAGCACCGGTGAGAGAGAATGAGAGAAATGTTTGTGTTGTGTTGATGAGAGAAAATGAAAAAGAAAAGAGTAGAAGACCTTAGTTGACCGGCCAAAGAGGGAGAGATATGAGTGATATTTGTGTGGTGGGGAAGAGAGTGAGGTAGGTGGGCACATGTGAATGCAAATAAAAAAAATCTAACCATCATTTTTTTTTTTTTTTTTTTTAACTGGGACATTACAGTTAAAACGGACCAAACCACATGTAGGTAAAGTGCAATTTTCCTTTTGTTTTTTAAAGCTCATGTGTCTCACATTATCATTCGGTTAGTTTTTTAACGGTAAATTAATAGGGGTACTGATTTGGCAGGTAGGCAAAGTTTATAGAGTAAATTGGCCGATAAAAAAGCTCAAGGGTGTATTGGCCACTACTTCAAAGTTCACGAGTGTGTGGGCATTTTTCTCAAAACTTGACATACCTTTTGTTTTGAAGGCGCTCCAAGAACCAAAATCAATGCAAGAGAGTTGAAATTGTAACAAATAATCCCTAAAAAACTATTTATAATAAAATATAGAGTTATGGATTCCTAATCAAATTTGGTTAGGGTTATGAATTCTTAATCAAATTTGGTTTTATATATATATATATATATATATATATATATATATATATATATATATATATATTTTTAAGGATGAATGTGTTGGTAGAGTCCATTTGATATAAAATTTAAATCCTATTGAGATTAAAAATGATATATATTTGTTGAGTCTCATCTATAGATATAGGTAAAGCTGAGAGAAAATCCAATTAAATTTCAAATTGGAATTCAATTAGAGTCTAATTTTGCGCTGCATGTCCTGTCTAACCTAAATTTTTAAATTTTTGTACCAAGTGAGTTAATTCAATGTAAAAATTGGATTTCAATTAAAGTTTAATTTTGTGACATGTGTCCCATCTAATTTAAGTTTTTTAATTTTTGTACCAAATGAGTTAATTTAGTGTAAAAAACGAGGAGTCCAATATATATAATAGATAAAACTGAGAGAAAATCCAATTAGATTTCAAATTGAAATTCAATTAGAGTCTAATTTTGCACCACATGTCCCATCTAATTTAAGTTTTTAAATTTTTGTGCCAAGTGAGTTAATTCAATGTAAAAATTGGATTTCAATTAGAGTTTAATTTTGCGACATGTGTCCCATCTAATATAAGTTTTTTAATTTTTGTACTAATGAGTTAATTTAGTGTAAAAAACAATATAAGTAAACCATAAAAAACATAATTTTTGAATGATTTATGAGCCTCTTTTTTTGTAGAACTAAAAACAATTCAAGAGTATAAGTCATCTATATCTATCTATCTATCTATCTCTCTCTCTCTCTCTCTCTCTCTCTCTCTCTATATATATATATATATATATATATATATTAATAAGTAAAGCTGAGAGAAAATATAATTAAATTTTAAATTGGAATTCAATTAGAATCTAATTTTGTGCCACATGTCCCATCTAATCAAAAAATTTAAATTTTGAACCAAGTTAGTTAGTTTGGTGTAAAAATTGGATTTCAATTAAAGTTTAATTTTACAGCATATGTTCCATCTAATCAAAATTTTTTAATTTTTGTACCAAATAGTTAATTTAGAGTAAAAAACGATGAGTCTAATATAAATAAATTATAAAAAAAAATATAATCATATATCTAACACTATATATAAAATTAAAGGAAGAGAAAGTTTAAATAATTTTTTTATTTATGAGCTTTTTTTATAACTAAAAAAAATTCATTTGGCACAAAAATTATATATATATATATATATATATATATATAAATAGGTAAAGCTTAGAGAAAATCCAATTAGATTTTATAATTAAAGTCCAATTTTGCACCATGTGTCCTAAATTATTTATTTTTAGAGAGAGTTTTATTTCTTAATTTTGGAATCAAATGTGGGACTATATCATAAATATCCATTCAAGTGAGTTATTGTATACAAAAACCAAAGAGTCTAGAATTAATGAGCATAAAAAGATTTAAAATTTGACAATTTACATTTTCTACCTAATAACATTCTCACAAGACTTTTTGAAGAGTGAAAAAAAAAAGAAAAAAAAAAAAAGAATGACTATCAATAATATTTAAATTATATATGTAAGATTATTATACTATGCATCTTAATTTGTATCTTTTAAGTAAATCCATGCATATGCATGTGGTTATAAGCTAGTTTGATATAATTATAGAGTTTAAATCTTATTGAAAAACGTGATTGATTGATATAAGGAAATATGAAAGAATTTTATTTTTTTTAAATGTCATCAATGTAGAAATTATCAAATTAATGGAGATATATTCCGTTTTTTAGGATAGATTTATATTAATGGGTTTGTTAGGATTATCTAAAAATTCCTTGATTATGTGATAATTTAGGTCTCCTTTAAGTATAGTGGTTGTTCTCATTAAAAAAAAATTATAGGGGTTGTATGGCACCAAACAAATTTTTTTTTTAAAGAAATTTAATAAATTTTCTGTAATTTGGTGCTATAAAATCGAAAAAATTAAATCGAATTAAATTAAATTAAAAAATATAATTAAAAAATGCTGATATGGAAAATTGTGGAGAAGTTAGCCAAAAGTCAAAGGATTCGGTTATATATATATATTAGTGTAGGTGCTCAGAAAATAAAGGCCCAAGCCCAAATAATAGAATTTCTATAGAGAGTGGGAAAATAGTTCAGGTGCAATTCAAAGCTAAGCACAAGTTTAAGGCCGAAAAACTCAATGTAATAAAGAGATATGATTCAAGTAGTTGTTAAGAATAGTGCTCTCCTCAGGTTTGTCCGAGGATTTATTTCATATACACAAATATTTCAGATTTTACATAGGATTTTCCACAGTTTGCTTCACTATTTCTTTTAAGAAAAAATGTTTAACCCCTTATCTGGGAGGTTCCCCTTCATTATATATCCTTCCTACTTGTATCCTACCCCTCCACTTGTCTCAAGGCTTTTCTTAAGATACTTATCCCATCAAAGTCCTATTTAAGGTGATGGAAGGAGCTGCTAGCTGTGAAGTCACTATTTAGGTGTCATTTCTTCATTAATGCAGTTAATAAGGTTGTTGCAGAGCATTTAATGTGGAGGGGGGAGGTATACCTTTCTAGGAAGCTTCCTCCCACCATCTTTGCCCCCCATATGGTCCTTTCTCTTCTTCTTGGGCTTTCATGAGACACTTGCTATCCTATCTCCACTCCCATCCTCGGGTCGGCAAAGTCCTCAGAGTTGATATACTTCTTTGAGTGGTATGCAAGATATTCCGTATTCTAATCCTCTTCAGTCCTTAGACCTCTGACAATTAGTGACGATAATTCATAGTTGTCTCTAAAATAACAAAAAAATGGGCTTTTTAGAAAAAAGTAGTTGAATGTGTCCATATTTAAATAAAAAATCGTGCTTGAGAAGAACTTTAGTAGAGGATTCTAAAATCCAAAAATTTAAGATTATTTTTTTGCTAGAATTTTAGAAAGAAAAACATATAGTATCTCTATATATTATCTCTTCTCTTCTCTATTTATTAAGATAATTTAGAAAATTAGTTATTATCCCGTTAACTTCCAAAAATACCCTAATTTAATTAACTTATCTTTATTCCTAAAAAATAAAAAAATAAGGTTAAAACTGTAATCCAACAAAATTCAAAAAATATATATATATACTAGAGAAATCTCCCTTTTCAAAAAAAAAAAAAAAAAAAAACTCCTTCGGTTTTCTCTCTTTCCTACTACTAATCTACTTATCTATTTTCCTCTACCATCACATGTCTCTCCACTCTTATTTAAAACTCAAAATTCAAAATTAACCACAACTACTCAAAGATAAGTTCCACAGATTGAAGACTTATCTCATAACAAAGTCACCAGCCACACGCATTCATCTATATCTCTTCTTCTTTTTTTGGTTTTTTATTTTTTTATTTTTTTTATAGACATCTAGCTCTCTCTCTCTCTCCAAGGAACTGACTATATAGAAACTTATGGGGCTTACATCTCCAATCCAGGTTGGTAATTCTCTAATTTTTTTTTTTTAATTATTCATTTTCTCCCCTGATATGAAGTTGGTACGTGTTTATTTGATTCTCTTTCTTTGGTTTTCTCAGTGATGAGGGTGTGATTTCATTTGGTTTGGTGGAGAGGCTGTGATCAAAGACAACCTTCCACAACTAGTATCACATATTTTTCTCTCTCACACACTCTCTTTCTTTTACTTTTTTGTTCCAGTACAAGATAAAATTCTCACTCTCAATATCTTTAAGATTATATTTGTAATTGTTAGTAATATCATTCCAATTGATATTTATGGTTAACAAAAATTAACTTACTTGGAAGAATGATTTATTGGTTTTAATTGATGCTTAAGTCCATTGCATTGGGCGGTGTTAGTCACATTTTAGGTGAAGTGCGAGAATAATTTTCATTTTATGTCATTTTTTTGGATTAATTTGTGTGAAATTAATTTTGTACCAAGTGTGGGTTAGTTTTGTCTTCCCATAATTCTGTTTTAAATCTTTTATCTTATATAAATTTTTTTTTTTTCTTTTTTCATCAGCAACCGAGATTACCATCCACTATTTGATATATTTGCAGGTTGACCAAGTAAGATTAAGAAGAGTAGTTTTGGTTGTGCTTCACCAGATTATCAATGACGCGTCATTCTCTTCCTTGATGGGTTGATGTTGTTATATGTGTAGTATTGTTGAAAGGGTTTGACTTACCTCCAATACTTTTTTATTTTAAATACACAATGACAAGCGGTGGTAAATTTTAATCTTCACATTTTATTTAGTTAGTGGATAATGAGACAATTTCTCATTAAAACAAAAAGAGATTTCAGTTAAAGTACTAGAAATAAACCAAGCCCTTATTGAAAACATTGATTGCAAGGTTTTCACACTGTAAAGAATTAATCCGATTGAAGGTGAAAGATTTATATTATTTTTTTTGCATGTGTATTAGTTTCATGTTGTGATTTAATAGGCTACATTAAAAGTGATATCCCCACCCAATGAGTAAAACCATACATATGTGTACAACATACATTTGAAGGTGGTGCTCAAATTTAAAATTTATGAGTTATTTAAAAAATCTCTAATTTGCTATAATTTGTTCGTTTTTTAATTTATAATTTAAAGAATCATTAGTTAAGTATCTAACTTTAGCAAGTTTAATTAATATTCAAAATCTTTGTTCAAATTCTGTAGTTTTTGTTATCAGTTACTTCACTAGGCTAAAAATGAACAAATCTACACATGAACATATGATTTCAATGCTATTTTGGTATTCATTTTTTGGAGCTAACCTCATATATCAATAATTTTTATATGCATAATATTATTGGACAAATATGTAAATCTCAAAAGAATTTTAAAAAATATATATATATATATATATATATATATATATTAATTATAGAACACTAGCCTCTAAGCACGCCTTTTATTTTTTTTTTAAAAGTTCAAAATTTTCATTCATCATAATTTGGGGTTGTTGCATTCTTCAATCACAAAATATCTAGAAGTGTGATGAGATTTATTCCTTTATGGGTGAAACAAATTTTTTGTATATAAATCTCATCATACCCCTAGGTATTTTAGGATTGATGAATGCAGCAACCCCAAATTATGATTAATAGAAATTATGAACATTTAAAAAGTGTTTTTTTTTTAATTCTTTAAAACCAACGGGCGGGGTCTTAAAAAAATAAATTAAAAAATTAATGGGAGAGTGATCTTATTTTGTAGGTAATGCTTTACATGGGAATCGGAGATGTACTTTTACTGAATTTTTTTTTTTTTTTTTTTTTTTAACCTAAGAGGATGTAGGAGTATTTTTGAACTACAAAATTGTCCATACCAAATAGGGAAAGCCTCTTAAATGGTAGTACTAGCCTCTGAGCGCATACTTAGAGGTTAGTTTATTTTACTCTTTTTTTTTCTTTTTTTTTTTTAATGCTTTGGCCTCGAAAGATATTAAGACAAATGAAAATGATTTTGAAACTATATAAGACATAAATAACGTAATTGAATATTTAGAATTTATATAAAATGCAATTGAACATTTGCCAAGCATGTTTGAGTTTGTTACATATTTTGAATTTATTTAATGGCCATTTTTATAATATTCCTGGCTTCAATTCCAATTATACATAGAGATTATATATGATATATGTCAAATATTATTTCACCCACAAATGCATAACAGTACTCATCACAATCTTTAGTATTTTGTGCTTGAAAGATGTTATAATCCTGAATTATGATAAATGAAAAATATTAACATTTTCAATAATAAAAAAATGCAGCAATTCCAAATTATAATTAATGAAAATTATTAATTTTTAGAAGGGAAAAAAAAAATTGAAGAGCCTCTATGCACATGCATGAGCGCGTGCTTAGAGGCTAGTTTCTTCTTAAGAGAATAACAATACCACTATACTAGTGAAAGTCCCATGTGTTACACGGTTCTAGTCATGAATTTTGTATATTATCTTATTTTGATATTTAAATCATTGTTGTAGTGTTGATTTTATTTAAATAGATATAAGTTATATCACCCATTTAGCTGTAAAACTGACATATATAACATTCTAACTTACTAAGAAATAAAAGTAATACCCTAACTTAATGTAACATTCTAACTTCCTAATAAATAAATATAACACATATATTCTTTCTCAAAAAAAATATATATAAATATATATATATGTATATATATATATATATATATATATATATATATATATATATAACACATATATTAATATTACACATGAAAAAAATAATGGATTTAATAATTAAAACATTTGAAAACAAAATTTAAAATTAAGCAAAATCCCAATTCATTAATGAAAAACAATCTAAATTTTTGAACTTTTAAAAAAAAAAAATATGTATATATATATATATATATATTGAAAACATAGTTAAGTAAAGATAGACTTACATAGGAATTTGGACCAATTGATATAAGAACATTTTTAGATCCTTCTTTTTCTATTGTATCCAATTTCATGTTTACAGCAAATTTTGCTTTTAAGGAAAATAGATTACATGGAACAAAGCACCAAACAAAAACCAAAACAAATTAAATCCATAATAAAATATTGATGTCAACAACAAATAATCATGTGATGAGAAAATAAATGATACAAATATATTGCTTGCTATATTGACATCTAAAAAAAAAAAATGCTAAAAGGTGTAATGACCATGAGATTAAGAGAGACATAAGTTTATATTTCAACATAATTTGTAAACACAGACATAGAATTTCAGCCTATCTATAAAACTTGTTGATAAAATCATATATTATATAATAAAAAGGTAAAAAATACACAAAATCTATTCAATTTGATGAAAGGAAAAAAATACCTGTAGGGTTGTAGGTAGGGTAGAGAGGAGAAATGAAGAATATAGAAAATAATTGTAATGTAGGTAGTAGAAAGAATAATACACCAAAAAACTATGTGTATATATAGAGAGAATTTTAAGTTGTGATGAGATGATATGAACAAAAGGAAAGAGTTTAAGTGAAAAAAAAAAAAATATATATATATATATATATATATTACTTTATTATGATTTATTAGGAAAAAGATGATATAAGATGCAAATTTATTAAAAAAGAAACGTATTAAAAAAAAAAAAAAACAAAAACAAAAACGTAGTTTGATACGTAATAGTAATATTCAATTCTATCTTTTTTTCCTATAAAAAAAATTCTATCTTATTTGCTTTTACGTATTTTATCTCTTTTATTTAAAAAAAAAAAAATTAATTCTATCCCCTTTTTTTATTATTATTATTATTTATGTAGGTGATTCTATCCTATTGATTTTAGGTTTTATTGATAACATTTTAGATAGACACAATTAGAGTTGTGGTTGTAAATCAAATGCTTTCTTTTGGTACTTGATTATTAGGAAAAAGATGACATAACGTAGTAAAAAAAATTAACAAAACAGGTAGTCACATGACAAAAATTAACAATGCATATTTATCCTATCGATATTCTATCTTATTTGCTTTTATTTATTTATTTTTTAATTCTAACCTTTTTTATAGCTAATTCTATCCTATTGATTTTAGGCTTTGTTGATAATATTTTAGATAGACACAATTGTAGGTTGTAATTGTATGGTACCAACCAACTAAATTTAATCTCTTTTTGAAATTTTAGAAAACACTTATTGTAGGTTGCATGATTTGTTAAAACACATATTGTTATTTTATTCAAAGAAATTAATAAGAACAAATAAAATGTTGTTTTTATCTAAAAATTACTATAATTTGGTGCAGACATTTGGTGCAATCACGGCTTATAAGCCCAACTTTTATTATATAGTATATGATATAATATGATATGATATAATGTAAAAGGATTGATATGTAGGATTTTCCCCCTCCAAAATACCACTATAACAACTATAAGAAACATATTATATACAATTTTTTTTTCTTAAGAGAAATGAATATTACACACATTGACAAATATATGTCACAATTACGGTCTCTGTTTTACAAAGCTAATTTTTAATAAAATCTACATAAATGAAAACCACTTCAAATTGTCCTTGAAATTGTACAATCAAGAAATAGTGCCTCTTACCCAAATGCATCCAATTTGGCCTTTATGCAATCCAACAAATTTGTGAATAAGTTAACCTGGTTAAAAAGGAAATGGAGAAGAAAAAAAATGACAGCTTTTATAAGGTAAAGTAATTATTAAAATACTCACAAATAAAAATAACATCATGGTATTATTTTTTAAACAACTTAATATTAAGCAGTGGAAAAGTACAAACAAATAAACAAACTATACCTTTTCATAAGGGCAATTTACACTATGCTCACCTGTAATTTGCTCAAAAAACACTTTACCTACCTGTGATTTAAAACTTAGCACTTTACCCACTTGAAGTTAGCTCAGTTTGTCTCCTATTATTCACCTCTATTAAAAATATGGGTAAATTTATATTTTTGTTACCCTTTTATGTCTCTCTCATCTCAAAACATAAAATACTAAAAAATCAAGAAAAAAGAAGATCAAAAAGCTAGGTTTTGTAAAAATTAAAACCTAAATTTTACATCTTTTTTCATGTAGCAACTTTTAGATTTTCTATTTTAAAACCTTCCCCTCTTTCTATTGAACACACACATGAACAAAGCCATTAGCAACTTCCTCTTAATCCTCGAACGAGTAATGATTAGATGAACCAAACATGGAGGCAACATCAACCATGAGTCTAGAAATACATAACAATGAAAAAAGAATTGATGGATGTGGGAAAGGAGTTGTTTACTGTTGAAGCAAAATTAATCGTTGTTTGGGTATTGAGAAAAAGGAAAACTTTGCTAAACTGAGATCAATTTAATTGTGTAGCTTTTTAGTTGAGGTTGAGTTTCTCAATATTGTAGGAAGGAGAAATTTGTTTCATGTTCCTCAACGGCAACCAAAGGGATGGTAATAAATGCCATGAGGAAATATGATTCTGTAATGGATATGCATACTAGTGAACTCGCTTAAATTACATTACATTTTTCAGATTTTTTACATATTTAATAGTTCTGAGGTTTGATCACTAAAACTTTTTTGTTTTTCGGGTGCTGTTTTAACCTGTTGCAATTCATAATATTAAGTACGCTTTTAGGGCGCATGAGCATTCAACATCAGGGATTTTTGAAGTAGAACCAAACCATTGTTCTGGTTTCATATTTAGGAAATCAATAGAAGATCTAAAAGTTGTTACATGAAAAAATATGTAAAAGTTAGGTTTTAATTTTTACAAAACCTAGCTTTTTGATCTTCTTTTTTCTTGATTTTTTAATCTTTTATGTTTTGAGAGGAGAAAGACATAAAATGGTAATAAAATTAGACAACAAATAGAAACAAACTACTGAACTCCTAAAGACTAGGACAACCCAAATCAACACATTCTAACGTGCTGCTACTAATTTATTCAACAAGTTCGTGAGTTTGGTCATGACTCATGAGCCATGTGCTCGGATTTGAAGCTTGAATTGTGTGCCTGTGTAGCTCTTGGTGAACACATTGGCAATTTGGTCCACACTGTTAAGATAGCAAGCCATTCTTTATTCAAGGACAACTTCCTTACAAACAAAATGATAGTCAACTTCTAATTGCTTCATGTGTTCATGCAAAATGGGGCTTGAACAAAGACGAATTGAGCTAAATTTATCATACCAGATAAGTGGGGGTTGAAGAAGGAAAATGTGTAATTCTTCAAAAAGAAGTTGAAACCAAGATAACTCAATCGTTGTGAGGGGAAGTTGTCTGTACTTGGCCATTCGGCACCATCCTAAGTATTTTTAAACCTTGTCGGGCATTCTTCCATTTCTTCTTGTACATCTTTATTTTTCAAACTATCAAGTAACTCCTTCTCCATATCGGCCCCTTGAAGGGGAGGGATAGGTCATCAAGGGAACCCTAACGAGAGAGAATACTTGCCTAGTGAGGGAGGGAGAGCTCCTATGAGAGGAGAAGGATTCTCCAAGTTTTACAAGTAATTTAATCTTTAAAAGCATGAAGAATTTATGTTGATTGACATTTTTTTTTTTTTTTATTGTTTGTTTGGTATAACGACAAGGCATGATGTTTTGATAAACCATTAAAAAAAACTAGATGATGTCCCGTGCGATATAAAGACTATTTTACAATTTCTTTTGAAATCATTTATATATATATATATATATATATATGTATGTATATATTAAAACCTACCTATAGTACTTATTTTGTTATATAATATTTATATTTGCTCACAATATTATTGAATACTTTAAAACTTGATTTTCTTAATTCATATTTTATTAAAAAAAAAAATTGTATAACACTATAAGACTATAACATATTATAATATTTACCATTAAAATTAAGTAGATTTTATGTTTTAAACTAATTAAATGATTTTGAAATCTATAAATAAGAATTTAAAGCATAAAATATTTATATATTCTAAAATTACATAAATTTAAACAACCTACCAAACACTTCCTCAACCACTCTATTCTCACAACAAAATACGGAAACCTCAATCGCAAACACCCAATTCATTATCTCAATGAAATTAAAGAAATCATTTTTAAGTATCAACATAAAGATAACGCAATTAAATAAAGAGAAATTGGCTAAAAACACATCAATTTATCAAAATTTAATTGTTTTAAATTGGGCTTCCGTATCCTTTAAAAAAAGCGGAAAATACTTTGAAATCATCATCAATTTTTTTTTTTTATTACTATGGCTCATCCGCACAAAACAACAATAAAAAAAATTAAAAAAAAAAAAAAAAACCTACAAATTATGAGTTATTACACAAAATAAAAAATAGTCAACTTCATAAATAATCAATTAGAATGTTTTTTTTCCCTTTTTCTTTAGTTCTAAAACAAAATACATTTATGACTTTCCTAGAACAAAATCTTAAACACCCAAAGACTCAAAGCAAATCACAATCTTCACAACATCTGATTTTAACATCAAAATTGTAAGCTACCATCACTGAATAAAAATTGCAATCTCCCTTCCTTGGTCAAAGCCTACTCACACGAGTTAGAATCAAATGGTACCACAATGCTAAAGTTATGTACGTGTCTTTGAAAGGATGAAGGTAAATAACATCGTTTTTGTCTGAGTGTATTTGAGATGAGATGGCATGAAGGGTTGTTGTGGGCATTTATATATAAAGGAGTAGAAGTGAAAAGGGTAAATAGAAATGCAAAGAGTTTTTTATGTGTGAGAGAGAGGAAAAATCTTGAAATATTGAACCGAATAAAAGAAATAGTAGTCTTAAAACATTGAATAAAAAAAGTAACAAAAAGTAGTCTTGAAACATTGAATCAAAGGAAATAAAACGTCCTTAATTTTAAATTTGTTCTTATCTCTAATATGGCTTAAGAATATTTCAATTATCTTCATAGAGTGTGCCACATGGCAGAACTTCATACTTTCTCATATGAGGTCTATGCTTTTATATATATATTGGTATTGATTGATTGATTGATTGAAATAATAATTTTGGACTTGAATGTATTTTAATTTTGGAGAAAGCCACATAAAATAAATGTATATTTCTTATTACATATTTTTAGAGAGCCACGTGAAAGTGATAAATAAGGACCCGTTTGGTAAGAGATTTCTAATAACGTTGTTTGTATTTTTTTGAAAATACGTATAGGTGAAAAAGTGTGTGAAAATACATATAATGTAGTTTAAACATTGAAAACTGTTGTTTAAACAATTATAACAAACGGGCCCTAATACACTTAGACCTGTCTTTATAAAATTAAGGATATTTTAGCTATGTTGACTATAAATGTTTTTCAAAATAATTTTTTGGAACATAACCAAACACTAAAAAATAAGAAAAATGCTATGTCTTTTTTTACAACACTCTTTGAACAAATCACTGGTAGTAAATTGTTATTGGTTCTAATTGTGGGTTCCAGTTAGTTCAACTGGTAAAATCTCTGATGGTTGTATAAGAGATCTGGGGTTCAATCCCCGCTTACACCAAAAATTGATTGGTGTCTTGATCTAATGATAATGAGCTATCATTAGGAACGGACACCATAGGTTGAAACTCTCTCAAAAAAAAAATTTAAAACTAAAATTACTTTTTTACCCATTTAGAGCAATCACAGCAGTGGAGGTATATTGCTATATTGCTAAAATTTAGCTCCATTGCTACAGTGCACATCTATAAATAAATATGCACTGTTCATGAGAGCTAAAAAAAAATATATTATTTTATTCTCCCACTTGCTCTCTCTTTTCACCGTGCCTCTCTCTCTCTCTCTCTCTCTCTCTCTCTCTCTCTCTCTCTCTCTCTCTCTCTCTCTCTCTCAACTCCAGTCTGAAGCTCATCTGCATCGTCAACATCGCCTCCTCAACTCCGGTCTAAAGCTCGTCAACGTCGCCTCCTCAACTCCGGTCTGAAGCTCATCGTCAACGTCACAGCTTCATCATCAATGTCGCCTCCTCAACTCCGGTCTGAAGCTCGTCAAAGTCGCCTCCTCAACTCTGGTCTGAAGCTCATCGTCAACGTTGCCTCCTCAACTCCGGTCTGAAGCTCGTCGTCTACTCCGGTCTGAAGCTCATCGTCAACGTCGCCTCCTCAACTCCGGTCTGAAGCTGCGACGATTAGACCCACGCCGACACCGTCCTCCCCAAGCCGCAAGCCATCGTCGCCGCCCATCTCTCTATTCTCTTTGCTGTGATTGAGTTTTTTTTTTGTTTTTTTTTAATTTTTTTTTTATGTATTTTCATATGGGTTTGGTGGTTGTGGTGGTGGTGGTTGATTTTGGCTATGGTAGTGGTGGTGGATGATTTTGACAGTGGGTTTTTGGATTTTGGTTGTGGTGGTGGTGGATGATTTTGGCCAGTGGGTTTTGTGGATTTTGGCTATGAGTTTTGTGATTAATGGTTGTGGTTGTAGTTGTGGAAGTGGCAGTGGCAGCGAGTTGTGGTGGTGGTTGTCATGGCTGGTGAGTTTTCTGGGTTTTTGTTTTGTTCTTCTTCACTGGTTTGGCTGTGTTGATTTTTCTGGGTTTTTGTTTTGTTCACTGGTTTTGATGGGCACGGTGGGGATGTGGTTGTGCAGTGATTTTAATGGGTTTGATGGCGGTTGTGGTGGTGTGTTGGTGGTTGAATGAAATATTATTTTATTGTAGTGTTTATATTATTTTATTATGTTAAAAGTTAAAATAGCTCCACTGCTGTAGGGTATGTGAAGGTAAAATAGATAAAGTGACTTTTCGTATAGCTAAAAAACTAAAATTTTAGATCCACTGTTGTGGATGCTCTTATAACAACAAATAATAACCTGTCACATCAACCATGGAACTACACCTTTTTTAAATCATTAATTTCCATAATTCTAATTGTTAAAATAACATTAATGCCGTGTCAGATCTGATACCATCAATTCATTAAATTCCATTTAAAAAAAAAAAAAATCACTATCCTCTCTCTAGGACCTCCTTGAACTCCTTTAATAGATGCAAAGGACTAACAAGACCAAAGCTCCATCTCTAACCCAAATTTTTTTTTTAAAAAGCCCTCAAGGTTCCAATTTCCATATAAACGCTATAATGAAGCTCTTGGTAATGGTTTAAACTAAAAGCTAGTCATCCCCTAACACAGAAAAAAAAAAAAAAAAAAAAAAAAAAAAAAAAAAAAAAAAAAAGTCCTAATTATTTCATCTTCTGGTAGAACCAAAACACAAAATCTAAACCAATCTTGAATTGGTTACAATACCCAAATTTGAAAGACAAGAATTGCTCACAACCATAGAGAGGAAAAGAGCCAATTGGGTAACTTTCAGTTACGTTGGGCTAGTTATATTTAAAGAAAATTGTTGCATTTCCCTCTCTTATTTCCTTAATTATAGAAGTCTAGATTGGACAACAACAAAAGTAGAACTATTAGGATTAATATGGGGATCAGGGTTGACAATGAAATTGATGGCTTAATTGTCTAAGGTTGGGAAAGGGTAGTATAAGGTTCGAGGATTGAGGTTCAATTTGCCTAGAAACAATAGCACTCAAAGGAAACACAAATCACTGTTATTTAGTTCTCACAGGAATGCCATCATAGCGTATATATGGAACCTTGGAAGGCTTTTTTTTTTTTTTTTTTTTTTTGGGTGATGGGAGGGGCTTCTATTTGGGACTGTGAGTCATATGCATCCCTTGGAAGAGTTCATGGAGGTCCAAGCAGGAGAGAGAGAGAGAGGAAGAAGAAGAAGAAGAAGATGTGATCTAAAGGTCTAAGATCTCGTGGTGGTCGAAGCTTTAACAATGGTTATAAGTACCTAAAAAAATTATGATATAAAATCCAAGAACTGTCCACAATTTACAAAATAGGGCAGTTCAATCACAGTTAATAGGTCCACTTTTTGTGGGGGGGGGGGGGGGGGGGGGGGGGGGTGGGGGGTGTGGTTTAAAGAACCGTCTTGGTGTGTTAACCGGATCAAACTATATGGTTTAGTCCTAGTTACCTACTTGCTACCTAAACTGGTTCTTTAGCAAGTAAAATCTGAAAACCGACCCTACCACAAATATGAAGAAAAAAAAAGCCATGGTTAGATTAGGACCAGAGAAAAAACTATAGAACCAGTGAATGCACAATAACCACTACACCAATTGGCTTCTTTAATTTATGCCACCCATTGGATTTATATTTTGTTTATTGTATTTTTACAAGAATAATAGTTTTGAATTTAATTTTATCACTATTTACTTAATAGTATTTTCTAAATTTATTTGTGTAATAGAATTATGATTTAATTTACATCATTACATGTGAATGTGAAAATTTGTAAATTTATTTTAAAATTAATTTTAATTTTAATTAAAATGATTTTTATTTGAAAGATTACCAAACACAATTTATATTTTACTGTTTTATATATTTTATAAAAATAATGAAAATTCATTTGAAAGTTGTTTAAATTGCTTTATATTTGGTGTAATTTCCATATATTTTTTATACGACTAATACATTTATTTGTATTTTAATTAATATTAAATTAATTTTGAAGTGATCACAGTTCGACCTTAGTTGAATCTCGATTCAACCTTAAAAATCTTGAACTTCTCCCATTTTCAGTTCTTTAAATGTCCAAGTCTGAAAACCATTCTATTTTAGTCAAATTTTCAATTCTTACTACCTTAAGGAAAATTATTAAATACTTCAGGAGTATGATAAATACATACTCCCTCCTCTCACATAAATTGTAGATCCCACCATAAATTTAATTAGTGGGACGTATAATTATGTGAAATTGGGGAAGTAAGCATTTATGGTGCTCTGAGAGTACTCAATAATTACCCCTAATTTAATATATTTATTTATATTTTAAATAATTATTAAATTAATTACAGTATCATTTTCTACTTTTCTAATATTTAAATTAAGACAATTTGATAGTTTCATAGAGTTGAAATCTTTTTTTTTTTTTATTTACTGAACATTGCAGTGTTGTGTCCCTATTTTTCATTATTGCAATTTTGCAAATCACAACTCTCAATGAATTGTGCATATTGGAGAGTGTGAAAGGCTAATGGTTTTGAGAAGATATTCGTTAGTTCAATTGTCAACCTAAAAATTAAATAGGTATGTTTTTAAGACATGTAATAGAATTAAATTTTGTAAAGTTTTTTTTTTTTTTGTTTTTTTAGAGAATTTTAATTTATGAGATCTATTTCTAATGATATCTTTTTATTATTAAACTAAGACATTAATCGATTTTTGGTATAGGTAGAGTTTGAACTCCATATATCTTATTTAACTATCACCGACTTTACCTTGGTTGTAATTCTATAGCATCATTTTATCATATTTTTGTGGTGTAATTGCTTGTGAAATATTGATTTTGAATTATACAAGGAGGCTAGTTTTTTAAACTTAAATCTAATTAGTTGTTTAGGTATGCCTTATTTTTTGAATTTACGTATTAATTATAATTTATCATATATAAAACTTATTTTTATATTTATTTAATTTTTTATATTTATTTGACTTTTCATTTTGACTAGTAACCAAGGCTAGCTTAACTATAGAAGCAAGTGATGTAACTGCCTAATGCCCCCAAATAAAAGAAGGCCCCCACTTATATATATATATATTTTTAAATATATATATATATATATATATAACATAATATATTTGAACTAAGAAAACAATTTTAAGTCTTTTTATTGGTCAATAGAATGTATTAAAAATGCCCAATTGTATCCTAAAATACAGAAAATTAAAATGGAAAAAAAAAAAAAAAAAGTCAAATTCGGGTAACAAAATTAAATCATAGGAGACAAATTGATTAACTAAGTTTTGAAATATGCTAAAATTAAAATTAATACCGGACAAATTCAATAATAATACAACGTAAATGTCTTGAAATATACTAAAATAGAGATTATAAATTTCTAAAACAAAAGACAAATAATAAAAGAAAAAATCTCTCATCTCTCTATCTTTCTGTCTCTCCATCTATATTCTCACATTTCTTTAATTCATCTTGAATCTCCTTTTGTATGAGTTTTCTTTCTTCATTGTGAAATCAATCATTGCAATAGCTTAACTATAGTGGTGGACTGTGGACGGTGTGTGTGTGTGAGCCGGCCCTGGAGGTACCCTCTCTCTCTCTCTCTCTCTCTCTCTCTCTCTCTCTCTCTCTCTCTCTCTCTCTCTCTCTCTCTCTCTCTCTCTCTCTCTCTCTCTCTCTCTCTCTCTCTCTCTGTGAAATTCTCTTAAAGATTGAGGTCATTGAAGAGTACTGAACTAGTGATTTGTGATAACTATTAGCTTTTTATTCAATATTTCAAAAACAAATTTGATCTGCACTACACAACTAACAGGACAGCTTATTGCACTACACATTGCACATAGCAAATATCACTGTAGCACACTACAATCACATGGCCCACACATTATTACTAAAGACACTAAGGCCCCGTTTGGTAACGGTGTTTAAACAAAGAAAACTATTATTTAAACACCACAATACGTATTTCCACACACCATTTTACTCACAAGTATTTTCACAAAACTTAAACAACATTACTAAAAATCGCTTACCAAACGAGCCCTAACCAACGGAACCCACCCACTAATCAGATGAGTTTTAGCATTTAAAGCTTCAAGATTGTTTGGGTTTGAAGTTTAATTAACAAAACATTCTTAAACCCCACCCACTGTATAATAAACACCTATTCACGGATAGTCTCTTTTTATCACACCAATTGATAATTTGATATATATCATATCAACCCATTTGTATTACAGTGATACTAATTTATTGAACCATGTAATAAATTATTTCTTATTTGTGTAGAACTGCAGGTTTAGATTTTAAAGTATAAAGTGGTCACCAAGTTAGAAAAGTTGCAATAATCAAGTTTTATTATTTTGTGGGTGTTATCAGTTGTGAAACTCTCTAAAAAAAAAGGTTCTATTATTTCATACTTTAAATTTTTTTATTTAAATTATAATTTTTACTTATAAATTGTGTTTTATTTATTTATAAATATTTGCTTATTATAAATGTCTACTAGAAAATATTTTTCTGAATATGAAAACCTTCAACAAAACAATAGAGAGAAAAATTAAATAAAAATAAATAAATCTCAAAAAGTATCAATAGATTTTAAATAAAAATAAAAAAATTCAATAAATGTTATTTAATTAATATTTAAATATAAAAAATGCTCCACTTAAAATTTTCACCTAAAACCCTCAAAGTTGTTAAGCTGGCTTTGTCAATAATCCATTAATTGAATGGGTAACTCAATAACATGGCTCCTAGACCAACTTAGGATCTGTTTGGATACCACTTATTGTTGAAAACTAAAAACTGAAAATACTGTAACAAAATAATTTTTAAATATGTGAATAGTGCTGTAGGACCCATTTTTAATGAAAGTTTTATTGAAAAAAAAAATGTTTGTAAATCTTATGAACAATGCACGGAATCCACTAACAAACACTAGACACAACTAAAAAAAAATTTCAGCCATATCCAAACATTCACATAAGGTCTAGTTGGGGTTTAATAATTTAAATTTTAGTTTCTTGCTGAGAGAGATATAATTTAATTCTGTTTTTTCTTTTTCTTTTTCTTTTTTTGCAAGAAAGTATGTGAAATTTATTTTAAAAATAGTTGTGTCATAGCCCTAGTGATTTTAAATTTACATTCACTTCAGTTGTTATCGTAATGGCAATAATTTTACTTCGCCGCAATCACTTAGACGAATTCAATACAAATCCTTCTCAATCTTTGTCTCTACATCATAAAACCTTCACCATTAATACTAAATTACGCAACTAATAAATCAAATGCCCTTTGATATTCATCTCACCAAAGAACGGATAGAGATATTGGTTATTGACAATAATCGAAATTAATTTATACAGCACCAAAACTAATTAATACTGTACATTATTATTACATAGAAAATACGATCTAATTGTTTGGAACCTTCCTATTACCTCGACACGAATATAACGCATAGCATTCCATATATAATACAAATACTCTTTGCTCTTTATATATATAAAGCCTCCTCTAAGCCCTAGATCTCTCTCTCATCTCAAAGCGTCCTCTAAACCTAACCCTCTTATTCATCAAGAAAACAGAATAAAAGAAAAGAAAAGCCTCATCTCCATCTCTCTTTCTTTGAGCTCTCTGTGACACTTATATATATTACCATGATTTGGAAAACAGCTGGTGCTTCGGAGTACCTAGCCATCACTGGCTGGGGCATCACTGACATACGTTTGGCCAAGAAATCATGGGTTTTTCCCGGGCAACGGTACACCCGACTCGACATGTCCCCAGTCAACTACACGTTCGAAGTTCAAGGCATGTCCGCCGAGAAACTCCCTTTTGTTCTCCCCGCAGTCTTCACTATCGGTCCTCGTGTCGACGACATGGACAGCCTCCTTCTCTACGCTACGCTCATGTCCAATCATGACAAGCGCTCCAAACATGTTGAAGAACTCGTTCAGGGTGTCATTGAGGGTGAAACCCGAGTTCTCGCTGCCTCCATGACCATGGAACAGATCTTTAAGGGTACCAAGGAGTTCAAGAAAGAGGTTTTTGAAAAGGTTCAACTTGAACTGAACCAGTTTGGACTTCTCATCTATAATGCTAATGTCAAACAACTTGTGGATGTGCCTGGCCATGAGTATTTTTCATACCTTGGCCAGAAAACCCAGATGGAGGCTGCCAATCAAGCCAAGGTACATCAACACTAAACACTACTTGTTTTTAATAGAACATATTCATAATTCTTTTGCAATTTTTTTTTTCCTTTCATTAAGTTTAAAGGTAAATCATATTTCACACTTGTTAAGATAACAAGTTCGATGTCAATGTTTTCAATAATCACAGTCTTTCACCTCAATAAGTTGTGAAATTTGTTACTTAGTATTCTTGTTTCTTTTTGGATTCTTTTTGGGTTTATGTGAATCTACAATTGCATATTTGGTTCAGTTTTAATGAGAAAAAAAAAAAATTTAATTTTTTTGTCTTTATCTTCACAATGATATATCGATCGTGCAAGTTTTTATTACCTAAAATTTTCATAATTAGCATTATTCATCAATTACTATTTTTATAATAAGTAATAATCATTTTATTGGGCAAGACTACTTCATTCGCATGGAAATATATTTTCTTCAAAATAAGTCTTGGTACTAATAAATTGATAAATGTTGTTATAGATTGATGTTGCTGAGGCTAAGAAGAAGGGTGAGATTGGAGCAAAGGAGCGCCAAGGCCTAACATCACAAAACGCTGCCAAAATTGATGCTGAGACTAAGATCATAACGACTCAAAGGTTAGGAGATGCCCAAAAGGAGGAAATTAACGTTAAGACTAGTGTGGAACTATATAAGAACCAGAAGGAAGCTGAGTTGGTCAAGTCGAAGGCTGAGTTGGCCACCAAAAATGCTGGGTGGTCTCAAGCCTCTCAGTTGGCAGAGGTGGAGTCGGCAAAGGCGGTGGCCATAAGGGAGGCTGAGTTACAAACTGAGGTGGAGAAGAAGAAGGCATTGAATCAGACTGAAAAACTCAGGGCCGAATTGCTGAGCAAGGCAGCAGTGGAGTATGAGACTAAGGTACGTGACACTAATGTAATCTTGTTTTACCTTTTGTTTTTTGTGTTTTTGTTGTGTTACTTAGTTTATGAATTATGAGTTTCTCCTTCAATTATGTTTAAAAAATTTGGATGGCTTAAGGTTTAAGAATAGAAGAAGGATTAATAGGGGTCCCATAGATAGAGCTATAGTTTGGAGGGGTTCCCACAGACCTCTAAAGATAAAGACTTAATATCACTTCATTAATAATGTAATTAATCATTTTTAATTGAATGCATGATCCATAACTTCCTTAATATATCATTTTGTAGGACCAAACCCTAGAATAAATCAATATATTTTCTTTATTTTTAATGTGAGCAGCTTCACCATTTACCAGTTTCATAATTCCGAATTATTAATTCGTATGAATTTCATAATTGTACACCTTTTTGAATTATAATATGACTGGGTCCAATCCTCTCTTTCTAAATCACTCATCATCTACTTCAAATAAAAAAAGATCATGAAAAAGACATGGTAATACATGTTGCTTTGTCATGCTAATAAGTTGGTTTACTTTATGATTTTATGTTTATATTTGGGTTACAACTTACAAGTCTTATACGCTATCCAAAAACCCATGAAATATAGGGAATGGATTTTTTTTGTTAATATGTGAAACATTGATGATATAGGTGCAAGAGGCAAATTGGGATCTGTACAAGAAACAAAAAGCAGCGGAAGCAGTTCTCTATGAGGCACAGAAAGCTGCTGAGGCACAGAAGGTAAGCGCAGATGCCAATTTTTATGCTCGCCAACAAGCTGCGGAGAGTGAGCTGTATGCAAAGAAAAAAGAAGCTGAAGGGATCACTGCACTCGCACAAGCTGAAGGCTTTTACCTGAACACCCTATTGAAACAATTGGGAGGAAATTACATTGAACTAAGGGACTACATGATGGTCAACAAGAATATGTACCAGGACATTGCCAGGATTAATGCTCAGGCTGTGAATGGAATGCAGCCCAAAATTAGTGTTTGGTCTAACGGAAAAGGAGGTGAAGATGGTGCAAATGGGGCAATGAAAGATGTTGCTGGGGTATATAGCATGTTGCCACCATTGCTAAAGACTGTGCATGAGCAGACTGGGATGCTTCCACCGGCTTGGCTAGCCACATTGAGTGATGTTACTCATGAATCTAATTAGTCTGTTTGGTTTTTAAGTATAGTACCATTGAAACAATGCTATGATCATGGGCGGAGCTACATGTTAGGGTGGGAGGGCCATGGCCCCCCAAAATTTTTGAATTTTTTTTTTTACTATATAGAAATATTTAATATTTTAATAATTAGCCCTCAAAAATGGGACTTGGCCCCCCTCCCCCCACTATTTGAGTTGGTCCAATAATGTTCTTAAAAAAAATTGTCTAATTTGTCTAGTAGTTATAGAGAACATATTGTTTCTCAAATTCATTTTTTATGGTAAAATGTGTTCTCATATTTTTTAAAATTTTGGATCATTTATGTCTTTGAACACCTTATTAATTCAATTGAAATTTTTTTACTCACAATGGTAGACAATTTGGTAACTTATATTGAAAATGAAAATTATAAAGATTTCACTATGGAAGATGGTGAAAGATTAATTTAATTCTATGAAACATTTAATTTTAAGGATTCATTATGAAAGATACTAATTTTGTGTGTGTGTGTGTGTATAGATACATGTGTTTGTGTATGTGTACAAAAGTTTGTTTAGACTAATAAATTAGCAACACAAATCGGCCCCCCAATCAAAAATTTCTGGCTCCGCCCCTGGCTATGATAGAACTTACCAATATTTGTTTAGTTTTGCTCTTACATAGAGGGCAGGGAACATTGTGTGAATGTTTATAAGTTTGCTTTTGGTTGATACTAATTTGATGATTTAGTATCCGTTTGGCATGATTAATTTTGCCAACTTATTTTACTATTTAGTTTATTTTTGTTACTATTTATGGGTCTCACTATACTTTTTGATACTATTCATGAGTCTCACTGTACTATTTCAACTAACTTTTACCTTTATTTACAGTACTTTCAATTTGCTACTTTCGACAAATTTATGGTATCTTTGGGCCTCTAGATTCGTTGTTTTCTTTTTTATCATCCGTATACATTTTGCTATTATCAGTTATTATCACTATTGTTATGATTATACTACAAGAAATTTAGACTTTTGCGACCAAATTATTAGGGAACAAAAACTCCTTGCTAATAAAGTATTACTAGCATTTTTTTTCATTTTTTAATATTGTGGCAAAAGTTGTGCTAGATTTTTTGTAATTCAGGTTCTTTGTAGTTTGCTTGAAGTGCCAATGTGTGATCTGCCTGATTATGACCCACATGTTGAAATTAAGGGCCATGCAATGCACCCTCTAAGTTTGAGTGCAATTGACGTTGGCTTGGTAACCTCAATAATGTGACCAATTGGGCTTTGATAGTTATTTTCTTTTTCAGATTGTGTGCAATAATCTTGCTCTGTTTTTGTCCCAAAAAAACAGGGACTTTCGTTTCGTGGGAGATGCAATTCCTTGCTTTTAGTAGAGAATTTAGAATCCCATCAGATTTCATTTTTAGATTGTGCGTTCTTTAATTCTTTTTCCTTTTTTGTTTCATCAAACTTTTTTCTAATTGACCAAAATATCTCTTATATATGTTAAACATTAAACCTAATAAGAAAACTCTACATACCGTTTGTTTTGAAGGCACTCTAAGAACCAAAATCGATGCAAGAGAGTTGAAATTGTAACAAGTAATCCCTAAAAAAACTATTTATAATATAATATAGGATTATGGATTCCTAATCAAATTTGGTTAGGGCTATGGATTCCTAATCAAATTTGGTTAGGGCTATGAATTCTTAATCAAATTTGGTTATATAATTTTTTTTTAAAGGATGAATATGTTGGTAGAGTCCATTTGATATAAAATTTAAATCCTATTCAAATTAAAAATGATATATATTTGTTGAGTCTCATTTGATATAATTATAGAGTTTAAATCTTATTGAAAAACGTGATTGATTGATATAAGGAAATATGATAGATCTTTTTTTAAAACGTCATCAATGTAGAAATTATCAAATTAATGGAGATATATTCCATTTTTTGAGATAGATTTATATTAATGAGTTATTATATAGTTTGTTAGGATTATCTAAAAATTCTTTGATTATGTGATAATTTAGGTCTCCTTTAAGTACAGGGGTTGTTCTCATTTTTTTTTTAAAAAAAGTATAGTGGTTGTACGGCACCAAACAACTAAATTTTCTTTTTAAGGAAATGTAATAAATTTTCTGCAATTTAGTACTATAAAATCGAGAGAATTAAATCGAATTAAATTAAATTAAAAAATATAAATAAAAAATACTGATGTGGAAAATTATGGAGAGGTCAACCAAAAGTCAAATACTTCGATTTTATCTACAATTTTCCTTGCTGTGTGATAATTTATGTCTCCTATAAGTATAGTGGTTGTATGGCACCAAAAAACTAAATTTTTTTTTTAAAGAAAATTAATAATTTTTTTGCAATTTGGTGCTATAAAATTGAAAGAAATAAATCGAATTAAATTAAATTAAAAAAATATAAATAAAAAATGTTGATGTGAAAAATTGTGAAGAAGTCAACCGAAAGTCAATAATTCATAGTTGTCTCTAAAATAACAAAAAAAGATGGGCTTTTTAGAAAAAAAGTAGGTGAATGTGTCCATCTTTAAATGAGAAATCGTGCTTGAGAAGAACTTTAGTAGCAGATTCTAAAATCCAAAACTTAAAGGTTTTTTTTTTTTTTTTTGGCTAGAATTTTAGAAAGAAAAACATATATTATCTCTTCTCTTCTCTATTTATTAAGAGAATTCAGAAAATTAGTTATTATCCCATTGACTTCCAAAAATACCCTAATTTAATTAACTTATCTTTATTCCTAAAAAATAAAAAATAAAGTTAAAACTTTAATCCAACAAAATTCAAAAAATAAAAAAATAGTAGAGAAATCTCCCTTTTCAAAAAAAAAAAAAACTCCTTCGGTTTTCCTCTCTTTCCTCCCACAGTCCCACTAATCTACTTATCTATTTTCCTCTATCATCACGTGTCTCTTCACTCTTATTTAAAATTTAAAATTCAAAATTTACCACAACTACTCAAAGATAAACTCCATAGATTGATGACTTATCCCATAACAAATTCACCAGCCACACGCATTCATCTATATCTCTTCTTCTTTTTATGGTTTTTTTATTTTTTTATTTTTTTAATTTTATGGACATCTAGTTCTCGCTCTCTCTCTCTCTACAAGGAACTGACTATATAGAAACTTATGGGGCTTACATCTCCAATCCAGGTTGGTAATTCTATGATTTTTTTTATTTAATTATTCATTTTCTCCCTTGATATGAAGTCGGTACATGTATTTTGATGATGGTGTATTGTATTAGTTATTTTCTTTTATGGGAAAGGCTTGCACATGAGCAATAATATCTTTTAATTTTAAAAATATATTTTCTCGTAAAAAATGAAAGAAGTTGTAGTGAAAGGCACAACAGTTGTTAGGGATAATTAATTTCATATGGAAGAGATGTGATTGAGAAAAATAAAGTTAAACTGTAGGAGTTTCAATTAATGATGATATGTACATTAGTATTCCAAAAAACAGTAAATTGAATCCAATGTAGAATTACACAAATTGATAAATATAGACATAGGTAGGATAAATTTTTTTATACCAAAAAAAAAAAAAAAAAAAGTCTTAAACAACCACTTGATAAATGACTACCACTTTATATGAGGCAGTCTTGAATCATACAATATTTTTGTACAGTCTCTCGATCACCTGAACTCATCCAATGTGTCAAATATGTAATCAAACAAAATTATTGATATATAACCCTAAAAAAGGGATTCAGATTCTCTAAATTTCCTAAGATACTCTACCAATAGATTTCCTTAAATCCTAACCACTCTTGAATAATTTAATGGTCTAGATTCTGATATGTTAGCATTCTACTTACAATATTCTTAAAATAATAAAACAATGCTGCAAACAAAACAATCAAGATTATTGTTAGTGGAATGCTAACATAGCAAAATCTAGACCATTAATTCATTAAAGAATGACAAAGATTTAAGGAAATCTATTTGGTAGAGTACTCTAAGAAATCTAAAGGATCTGAATCCAAAAAAAAATAAAAAAATAAAAAGGAGTAGGGATTAAAAATAAGAAAAGCAGCAAACATTAAATAGGAGGCAACATTGGTATTGCACCATTGTTACTTCATAATTAAGTACGATATTTGATGATGCAAAAAATCAACAGTTGAGCTCTTCGTCATAGCAGATAGACAAAGCTATGATTAGGGTTGTCTCTATTGGAGGAAAACCTGCAAAACAAACTGAGTGGAAGAGTAACACACCAGTATGGCGTTAGCCAAATCGCCTCCGATGCTTAAGTCAGTAAGGGAGAAAATTTTTAGAGAGAATTGATTGGAGAGTGATCTTTGTAGAGTATTTTGTGTGTACCTTTAACTTCTATTACCTTCTCTTTTTATAATTGCGTGCCTCATTAATGGGCAATGAATTGCTGTATTTATGCTTAATGGCTAGTGCACTACAAAATCTTTGTCTAAAGTTCACAACTCATTCTGTGACCATTGCTCTGTCCGTTACGCTTCGTCATCAATGAGCGTAATAAATGCATAACGTCTTCTCTTAGTTAATGACAATCGTAAATTTCCGACTCATCAATTGCCCCCTTGTTTGAATTTTCATTTGTTAGACGAGATGAAAACATAACCGTCTGACGTTTCGTATTCCGTGTACGGCGCATTTATGATGAGTTGATGTTTGACCTATTGAGTGCCACGTGTACGGTCAAGATGTGTCTAACGTGCAGACTTTTCTTGGTTTTCCTGCGCATGTTTTGGCCATTCATCTCACAATCTCCCCTCTTATTTCCTTTTCTTCGTAATCTTTCCTTGTTTAGTTGGCATTTTAGGGCTTTTCTCTTCTTCAAGCTTTCTTTTTCAATTTTGCGTTTCCTAGTAAGTTCTTCGTGCTCCTCTCTCTCTTTTTCTGCTCTTCCATGGTAAATTACTCATTTGTTAAGGTCCATTGTCCCTCAGTATCCTTTCTTTTTGCTCACTTAGGTTGTTTGCTTGAGATTGTGGAGGGAGAGCATCTCAAGGGGGTTAGTTTCTTCGTCGGTGAGGATTGTCCATATAGGTTTGTCATTTCTTCTTTATTTGCTTTGGTTTCTCGTTCTGCTAGAGTGGCTAGGTTTCTAAAAATGTCTGGGGAGGTTAGGTCTAGTGAGTTGGAAATGGGTTTATCTTCGTCTAATGATTGCGAGGTTCTCGAGGTTACTTCCCCTTCTACTCCCTATAATGCTTGGAACATCCCATGTGCCCTCTTAGGGAAAGAGGAGAAGCGAATCAGGGATAGGTTTCAATTTCCTGATTTGGTTAGAATTAGGATTTAGAGTGACGAGGATAGGGCCTATCACTCGTATGCTGATGAAGTCTATTTCTACGAAGCAGATTTCGCTAGTGGTCTTCGTCTTCCCATTCACCCCTTTATTAGGGAACTTTTTGCATATCTACACATTGCCCAGGCACAATTAGTGCCTAATGCTTGGCGGATCGTCATTTCTTGTATGGTGGTGTGGATGTCTACCAATGATGGGGACGTCATCAAGAAAGATGAATTTCTCCACTTTTATTATTTGAGAAAGTCCAAAGACCCTGGCTACTATGAATTTAAGTCGTGGGATAGGGCTTCTAGGTTAATACTTGACTCTCCATCGTCCCTCAAAAATTGGAAACCAAACTTCTTCTTTATTTCGGGCAGTGGCTGGGAGCTCATCCTTGGTGAGGGCCTGGATGAAGACCCCAATTTTTTTGTAGTTGGGGAACTCCTACGTCTGGTGTGTCCTTCTTGTCTGTTCTTTCTATTATTCATTTATTCTTTGTGAGTGACGATGATATGTGATATACTTGCTGTAAGGTTGAATTTATTCAACCATCTAATTGGCTTTATTCCGTGCCAAATTTGCTTGTAATTCAGCATTTAGTAACCCTGTATTTAGGTGGGTTTGATGTAAGGGTAGTGAGTGAGATAGAGTGAAGATTGCTCAAGAGTGTGCAAGAAAACAGAGACTCACGGCTGGGACTCGCGGGTGACTCGCGGCTTCAAGCCGCCAGACGCAGCACACGTGCCAAGCATGCTGGAAGGTGAACAGTCATGCCAGCTGGAGCACTACAGGACAAAACAGGACAACTGGCCATACAGTTATCTCGCGACTGGATCTCGTGACTTAGTCAAGCCGCGAGGTCAAGCCGCGAGCCACCCCTGTTTTGTTAAACCTGACGTTTCACATTCCTCTCCCACTCTAGTATAAATACCCCTTTTACCCACGATTGTAAGAGAGCTTCCTGAGAGAATTTTGAGAGAGAAACCCTAGAGCAAAACAAGATTGAACCATCTACAATCTTTACATTAGAGTCTCTTCAAATTCCTCATCTCTCTTCCTCTCCATTGCCAAATCCTTAAGAGGCCTTTTTACCATAACCTTGTTCTCACCATATCCATTACTGTGAGAGGGTTGTTTGGTGTTCTGGGAAGCAGTTAGGAAGGAACCAATATTCATTGGTTGATGCTATGGTCTAGTAGCGGAATCCGGGAAGCTAGAAAAGAAATAGGTTCGGCGTAACCTCGTTGGAGCAAGAAGCTTGGAGGGCTTAGGTACATCGGGTAGATTAGGCTTGGAGGGTCTATTACTGTTCATGTATCCCAACTACATTTTCTAGTGGATTATTGACCGCTTGGAGGGCGGCGGAGAGGTTTTACGCCGAGGGCTTCGGTTTCCTCTTCGATAACATATCGCGTGTTGTCCTTGTGTTTGCATCTTCCTTCCCTTTATCTTTGCCTTTTATTTTCTGCTGTGGATGTGATTTTAATTGGCTTAGATTGTTTACCAATTCTGTGTTATGCTTTAGTTCATGTTCCGCACATTAATTGTTTGATTTAAAGATTGAATTGGTAATTTGTTAATTGGTGGTCTAAACGTTCAAGGGTGTTTTTACACTTATTTGAACTTTCAATTGGTATCAGAGCGGGTACACTTGTTGTGGTTTAAATACCTAAGTGTGATCCTTGACCCCTTGTGTTTATTTGCCATGGATTGTGCTTTGTATGACTCTTTGCATGATTTGGTTGGTGATGAATGTAACATGCCACGTGTCTGTGAAAATGCCTCTATGAGTGTTAATCCTCATAATTGTGATGACATGTTACTTGAATCTATGGGTGTTGTTGACAAACTCTTGAAGAAAAATGCTAAGAAGTTTCAAAAGAATTTAAGCAAGTTGTTTTGTGAAAAGGATGATTTGATTGCTAAGCTCAATGAATCCAACAAATTGGTTGAGAAATATAAAAAACTTGCTGAAATTTCTCTTGAAAAGCTGAAAGAGTTTGAATGTTTGAATATGGACTTGGATGCTAAACTTGTTTTATCTAACAAACTTGTTGATGATCTTAAATGTGAAAATGAATCTCTTAAGATGCATGCCAAGTGTTTGATTGCTGAACCTATTGCTAAAAAGGATGATAATATTTGTTGCAATCATGTTGTGGTACCTGATTTTGTGCCTAGTGTGTGTTCAACCTTAAAGGACAAATCGGTGTACATTCCTCCACATAAAAGAAATCAAAAAGTGGAGAGAAATGTTGTTAAGTCAAAACCTTCGTTTAGGTCTCAACCTAAGGTTTTGAATGGATCTAAGTTTGTTCCAACTTGCCACCATTGCGGTGTGATTGGTCATATAAGACCTCAATGTCATAAGTTGAAGAGGGAACAAAACCATGTTGCTAGATCCCTTCCCAAAAAGCCTAATGGACCTAAACACATTGTTTGTTACCATTGTGGTGCCTTTGGTCATCTAAGACCTCATTGCTCTAAGTTTCAGGCTCTTAAGAGAATTAAAAGAAAAGAGAAACTTGAGCTTTTTGGAAGTTGTGCTTTGAAAGCTAAACCGGTTTTGAGTGAAAATAGCATGTTGTTAAAGAAAATGTTTAATGCTCTTAACTCCTTGACTATGTGCATCTCCGGTTCTCATTCTTCCAACCTTCGTCTCACTTCTCTTGAGACACTCATTCCAAACAATCGTTCTGTTTGGATGAGGAAGGGTTCCTATTGTTGAGCTTTTGCTCTTTTGGTCATTGATCTAATTCTTTCGATCTTTGGAGGACCCTTCATGCATTAAATACCATATCATCATGCATTTTGTGCATCTTGCATTTATTAGTATGCATTATTTTGTTCTTGATCTTACTTTTATATTTCAGTTTTGTGTGAGTAAAAAATCCAAAACCACATAAAAAGTGAAAAATTCAAAAAGTTTGATCGTATATGTTTGAGCACATATCACATGTGAGTTTGGCCTTGTACCTTTGTACAAATGGCTTTGTGCATTTACGAGCTTAGCTTGTTATTTTTGCACTTATATCTTTGTGGGAAAAATCTTGACATCTTTGTGTGATTGTTGTAAATCGATCTTCAAGCTTGTCATGAATGATTAGTCAATAGTCATGTTGGTTTTGATACATGCGTAGACTTGTGCTTATATCTCTTCCCACTCTTTTATTTTTATTGCTTAAAGAGCTCAATAAATGTAAATCTCAAAATGAAAAGAGATAATGAGCTGCAAAAGCCGTCGCACATACTAGTATTCGACTAGGAAAAAGGGAAAGCGACTTATATGAAAATGTATGATGCCCAAAAAGCCAAAGGCTTGTTCATCAAATTGAAATATCACAAATTTCAGGCATCGATCTCAAAAATGAGATGTATTGCTCAAAATGAGTTGTATTGATTCAAAATGATCAAATGATATGAATTGTAAGAAGCCAAATGAAAAGCTTCAATCTTATGTAATCATTTTCTTGTGGGAGGTCATATATGTTCATTTCTATAATTGAAATAGACCACTTGACTTAGTACTAGTTGTGTATGACTTGATTGAATTGATCATTGAAGCTTCACTCTAGACTAAGGACTATTCCACATTTGATACACACACATAGCACATTTGCCTAATGTTCAATAAATGTCTTATTCATTTGTTAGATTGTACTTGTCTAAATGTGATGTGTGTGTGCTCAATCTTATATGGATTAATCCAAAAAGATTTTTGATCATTTTATATGTTTTTGGAAGTGATTTTTATCACTTTTTGTGTTTATGTTTAGTGCTTACTTTGTTTTTCAATGTTTAAACATGTTCTATATTGAAAAACAGGTGTCAGAGTTTTTCGCGGCTCAGCTGGCGACTCGCCAGTCGCGAAACCCCAGTCGCGAGCTCATCCAGAAGCTTTTAGCGACTCACTCGCGGCTTGCTCGCGACTCACTCGCGACTCGCGAAAATTTTCGCGACTGAAACTCGCGACTCGCGGCTGGCTCGCGACTCACTTGTGACTTGCGAAAATTTTCGCGACCGAACCTCGCGACTCGCCCAGTCGCGAAACGCCCAGAAACAGCTTTTTAAAGAGCTTTTTGTGGGAAACCTGTTTTAAACCTCTCCCATCCTCTCTAAAACCCCTCTTCCAATATTTTTACATCAAAACCCAACCAATTTGAATGGTTTTTCATTCCATTAACATCTCTAAGGTAATTATAAACTCTTTTCATTAATTTTGATCCTTAGATTATGTTTTGGAGAGTTTTGTGCTCTTGGTTGGGATTTTTATCATAGGGGTTGGGAAAACTTAATTTTTGTCAAATTTCTTCATGGGATTGGTTTCTTTTGTTGATTTGCATTGGATGTTGGCCCCTTGTGGCAGATAGATCATGTATTAAGGGTGAATTTCATGATGTTCATGCATTGTTTCACATTATTGTTCATAGTGTGCATGCTAGGTGTTTGATAAAATGTCTCTTAGACATTTTCTCGCTTGTTTGGACTTCGATGAGTACCAAACTTTGGGGTTTCTCATGTTTCCTCATTAGGAACATGTTTAGTTCATTGGTTGTGTATTTAACACACCTTGCCCCACATGTGCATTTTTCATGCATTGGTCATGCATTGCACTTAACCACCTCTTGCACACACTTTTGCTACCTTTGTCACGCATTGGTCTTGACCTTGCTTCTTCGTCCTAGCATGTCATGTTTACCTTATGCTTTGTAGCATGTTACATTGTCTTAGGTTTGAGCTTCATTTTCTCATTCATCTCGCACCCCTCATGCATCATTAGCATTGTTCGTACCTTCATCTCTTGCCCTCGTTTCTTCTTGACCCTTTGTCTATTCCTGACAAAAAGGGGGAGAGTATACTCTAGAGAGTATACCGGAGTGTTTTGTCATTTCTATATGACTCTTGTGCACATTCTTTGGGGGAGAAATTCTATTTCTTATGCACATTTATAGGGGGAGAGATATTCCATAGAGGAGATGCATATACCAAGGGGGAGAAGGCATTGAGATCATAAGAAAACTTTGTTCTGTTTGTTTTCTTGTTGGCTTTATGGTGCTTTGAGTTATGCTTTGTTGTTCTCATTGCATCATGTTTGTGCTTTGGACATGCATATATCCCTATGCTATTGTGCTTCTTTGAATGCATGTTCAGATGATCATTTGCTTTGCTATGTGATCATTGTAGTCATTTCTATATGACTGTTTTGGTGTATGATCAAGTTGCTCACATGTTTCACATCATGTTTACTTGATCGCAATTTACTTGTTACATTATACTTGTCCTTTTATTACTTGCTTTACCTTGAGGGTCTAATGTGTTTTGTGCAAGTGTTTCAGGTTACAAGTATATATGTTCCAAGTGCATCACAGCTTCTCATCATTTTGAAGGGGAGAAACTTTAAGCACTTTTAGTTTATATTGTTTAAGTTTTTATTCAATATAATGTGGTTTGTACCCTTGTGCTTTTGTAAGCTTTTAGGGTTAATGTTTTATGCATAGTTTGTAGGCTTTATGGTATGTACCTTGCTTAATGCAGCCTTTATGCTATGTTGAAATCAGTACTTTGATCTAAATGTTCTGCATTTTGGTTTATGTACTGTCACTCTTGTGCCCTTGTAGGATTGTTCCTAGATGCATATACCTTGTGTGTTATGCATTGGTTGAGTGTTGAACATACAAGTGTCTTGCCTTGTGCTTGTTAACTTGTATGTCCTTGTGTTCATTCCAAGTGTGAATGAGCACTGTGATCACTACCTTGTCGTGTTCACTTGGTTGATCAAGCCATGGTTTGTTTCTTAACTCCATCTTTGCTTGATCACATATTGCCTGTTTCATATGCATTTTATAATTTTCTGCTTACAATGATCATGGTGTATTGTTGTATTTCAGGAGTATTATGTTCATATGATTCAAGTGCTTCACAGCTTCTAGAGTTAGGTATGAGTGAGTTTTGTTCAACTGTTCCCAACTCACATGTTAAGTCTAGAGTCTGTTTTAGGGTTTTGTCACGGAATAGCCAAAGGGGGAGATTGTAAGGTTGAATTTATTCAACCATCTAATTGGCTTTATTCCGTGCCAAATTTGCTTGTAATTCAGCATTTAGTAACCCTGTATTTAGGTGGGTTTGATGTAAGGGTAGTGAGTGAGATAAAGTGAAGATTGCTCAAGAGTATGCAAGAAAACAGAGACTCACGGCTGGGACTCGCGGGTGACTTGCGGCTTCAGGCCGCCAGACGCAGCACACGTGCCAAGCATGCTGGAAGGTGAACAGTCATGCCAGCTGGAGCACTACAGGACAAAACAGGACAACTGGCCATACGGTTATCTCGCGACTGGATCTCGCGACTTAGTCAAGCTGCGAGCCACCCCTGTTTTGTTAAACCTGACGTTTCACATTCCTCTCCCACTCTAGTATAAATACCCCTTTTACCCACGATTGTAAGAGAGCTTCCTGAGAGAATTTTGAGAGAGAAACCCTAGAGCAAAACAAGATTGAACCATCTACAATCTTTACATTAGAGTCTCTTCAAATTCCTCATCTCTCTTCCTCTCCATTGCCAAATCCTTGAGAGGCCTTTTTACCATAACCTTGTTCTCACCATATCCATTACTGTGAGAGGGTTGTTTGGTGTTCTGGGAAGCAGTTAGGAAGGAACCAATATTCATTGGTTGATGCTATGGTCTAGTAGCGGAATCCGGGAAGCTAGAAAAGAAATAGGTTCGACGTAACCTCGTTGGAGCAAGAAGTTTGGAGGGCTTAGGTACATCGGGTAGATTAGGCTTGGAGGGTCTATTGTTGTTCATGTATCCCAACTACATTTTCTAGTGGATTATTGACCGCTTGGAGGGCGGCGGAGAGGTTTTACGCCGAGGGCTTCGGTTTCCTCTTCGATAACACATCGCATGTTGTCCTTGTGTTTGCATCTTCCTTCCCTTTATCTTTGCCTTTTATTTTCTGCTGTGGATGTGATTTTAATTGGCTTAGATTGTTTACCAATTCTGTGTTATGCTTTAGTTCATGTTCCGCACATTAATTGTTTGATTTAAAGCTTGAATTGGTAATTTGTTAATTGGTGGTCTAAACGTTCAAGGGTGTTTTTACACTTATTTGAACTTTCACTTGCTTTTTGCAGTTCCTCAACACCCTTGTCTAAAGAAAAGATATCACAGTCATGTTGAGAAGGTGAAAGAATACTTGGAGACTATCAAAGATTTTGACAAGCTCGTCTCTTCCCAATCACTACTCCTTCATTTTCTTGGCCCAAAACCATCTAGTAAGGTTCGGAAAAACCTCAAAGTTGTGAAAAAGAATGAGTGTTCCATTTTCTATGTTTTTTTCTTTTTCTTTTTCTTTTTTTATTTATTTATAATTCTCCTTCCTTTCAGGAATGATGACCAGATTCAGTAAACAAAAGTTGGCTGAAGCTTAGGAAAGGAAGGCAAAAGGCTGCCTCGTCAGTGGCCTCCTATCAAGGAAACGTTTAAAGGCGGGCGATGTGTTTAAAGACAACCCCATAGTGACTCCTCCCTCTGCCCATTCACCTACTAAGCGTCCTGCCTCCCTTACCTCGTCTCTGGAAGTGATTGCTTCCGTAGTGGAGGAAACCAAGAAGAAGAAGAAGGTTGCTAGCAAGTCTTTTCTAACAACTTTCTAGGATGATGCCGATGCTACTGCTTTGAAGGCTCACGAGGCACTCTCTGTGGATGACCTAATTCCTTTGATGGCAAAGTCATCCAATGAAGTGATGTCGTCTCATATCCAGAAGCTTGTGCAAGTATATTTTGAACAACTTTTTTATGTTTAACTGTGTTTGAACAACTTTTTTTATTGAGTCATGTTTGAATAATTATGCTAGTTGTGTTTGAACAACTTTTTTATGTTTAGCTGTGTTTGAACAGCTTTTTTATCGGGTCATGTTTGAATGACAATGTTAGTTGTGTTTGAACAACTTTTTTATGTTTAACTGTGTTTAAACAGCTTTTTTATGGAGTCATGTTTGAATGACGATGTTAGTTGTATTTGAACAGCTTTTTTTATCGAGTCATGTTTGAATGACGATGTTGGTTGTATTTGAACAACTTTTTTATGTTTAACTATTTTTTAATAGCTTTTTTATTGAGTCATGTTTGAATGACGATGTTAATTGTGCTTGACCAACTTTTTTGTGTTTAGTTGTGTTTGAACAACTTTTTTATCGAGTCATATTTGAATAATGATGTTAGTTGTGTTTGAACAACTTTTTTATGTTTAGCTATGTTTGAACAGCTTTTTTAATCATCGTAATGAGCGTCTTTAGGTTAACCATTTTTTGTTCATTCATAATAGCTGTGTTTAAACAACTTTTGATTTAGTCAACTTTGGTAGTTGTGTATTAACAACTTTGATGGCTATGATGATGTCGGCTGTGCTTTTGATTCGAAATTTTTACAACAGAGATCCTTGGGACGTCTCCTAAGAATAACTCCTGAGTGTCACACATATTTTTGTTGATAAATAACTCATGGATAATCGTTGATAAATACACATGGATAATGCTTTCATGTATTATTGATCTATGAATGACAAAAATAATAACTGTCGTACATACTAAGATGAAGACTGGGCAACTTGAAACGTAAAAGATTCCTTACTAGTAGTACTTCTTCAAATGTTCTATGTTCCATGGTCAAGGTAGTTCCTGGCCGTCTAAAGACTTAGGGTAGTAGGAGCCTTCTCTAGAGTGACAAATTACTTCGTAGGGGCCTTTTCAGGCTGGTCCCAGTTTTCCTTGGGATAGGTCCTTTGTTGCCTATGATATCTTCCTAAGGACGAGGTCTCCTATGTTAAACCTTCTTACCTTGACTTTTCTATTGTAGTATCTGGTCATTGCTTCCTTACGCTTGGCCATTCGCTTCATGGCTTCCTCTCTGACTTCATCAATTAGATATACATTGTTGTTAAGCTCCAGCTAGTTCTTCTGACCTTCATAAGTTTTGATTTTGATTCGGAGGCTTGTCAATCCCACTTCCACTGATATGACAGCCTCAGTGCCAAATGTCAGTCTAAATGGCATTTCTTCTGTTGGAACTCTTGTGGTTATCCTATATGCCAAAAGGACATTTGTTAGTTCTTTAGGCCATGCCCCCTTTGCCCCCTCAAGCCGAGTTTTGATAATTTTGAGCAAGCTTCTGTTTGTCACTTCTGTCTGACCATTGGCCTGAGGGTGTCTTAGAGAAGAGTAGTGGTTCTTGACTCCTAAGTCTTGGAAAAATTTTCGAAACTTGGGATTATCAAACTGCTTTCCATTGTCCGATATTATGACACGCGAGACTACAAACCTGCAGATGATATTCTTCCATACAAAGCTGGTGATTTTAGCCTCTGTTATCGTTGTTATTAGTTCTGCTTCTACCCATTTTGTGAAGTAATCAATTGCGACGATCAGAAATGTGAGTTGCTTCTTTCCTAAAGGGAATGGGCCCACAATGTCAATCCCCCATTGGGCGAAGGGCCATGGTGAGGATATAGGTGTCATCGTCTCTCCTGGTCTCATCTGGATATTTGTGAAGCATTGACACTTATCGCATGCTCTGACAAGGTTGTGTGCATCATTCTGTAAAGTCGGCTAGTAATATCCTATTCTGAGTGTCTTTCCTGCTAAAGACCTTGCCCCAGCATGATTTCCACAAATTCCCTCGTGTATGTCACGGAGAACATAATCTGCTTCTTTAGAGTTGGCACATCTTGAGTATAGGAGTGAATAACCTCATCTGTACAGTACATCGTCAATAATGACGAAGCAGGCTGCTCTGATCTATATCTTCCTTGCTTCCGTTTTATCTTTTGGGAGCCATCCTTCTTTCAAATAACGGACAATGGGAATCATCCAATCGTCTTATTCTTTTATCTTCAGAGCCTGCTCACCTTCTATACTTGGTTGCCCCCTTATCTCTACACATAGTTCGAAGGTCGCATTGTAGTCATCTGACAAGGCCAATCTTGCTAGGAAGTCAGCTTCTGCATTTTTGGTCCAAGGAATTTGCATAAAGTGTAGGCTATCAAAGTGTTGCAAGAGTTGTTGAGCGATCTTCAAGTACTTTTGTTTCCTCTCTTCTTTGGCTTCATAATCTCCCTTCACTTGTCCAATTATTAGCTGAGAATCAACTTGGACGATAAGATTCTTTGCTTTGAGAGCTTTTATTAGACTTAGCCCTGTTAGCAATGCTTCATACTCTGCCTTGTTATTCGTTGCTAAGAATTACAGTCTAACTGCATACTTCAGTATTTCTCTTTCTGGAGATATGAGCACTACTCCTGCCCCTCCTACTTTCTTCGTGGCAGTCCCATCTGTTTGGACTATCCATGTTTCCATGGGGAGTTCTTCTTCCTTGTAGGGGTAAGTGAATTCTGTGATGAAGTCAGCTAGTACTTAGGTTTTGATTGCTGCTCGAGGTCGATATTCAATGTTGAATTGGCCTAATTCAATTGCCCATTGAAGGAGTTGTCCTGCTACATCTATCTTGTTCATCGTCTTTCTTATCGGTCGGTCTGTCATTACGACAATGGAGTGCACTTGGAAGTAAGGACGGAGTTTCCTGGAGGCGACCACCAATGTGAAAGCTATCTTTTCCATCCTTGGGTAATTTGCCTCTGCTCCCTGGAATGCCTGGTTGGTAAAGTAAACTGGCTTCTGGACATTTTCTTCTTCTCTAATTAGTGTCGAACTTACCGCAGTGTTAGACATTGCTAAGTAGAGGTATAGCTTTTCCCCCATCACCGAGGGACTTAGCAATGATGGCTTCATCAAGTACTCTTTTAATTTTGCAAGGGCTTCTTCACACTCGTCAGTCCACTGAAAGGCCTTTTTCAAGACCTTGAAGAATGGCATGACTTATCCATTGCCCTAGAGATGAATCTGTTTAGAGCTGCGACCTTTCTTGTCAAGCTCTGAACCTCCTTCACTATTTTTGGTGATTTGACCTCAATTATTGCCTTTACTTTGTCTAGATTTGCCCCTATGCCTTGCTAGGACACCATGAATCCCAAGAATTTCCCTGACGCAATAACAAAAACACACTTTACAGGGTTTAGTTTCATATTGTACTTACGTAGTGTGCTAATGTTTTCTTTCAGATTGTCCAAGTGGTTGGCCTCGTCCTTGCTTTTCAACAGCATATTGTCTACGTATACTTCCACATTCCTTCCAATTTGGTGACATGCAGTTCACCAATCTTTGGTATGTGGCTTCTGCTTTCTTCAATCCAAAGAGCATAACTTTGTAGCAGTACAACCCCTAGTTGGTGACGAACGAGGTCTTCTCTTGATCTTCTTCGTCCATTAGGATCTGGTTGTATCTAGAAAATACGTCCATGAAACTTAAGAGCTTGTGTCTAGCAGTTGAGTCTACTAGTTGATTAATCCTTGGCAAGGGGAATCTATCCTTTGGGCGGGCTTTGTTCAGGTTTATGAAATCAACGCACATCCTCCATTTGCCATTGCTCTTTTTTACCATTACTTCGTTTGCTAGCCAATCTGGATAGAAGACTTCCCTGATGAAACCAGCTTCTAGTAGCTTCTCTACTCCTTTAGTTACTGCTTTATTGCACTCTAGTGCAAATATTCTCTGCTTCTGTTGTACAGGTTTGCATTCTGGGTTGACTTTGAGACGATGCTGTATGATCTTCCTATCAATTCCGGGCATATCCTCATGTTTCCAAGTGAAAACATCTTGGTTTACCCTCAAAAAGGAAACCATCTTCTCTTTCTCTAGAGTTAGGAGTGCTGATCTTATCTTCAATACCTTTGTCAAATCTCCTAGGACGATCTCAACTTCCTGTGGTGTTTTTAACGGTTCAAGGATAGGCTCTGGTTCATTGATCACCCATGTGTGGTTCTACCCAGATGCTAAGGCAGCTTCGTAGCACTCTTTTGCTAGAACTTAATCTCCTCTGATTTCTCCTACTCCATGGGCTGTTGGAAATTTCACCTTCAAGTAATATGTTGACGTTGCTACTCTTAGCCTGTTGAGTGCAGGTCTTCCCAAGATGATGTTGTATGTTGAAAGGCAGTCAACTATAAGGAAATCGATTTCCTTAGTGACCTGTGCTAGGTAAGTGCCTGCAATTACGGTTAGAGTGACGATGCCCCTAGGGACGACTCTATCCTCAATGAAGCTCACCAGAGGAGAGGTGAAAGACTTGATCCTTCTCTTGTCTAGTTTCATCTGCTGAAACACAGGTAAATAGATGATATCTGCTAAGCGTCTGTTGTCAATAAGTACCCAGTGGATGTTAAATTTTTCTACTCTAAGCATGATTACTAATGGATTGTCATAGGTTTGTCTAATGTTGCGACCGTCTCTCTCTGACAAAACGATATCAGGTTCTTCATTCATTGGCATCTTTATTGGAGGGAGCCGTGAATGGACACTATTTTTTTCTCTCTCATGGGCTTTTTTCTGGGACTTTAGCATTCTGCCTACCGTCAATCCTCCTAAGATCATCTTTAACTCCCCTGCAGGAAGTTTACTATCTCCTGCGTCTCAATCTCTGTCCTTATCGTCCTTCCGTTGGTATCTGTAGGGCTCCGTTTTCCTGACATACTTCTGTAACTTCCCTTGCCAGATTAAAGTCTTCACCTGGTCTTTCAAATGTCTACACTCGTTGATGCATGCCCGTGGTCTTGGTGGAACCTATAGTACTTGTTCTTGTCTCTTCTTTCTACTGGAGTACTAATTGGCTGTGGCCATTGTAGGGAGGGATTGTCCCTTATCTACATCAGGACTTGCTCAATTGGCATTATTAGAGGAGTAAAGTTAGTGAACTTTGGATTCCTATCTGGAAGTTCCTTCTTTTTCCCTGTGGTCTACCCAACACTTCGTGTCTCTTTCTTCTTATCGTGATTGTTGTTTGTTCTTTCATCTCTCTTCCTTTTTCCTTTCATTTCTTTTGCAAGCACCACGTCTTCTGCATTCATGTACTTCTGAGCTTTTCGGAGCAATTCCGCGACTGTTTTTGGTGGGCTTTTGGTGATTGAGAAGAAAAAATTCCCGGGTAGCAACCCTGCTTGGAAAGTTATCAGGATGACTTGATCTTCAGCTTCGTCTACCTGCAGTAGCTCTTTATTGAATTGGGTCACATATTGTCTTAGTGATTCTCCTTCTACCTGTTGAATGTTGAGAAGATTTCCAATTGGCTTCTTGTGCCTTTGCCCCCCAATGAAATGATGAACAAAACCCTTGCTGAGTTGTTCAAAATTTGTAATAGTTCTTGGAGGTATCTTGCTGAACCATACTCTAGCTGCTCCTTTTAGTGTCATTAGGAATGCCCTGCACATCACCTTATCTGGGGTCATCTGCAACAACATCAATGTCTTGAATGATTCAATGTGATCCAACGGATCCTTGGAACCATCATATGATTCCAACTGTGGGAGACGTAATTTCGGTGGGAAGGGATGGTTCAATACTTCAGTGGTGAATGGTGAGTCTGTCTTTCAGATCATCCCATCCAAATTCTCCCCGCCTTTGTCCTTCATGGCACTTTTTAACTCGTCCATCTCCTTTCTCATGTTGCAAAGCTCATTCTCCATCTTAACTCGTCCATCTTCTCTTAAGGTTTTTGTCTCGCTTGTTGGCTTGGGAGTTTGATTCTTCTTCATTTTGGTTTTCAACTGTTCGTCGACGTTCTACGTTTTGGGATTCCATTATCTTTCGCAACTCTTCATTCTAGCGAGTCAGCTCTTCCACATTAGCCAGGAAGGCCTGGATTTGTTGTTGTTGCACAGCTTCTAGTTATTATGCAGTTTCTAGTTCCATCTTGTACTTCAAGGAACTCTTTTGTCACTGGGAAAGATGGCTTGAATGATTAGCATTTCCACAAATGGCCAAACTAATGATGCAAAAAATCAACAGTTGAGCTCCTCATCGTAGCGGATGGATGAAGCTATGATTAGGGTCATCTCTGTTGGAGGAAAACCTGCAAAACGAACTAGGTGGAAGAGTAACACGTTGGTGTGGCGTTAGCCAAACCGCCTCCAACGCTTAAGTTAGTAAGGAAGAAATATTTTAGAGAGAATTGACTGGAGAGTGATCTTTGTAGAGTATTTTGTGTGTACCTTTAACTTCTAATGCCTTCTTTTTTTTATAGTTGCGTGCCTCATTAATGGGCAATGAGTTGTTGTATTTATACTCAATGGCTAGTGTGTTACAAAATCTTTGTGATAGGCCAAAAATGAATTGACCCCTTGTGATGAATTAATCAATTAATTTAGCTAAGTTAAATTAATTAGATTCAATTACATGCAAATGCGTGGTAGCACAAATAAATCACCAATAAACTAATTATACAGTGGAAAAATAAATAACACGGTGATTTGTTTACGAATGGGGAAAACCTTACGGCAAAAATCCCACCGGGTGATTTTCAGGTCACCACTCTCAAAACTCCACTATTATTACAACAAGCGGTTACAAGTAAAGGAATCCCATGTACTTTACCAACCTACAATTGAACCCTTACTCCAATACCCAATTGGACTTGTTCTGTAGTGACAGTTTCCACTTTTGATGCACGGATCCCAATACGCCACTTTAATCACCAACTAAGAAGGTTGTTGGCTGCAAAGTTCTTCAATTCATCCACACGATAAAGATCAAGAAAATGCTTGATCACAAAATCCTATGGTGCACATACACAGAAACTTCTTCAAGAGAAAGAGATGAACTAGGGCAAGAACTTCGTCTCCGGTTACAAATTGCTTAAACAGAATTTGCTCAATGCTTGTGCAACTTGTGTACTGTTTAACGACCCTTAAAACAATCCTTTTCTATGTCTAGGGTTAGGAGAAAAGAAAACCCAAAGACATATTCACGGATCCCAAGAAAATCATATTAGAATTCTGAAATTCTTAAACCTCGACAGATAGGAGGTGTCAAGCAGCTGTTGAGTAGGTGTCGAGCACACGGGCTGAACAGCTTCCTTAAACCTCGACACATGCTAGCTGTCGAGCTTTAGTAACTTTGTACTTTCAGCTTGCTTTCTTGGAAAGACTTGAAGGCTTCAACACTTGATCTTGAAACATGGTTTCTTGAAGTATTTAAACACATCCTAAATTTACCCAAATACAAGTAAAGTGCATTTTGTCAAAGGATAAGCCAATTACATAAAATAGTGACATATGTTCCTAACAAGTGAATCACATATGTCCTAACACTTTGTCTGAAGTTCACAGCTCATTCTGTGACCGTTGCTCTGTCCGTTACGCTTTGTCATCAATGAGCGTTAAAATGCATAACGTTTTCTCTTCGATAATGAAGATCTTAGTTTAATGATGATCGTAAATTTTCAACTCATCAATATTCAATCTCATTAATCATTGGGATTTTGTTTAAGGTTCCAATACCATCTAAGTAACTAACTTTGGCAAACTACCAATTGAAAATAAATTTTAAGAAAAGCACATTATGGTATTAAAATAACACAGTCCTACAGTAGTCTAAAAAAGAACACAGTCCTACAATGAATAAATATCAAAACTTGATAACATTTAAAATAACACAATCCTAATAAAGAATAAATATCAAAACTTGATAACATTATGTGAATGCATTTGTAAAAATAACGTACCAACATTCAACAAAAACCAACTATAGATTGCTAAATCCTCATCAAAATTCATACTACCAGTGGTCGTGATAAAGAAGTCTTTTGTCTTTGTAAATAGAGTTTCTTCTTCTTAGATTTGATGATGGTGTATTATATTAGACTCCAATGGCAATGCAATCTCACTCACAACCTTTCCATAAAAATTAAATTAAAAAAGAAAGGAAAAAACCCATAATTAAATACGATAATCACTATTGTAAATTTCACACACACACACACACCAAAAAAAAAAAAAAAAAGTCAAAATTTGATTCCTTTTGTAGAACACGGTTTTGGCAACAAAGAAAAATGAAGGTGGGAACAAATGAAGAGACAATATAAAAAATGTGTGCAATGAAACTAACGTGGAAGATATTTTTAAATAGAGATAGTGTGTGCTAATTTTTAAGAAAAATATGTGCCAAACATGTATGAGATATATTTTTCCTTTTAGAAATTGTGTGAGATATCTATAAATTAGAGATAGTGAGCTTAGGAGAAGTTGTGGTTTAGTGGCCTATTATTTCTTTTTGAAACCTAGTTAGACGTGGGTTTTTTTTTTTTTTTTAAGAAAAAAATAAAAACCATATCTAGAGTTTAGGTGAAGTTGTGGTTAGGCTATTAGAATCCTCTGCTAACCAAATTGTAAAAAGAAAAGATTGTAAAAGTTGTGAGTTTTTTTTTTTTTTTTTTTTTTTTTTTTTTTTTAATTTTGAGTAGGAAAAGTTGTGAGTATTTTAAATTTTAAATCTTGAAGAGGTATGCTAACTTTTAAGAAAATGAGGTGAACTTGGGATTTGATTTTTTTTTTTCTTGAATTTAGTTATTGAATTTCCTTATATGCTCCATTTTTTATTTTTTAAATGTAATGATAATATAGTATATTAGGGGTATTTTAATTAATAAAAGTATATATATATATATATATATATATACTTTTAACGGGGATAAAAATATATAAATTAAAACTCCTATACTTTAAGACCTACAAACTCATGTACACTTTGCCAGTTTTTCTCCTTCTTCTTTATAATGATGACATTCAATTTAGCTCTACATCCTCTTCCTTCTTCTTCTTCTACTTTCAGATTTGGTTTCTAAACAATTTAAACAGACTTTGTCAGAGGCTCCTTCTTATACTTTCAGATTTGGTTTCTAAATAATTTAAACAGATATTGTCAAAGGCTCCAATAGCTTTTTAGATTCTCTCTTTTCCAAGTTCCTCTTTTTTTCTTTTTTCTTTTTCTTTTTCTTTTTTTTTTCTTTTCTTTATCATTGACTTTGTTTGAGTTCTTACCTGCCATGACTGTCAAGTATTCAGAGTTTGAGGAGAACTTACCTGTGGGTGAATGTGATTTTTATAAGAATTTGAGGTTGTTTTTATGCTTGCTTATTATCCATGGCTGACTTAAAATTTTCAATTAGGAGGATTTATGCTTGAACTGGCTACTTGAGAAAGGATACTGGTAAGGACTATTTCTATTTGTAGTTTGCACCAACATGTTTCCAAATTTTTTTTTTTCCTTTTTTATAATGAATTCGTTCTTTATTTTTTAAATGATTAACATTGGATTTTTTTTTTTTTTTTAAATACAAACTTTTCACTCAAACACAAACTCTTTTTTAGTTTTTTTTTTTTTTTTATAGGAATTTACGCTACTTTGGTTTCCCAATTTAATTATGTTTTGCTTTTTTTTTTTTTTAATAATGATAACCTCACAAATAAAAAACAAAAAACAAAACAAAAAACTTCAATGTGTTTGTCAACCACTTTTCCATCATTGTTGATTAATTCAAAGTGATTCAACATGTTTGTGAATTGAAAAAGTCATTCAAGGTCATTCGATGTGGTTATCAAAAAAGAAAAAAAGAGTCATTCAACATCATTCCATTTATAAAGTTTGCTCTTTTTTCAATTTTAAAATACTTGATTTATTCAAAATAATGATAATCTTAGATTTATCTCTTTTCTCAAATTTCTCAAATTACATCCAGGATGCATTGGAATGGAATATTAGATAAGTTCGGGTGAGAGATTTTACAAGATTTAGTGTATGATTCAAACCTCACATAAAATGGTTGTTATCTAAGAAATTGTTGTAAAAAAATTTCTTGGATTCAATTTATAGTTTTTTGATAAGGATAAGGGTTTTTTTTTTTTTTTTTTTTTTTTTGATAGAATCATTGAAATCAAAGGTATTTTTCTTTTGTTTTTATAAGAAGGTGAGGAAAAAAGAAAGAAGAGAGAGAGAGAGAGAGAGAGAGAGAGAGAGAGAGAGAGATTTTATAACCTAAAATTTAGGATTTTAAAATTAATAATTTTACTTAGATAAGTGAAAAAGAGTGGTGGATAACTGAAAATTCTTTTAACTACATGGGAAAATTTCATTAAAAAATTAAAAATTAAAAAAACATGGATGATGGGATAAGGATAAGGGTTTAACAAAATATGGAAATAAGGGTTTTTTTTTTTTAATTATTTTTAGTTTCAACTCTAATTCAACGTTAATCTAGGTCAACATGGTTTTTTTTGGATAGAATCATTGAAATCAAAGGTATTTTTTTTTTTTTTTTTTTTTATAAGAAGGTGAGGAAAAAAGAAAGAGATTTTAGAAGAGGTTTCTAGCAAAAGAGATTTAAAGAAGAAAAAAAACAGGGTAGGTTTGATATCCGTTTAGTGGATTGAGGTTTTTTTTTTTTTTGGATGGAAAAGTGGATTGAGGTTTTTATTTTTGTTTTTTTCTTTTGAATAAATAGGGTTGTTTTGAAGACATGGGTTAGTAGGAGAGTGGTTCTATTTTGTAGGAAATCTAGTGGTTTAGCCAATTAGTGTATTGAGTGGCTACATTTTAGGACTATCATAAACAAATAACAGATAGTTTCGTACATTTTTATTTCCATCAAAAATGTTATTCGATAAAAAATGTTACGTACACTTTCTTGATTTTAAAGGTTGTTGTGAATCTTGAATTTAAACTCTTTTTGACTTTTGTTATGGATGTGTAGTAAGTGACTAAATTTTAGGATTAAAAAAAAAAAAACTAAATTTTAGGATTAAACAAAAAATGATAAATGTCACAAATAACATTTTAGGACTACCATAAATAGATAACAGCCATGTCTATTCTTCTTAAAAAAAAAAAAAAAAACCCACATCCATTTTTATTTCCATCAAAAATGTTACGTATAGTTTCCTGCTTTTAAAGGTAGTTTCTAAATCCTGAAAAGGTAGTTGTTAATCCTGAATTTAAGCTCTTTTTAACTTTTGTTATAGATGTGTAGTAAGTGGCTAAATTTTAGGATTAAAGATAAGTAGATAACTCCCATAAATAAATAAGAATTTTCTCTTTATAAAATATAACAATTGAGGAAAGAGGTGTAAATAAAAATTTGGATAAATGAATCATTTCAAAATGATGTATTCTTTTTCTATTCTTCACTGGAAAAAAAGAAAAAGGAAAAAAAAAAGATAATTTAGATATGCCCACAAATATTAGACTGAATTCAATACTAATAATAAAAACTGATGGGGATCAATTAAGGTTCACCCGTCCTTGGTTGTCATCCATGACCTGACCACATCCAAAGAGCTTCAGCATGAAAGGAGTCTAGGAATAACAATATGCATGAATACCAGTCCATTAATAACAAGATGGTTCAATTTGAGGGAAGTCCTCCATGGACGACTAGATGCATGGATGGCCGGATTATACTTGGTAAATCATATGAAGAATTCTCCAAAAGTTCCACATAATCAGATCATGACACATTGCTCTTAATACGTGGAAGGGACTCCTTGGATTTCGCTCAACATACCCCATTTTCTCCATTAACCGCCCACATCATCCACGATGATGGTAGATCAAAACAAGTAGAATCACTTCTAACTCTCTATAAAAGGAGCAAATCCCATTCACCCAAGGTAAGCCCTTACCATTCACTATTTTCTATTCTTGTGTTCTAGAGAGAAAACTGACTTAATCGTTGGAGGGTCCTTGGCCGGGTCACACCGATCACCTTTGATAGTTCTTTCTTTCTTAATTTGCAGGACTTACAACCATTACCATAGCCTGAAGTATTTCAACTTACTAATTTGCATGCATCATTAGTTGGCACCGTCTATGGGGAAAAGGAAAAAGCTTCTAAGTACTAACTTTTTGCTTTCCAAGACAAAAAGGCTGCATTATTTGGACTAGGTAAATGGCCACTAGTCCAAGACACCAAGAGAGTGGAAACGCCTCCAGTCACCTAAATCGTGCACCACCACCCGCCATGACTGTCCAACAACAGTTACAGTCCATGGCAACAGCAATGGAAAAACTGATGCAATAGAACCAAGAATTAACTAGAGAAGTTAACAGATAAAATCAGTAGCAACATGGTGGAGAACGAGGCCAAAATTCAGAGAATGAAGAGGTTGAGAACAATGCTAAAGGAGACTATTCTAGATGTACCGTCACTCGTAGAGTACCACATCTGGAGAGGGAGATGGACCAGATGAAAAGAACCATGGAAGAGATGAAGGACTTCATGAGAAGAGCAAACCATGTGGATGATCTCAACCACAGGATTGATTCCTCCTTCATTGCATCCATCACAAGTCATCCCCTACCTTCCAAGTTCAAAATGCCTACCCTAGACTCATATGATGGGACACGTGATCCTTACGATCACATTGCCACGTTCAAAACAACCATGCATCTCCAAGGTGTTCCAGGCGAAATTATGTGCAAAGCCTTTACTACCACCTTGAAAGGCCCAGCCATAGTATGGTTTAGTAAGCTACTACCAAATACCATAACTTCATTTCAAGAGTTAAGTAAGTTGTTCGTCAACAACTTTGTAGGGGTACAAAGGCAAAAGCGTTCCTCATCCAGCCTATTGAACATAGAACAAGGAGAAAATGAAAGCCTACATACTTTTATTAGTTGTTTTAACAGAGAAGCTCTATTGGTGGACGAGATGGATGACAAGATCCTCTTAGTAGCTTTCTACAATGGAGTCAGTTCAGACTTGTTCATTCACAAGCTGTACAACTAAGAGCTATAGACAATGGCTGAATTGATACATTCGACCCAGAGTTTCATGAACGCAGAAGACGCAATTATTGCCAAGAAAAAAAAGAAAGGTGAATGGATGGACAATGGATATATACACCATCCATAGCAAGGTCCTCGTCCGAAGAAAGCCAAAGTAGGGGAGAAGAAGGATCACCACAGCAAAAAAGTAAGGTCGTCCTCAGGACAATACCAATTACACTCCCTTGAACACTCCACTTGACCAAGTGTTAATGCAAATTAAAGAGGATCCATCCTTGAAGTGGCTTGAAAGGATGAAAGGAGATCTTAGCAAGCAAAATAAAAGCAAGTACTACTACTTTCATCATGACCATGGATATGATACGGACGAATGTTATGATTTAAAGCAACAGGTTGAAGCTCTCATCAAGCGGGGAAAGTTAAAAAATTTTCTTGGGTGAGACTACAAGGACGAGAGATAGCCAATGAAGGGCAAGGCAGAAGAACAGGTGCGTCCACTGTTCGGAGAAATAAAGATCATTGTAGAGGGCACATCAACAGGAAGCTCGTCCAAAGCCAAAAAGACCTATCTGTGGGAAGTCCAAAATGTCCAGATATCTGGATGACCACCAAGGGTGATCTGAGAAGATGAGCCAGCCATAATTTTAATGGATGAAGATGTAAGATGACTACACCATCTTCATGATGATACGATTGTCATTATTTTAACAATTGCAAATTATACAACAAGAAGGGTGTTAATAGACAATGGGAGTTCAGCAGATAGCCTCTACTATCCAACCATCCAGCAAATGAGGATTAACAAGGAATTACTTCGTCCAGTGAATGTGCCATTGATCAGGTTTGAAAGAATGAAAATTCTACCAGTAAGCACCATCTCCCTGCTAGTCATGGTTGGCTCTTACCCATGGCAAATCAATAAGGAAGAGAATTTCCTTATTATAGACTATTCGTCTTTGTATAATGCCATTATTGGAAGACCAACTTTGAACAGTTGGAAGGCTGTAACGTCCACTTACCACTTGTTTGTCAAGTTTCCAACAGAGTATGGCATTGGAGAAGTACAAGGAAATCAATTAGCTGCTAGAGAATATTACTTAGTAATGTTGGTCATGGACGAGCAGATACAAACAATGAACATTGAAGAAAGAAGAATGTTGGCTGAACCAATTGAAGTATTGGAAGATGTATCACTAGATAAGTCCAACCTGGAGAAGTTTACCAGGATTGGGACAAGTGTGGAGGAGAAGACGAAGAAAGATCTCGTTGGATTCCTCAAAAAAGCACAGACGTTTTTGGTTAGAGCCATGAAGACATGTCTGGGATCGACCCAAATGTGATTACTCATCATCTAAACGTGTCTCCGTCCTACAAGCCTGTTCGTTAGAAGAAAAGAGTGTTTGCCCCAAAACAAGATAATGCCATCAAAGGGGAAGTTCATAAGTTAGTCACTGCGGAATTCATTCGTGAAGTTTACCTCCTTGATTGGTTAACTAACGTAGTGATGGTAAAAAAAGCTAATGGCAAATGGAGGATGTGTGTGGATTTCACAGACTTAAACAAGGTATGCCCTAAGGATAGCTATCCTCTTGCACGCATTGATCAGTTGGTAGACTCAACAGCTGGACATTAGCTATTAACTTTCATGGATGCATTCTTAGGGTACAACCAGATCAAGATAGACAAGGCAGACTAGGAGAAAAAATTCTTCATCACAAGTCAAGGTTTGTTTTGTTACAAAGTAATGCCATTTGGTCTGAAAAATGCAGGAGCTACCTACCAAAGGCTAGTCAACCCCTTGTTTCGTCCACAAATTGGGCAAAATGTTGAAGTGTATGTGGACAACATGTTGGTCAAGAAGGCTAGGGAAACATAGCATTTGGATGACCTCCAAGAAACTTTTGATACACTTAGGCAATATAAGATGATACTGAACCCAAGTGAATGTGCCTTTAGAGTTGCATCAGGGAAATTTCTCAGCTTTATGGTTTCACAGAGAGGGATTGAAGCAAACCCTGATAAAATCCAAGCAATATTGAACATAGAGCCCCGAAGAATATCAAGGATGTCTAGAGCCTCACTGGATGAGTAGCTGCCATTAACAGGTTCGTTTCAAAAGCTACTAACAAGTGTTTACCCTTTTTCAGAGCATTAAGGAAGGAATTTGAATGGACAAATAAATGCCAACAAGCATTTGAAGATTTGAAGGCTTATCTCGCTTCAACTCCATAACTGAGCTTGTTCAAGCCAGGAGAAGAGTTATATCTCTATCTAGTGATGTCTCCTCATGCAGTAAGTTCATCCTTGATCACGGAAGAAGGAAAAGTACAAAAGCCCATTTACTACACCAGCAAAGCTTTAAGGGGAGCTAAAAGACGATATCCGCCCATGGAAAAGCTTACATTTTCATTGGTGATAGCAGTAAGAAAACTTAGGCCTCATTTTCAAGCTCATGTAATCAACGTCCTAATAGATCACCCACTAAAGAAGGCCATGAACAAGCTGGAGGCCACTGGATGACTAATCCAATAGGTAATGGAACTTAATGAGTTTGACATTCGATACAAACCAAGAGACGCAATAAAAGCTCAAGTCCTTGCAGATTTCATTACAGAATTCACTCTTACTAAGGGGCAGCAAAGTGAAGAACAGAGGGCAAAGCAGTGGGTCATCCATGTAGATGGCTTGTCCACACAACATGCAGGAGGAATTTAGATAGTTCTACACTTACTAGAAGGAGATCATTTGAAGTATGAAATTCGTCTACTGTTCCAGAAAACCAATAATAAAGCAGAATATGAAGCCCTACTTCAGCATTTGCAATTAGCTAAATCACTTGGAGCAAATTCAGTCCTTGTCCAGGGAGACTCTCAGTTGGTGATAAGCCAAGTGAATGAGACACATGAAGCCAAGGAAGAACCATTGAAGAAGTACTTGGGTAAAGTTAAGCAATACATTAAAAGCTTCGCAACAACCCATTTCCAACAAATACCAAGGGAAGATAATGCAAAAGCCGATGTTTTAGCCAAGACGGCATCTACGAACGAGATAGTGAGTGATCAAGATAAAATCCAATATATTCCGAGCCTAGATGTACTGGAAGTGAATCAGGTAAATGGAGTTACCAACTAGACCACCCCAATTATGTATTATCTTAAGGACGGAGTTTTCCTTGAAAATAAAGAAAAAGTAAGGAAGCTAAAGGTAAAAGCAACAAAGTTTGTCCTTATGGATGAGGTGCTGTATAAAAGGTGTTTCTCTCATCCCTATCTAAGGTGTTTAAATCCAGATGAGTCTTTTTATGTCCTAAGAGACGTCTATGAAGGGGCTTGTGGAAACCATTCAGGGGCTAAGTCCCTCGTCTATAAGATGGTCCGCACATGATATTATTAGCCGTCTATGTAAGCAAATGATAAAACTTACATTAAAGCATGTGATAAGTGTCAATGGTACAATAACATACCTAGGCAACCATCAGAGTATCTTACTCCAATGGTGGCCCTTTGCCCAGTGGGGACTTAAAATCCTTGGTCCCTTTCTCATGGGGACGAGACAAATAAAGTTCTTGGTAGTAGGGATTGATTATTTTACCAAATAAGTGGAAGCAGAGCCCGCGGCAAGAATCACTGAGTGAAATGTCAGAAACTTCGTCTAGAAGAACATAATCTACTACTTCGGAATTGCTAGGGTGCTTGTCTCAGACAACGAATGTCAATTTAACAATACAACTTTCAGAGAGTTTTGCGAGCAGTTGGGGATTAGGAATCATTATTCCTCACCCTCCCACCCACAAGCTAATGGACAAGCTGAAGTTGCAAACTAATCCTTGCTAAAGATCATCAAGACCTGGCTTGAAAGGGCAAAAGGGATATGGCCGGATGAATTACCCAATGTCCTTTGGGTGTATAGGACAATAGTAAGAACTCCAATTGGAAAGACTCCTTTTAAGTTGGCATATGGAAGTGATGCGGTCATACCTGCGGAGGTTGGTCTAACTAGCTACAAGGTGGCTCATTACAACAATGAGGAGAATGAAAAATAGCTTCGTCTAAGCCTTGACATTATGGACGAGGTAAGGATGGATGCAAAACAGAGGGTGGTTCATTACAAAAACTGGATGGCTAAGCACCATGATGCACTGATAAAGCCAAGACAATTCTACTAAGGATCCTGCTCATGGAAAGCTGGGACCTAACTGGGAATGACCATACAGAGTAATTAATTCCAAAAGGTGCGATTCATACTACTTGGAGGCCTTGGATGGATGAAAGTTGGAGCACCCGTGAAACGTGGAGCAGGAAGTACTACCAGTGAGGAGAACTCATCAAGAAGGTCAGCATGGATGAGATTAAAGATTACTAGTGATTACTAGTGATCACTAGTAGTCTATTTATGTAATCTTTCAGCATTTATGTTTTATAGTAGTATTTTATGTTTCTAAGTATTTGAATTCCCTAAAAAGCACTAGCTACTAGCGCGTGCTATGGATGATGTCATGAACAAAGTCCTTTTGTATATAAAGTAATTGAAATTCCCTAATAAAAGAACTAAGTATTAGCAACGACAATGTATTTGGACAATGCTATGTACTAAGTTTTTTGATGTCTATGGACAATGTTATGTACAGTTATTGTATATAGAGCAACTTTAATTTCCTACTTTGTGTATGATTCTATGGAATTAACGTCCATATGAAATTAAAGACATTTAAAATCTTTGGATGCGGAAATGTACCATCATAAGCCATCCTCAGGTGAGGAAAAGGTAAACTGCCATAAAACCTAAGGCAATAACATCAAGTACAAAGAGAAGGAACAAACACCTCCCACTACACTCGTCCAAAAATTAAGGACAAAGAAAAGAATGCATGTGACACTTTTTATGGACAACGCGTTCAACCTACTGGATAATACAAGCTATGGATAAAAAGAATAGCCAAACAAAGTTCCAAGAATAAGTCTAGGGACGAGGAAAGTGTTCACATACTTAGAAATAAAGTCCTAACAATGGATGAAGAACACTTGAAATTAAAATTGGCAATAAAGATAAGACTAAGTAATTTAAATATGGAAGAAAGCATGTTCATAAATAAAAAGAGTGGATGACCATCGCCCAAAAACCCTTTAATGTATCAAGCCCAAAAAAGGCAATTGTATAAATACTCGTTCTAAAATATGGACGTATTAATGTACTTGTAGAAACTTAAAATGGTCTAAAACAACAGACCATTTTTTTTTATTAAAAAAAAAAAAAGAAAGAAAAAGAAGAAGAAGAAGAAGAATTGGAAGTAAATAAGGCAATCACAAATTTTATTCATAAACCACTAGGGGAATTATCTCTTGACTTTGGGTTGTCATTGGCAGGCTGGGTAGAAGCGTCGTCTTCAACATTAATGCCTTCAAAGTTCGTCTGGAGAATAGAGCTCTCAGCAGCAATGCGAAGCTTAATAGGGCTGAAATCCACCTCAAGGAGATGCTTAATCGCATCCATATGGAAGTCTTCAAACCCCGCAGCGTAGTTCCTGTCCAAAAGGTCAGTGAACTTGCTGGATGCCTTGAACTCCCTAATAGCTGCTCTTCTGGTCTCTCCAAGAAGGGTGCAGAGCTCGTCGCTTCTCTTTGCAAATTATCAAGACGAGTGTCCTTCTCGATATCATCTGCTTTTAGCTCTTCGGCGAGGTTCTTTAACTCCTTTACCTCACCCTTAAGCTTGGCCCTCACTTCAGCTCGACGATTGGACTCTTTCTCCATTTCACAAACCTTTGCCTCCAGCCTAACCCTTACATGGTTCAAATCGAAAGCTCGTCTAGACACTGCCATAAACTTTGTCATAACCTGTATAAAAAGAATTGGATGTGAGATAAGTGGACAAGCATATTAATTTATGGATGATTCAGGATGAAGAAAAATACCTTAAAGAGATCATGAACTATAGAACGTTCAAATTCCTTCACAAACATGTCATAGCATATAGCAACATCCTTATCAGATACAGCTTGTTAGAACCTTTCCTAGGCAAGGCCTTCACTATTGAGAAGAGTCATAGGGGCACCACTGGGAGGTTTGGACGGGGTGGTTTCAAGAGGATTGGACAAGTCCAAGTCAAGAATCTATACAGATGGCTGTTTGGTAGAAGCAGGAGGGACAACAAAGCCGGGCTTGATGACCCTAGATTTGGACGACCCATACTTAGCCTTTTTGTGGCCTCAATGACTAGGAAAACTCCCCATATCCACCATCTTGGATAAAGTCTTCCTTTTGTCCCCTGTGGATGGACGAGGTTGAGTGTGGACTTCTCTTTTTGCGTGATGTCTTCATCAGCCAAGCCCTTCTGATAGGCCACAAATTGAATGACCCATTGTGATAGAAATTAATTAATTAATTAGCCTAGTTATTAATTAATCAATTTATCATGCAAACACGTGGTAGCACAAACAAATCACCAATAAACAAATCACCAATAAACTAATTAAGTAGCAGAAAATAAATAATACGGTAATTTGTTTACGAATGGAAAAAACCTACACGGCAAAAACCCCACCAGGTGATTTTTAGGTCACCACTCTTGAAACTCCACTATTATCACAACAAGCAGTTACAAGTAAAGGAATCTGAAGTACCTTACCAACCTACAGTTGAACCCTTACCCCAATACTCAATTAGACTTGTTCTGTAGTGACAGTTCGCCTTTTCAATGCACGGCTACCAAGTATGTAACTAACCAATTTGCGCGGATCCTAGTACACGACTTCAATCACCAACTAAGAAGGTTGTTGGCTGCAAAGTTCTTCAGTTCATCCACACGATGAAGATCAAGAAGATGCTTGGTCACAAAACCCTACAGTCCAAATACACAGCAACTTCTTTAAGAAAAAGAGATGAACTAGGGCAAGAACTTTGTCTCTGATCACAATTTGCTTGAACAGAGTTTGCTCAATGCTTGTGCAACTTGTGAACTCTTTGATGGCCCTTAAAACAATCATTTATTATGTTTAGGGTTAGGAGAAAAGAAAGCCTAAATACATAATCACGGATCCCAAGAAAATCATATCAAAATTCTGAAATTCATAAACCTCGACAGATAGAAGGTGTCGAGCAACTGTCAAGCACACGACATGAGACAGCTTCTAAACCTCGACACATGTTAGCTGCCGAGATTTAATGAATGTGCACTTCTTCAGCTTGTTTCTTGGACAGACTTGATGACTTCAACGCTTGATTTTCAAACCTTTTTTCTTGAAGTATTAAAAACACCTAGAACTACCCAATTACAAGTAAAGTGCGTTTTGTCAAAAGATTAGCCAATTACATAAAAGAATGACATATGTTCTTAACATGTGAACCACATATGTCCTAACACCTTCCCTTTGATTTCCTTCATAGTTGTCATTCCTGCAAAAAGAAAAATGTACTAAGGGTTAGATAGGCACAAGAAAAGAAATGAAATAAGTAGTGAAAATGGACATACCTATTGTGAAATTTTAAAGTACTCGCAAGTGACTTGAATGAACATAGGAAAATTAAATCAAATCTACCAAATTAATCCTAATCTAGTTTAATAAAAATCGGTTGTTTTGAAATTAAATAAACTAAGCAAATAATAAAATTAAGCAAATAGTTAAACTAAGCAAAAGATATAAAGCAATAAAAAGATGTAAACAATCAAGGGAAATGAATTAAGGTTTTGGAATCTGTCTTGTTAATTCATATCGGCATATATTTATGATCATTAATTTTTCCCAACCACTACATGATAATCTAGAAATCAATCTTGCTATCATGGAAAATATCATCATTAAAACTTATGTTTAAAAATCTAAAGCATGCTCTTCTTTGCTTCCTAGGTATAAAATCAAATCATCAATTGTATCCGTAGCCAAACAAATCACAAGATATATCCAATTCTAAAAATCAAATCATAAATTGTATCCATTGACAGACAAATCACAAGCGATATCCAATTTTATAATCAAGAATTAATAAACCAAGCATTCAATTAATTAAGATAAATCCTAAATTATGAGCAAAACATGATTGAACTCATATCTAGAATCTCATCTTAGTCAATTGATATGAAGCAAGAACAATTTAAATCATTAAAGAACAACTATTGTGGGAAAAATCAAATCACATAAATATTACTGATAATCCTTAGCAAGGTTTCATCCTCAACCCTAATTATAAATTTAGCTACTCATAGTAATTAAAAGAAAACACAAAAATAAAATACTAAACATTAAACTAGAAAAATAATTAAAACTAACTGTAATGGAAAAGGTAGCTGTAGCTCTCTATACATTCAGCCCTCAGCCCTAGCACTAGCCTCAACCTCCCCTGAATTTTGCCCTAAAGAGCCTTTAAATAGGCCAAGGAATCCTATTACATGTTGAATTCCCGTTTGGAAAAAATCCCAGATTTTTAGGCTTCACTTAACTGATGATTTTGGCCCATTTAACGTCAGAATTCGGATTTTTGGTAAACTACAAAGTTGTATCCCTTTAAGTTAAATTTCCAGCTCAACTTGAATCATCTCGATTGGATATTTGAACCGAAATTTATGCTAAAAATACTAACTGATGTGCAGGCTGGAATCCTAATCCGAATTGGACTTGGATTTGATGCAAATTTCCTTTGATTCCCTACTCCAATTGGACTTAAATTTAATTGGATTGGCCATTTTTAACTTCATCATGGCCCTTGTAAAAGTGAAGTCCATTAGTTTTCTTCTTTGCACAAATCCACTTATTTAATTCCATTCTCCTACAAAAGACAAATTCATGCAATAAGATTCAATTAAGTTTAAAATTGATTATTCAACATTATTCCAAAACCGAATATAAAATGCATGAATTAACTCAAAATAAGTATGATAATACTTTCTAACAATGATATAAATATGCAAAATTAAGCTATTATCAATGCACATCAATACCCCCTAAACAAAGATTCCTTATCTCACTAGTGTATGGAGGAAATGGGTCCTTCCCTACCTTAACAGGGTTTCCTGCCTAGAACCTAGAGATGAAGAAGAACTCCGTCTTCCATTTCCTATCAAATGTGGGGAGGACTTAACCAATCTATAGTCTGAACCCCTAGCTGAAAAATTGGTAGAAATCTAGGGATTGACTGATGTCTGAGGGTTTGTAATAGTATAGGAACTCATTCACAGTGAGAGGACGGTTCCCATCAAATATTTCCCCCCATAAAACTTGCATAGAGACGATAGGCCTCCATGCATTGGGGTTAAGTTGGTTAATGCCTATACCTAATCTATGGAGTATTTCCCAAGCAAAGGCATTAAAAGGCAATCTAAGCCCACCTAGAAGGTAAGCCTCATATATACCTACCCCAAAATGAGGGTGACAGCACCATTTACCACGGACAACCAAACGAGGGTAAGGTCGTCAAGGATCTGGTACCAACTTCTGAGGGAGTTAAGTTTTTTCTCATCCGTCCTGGAGAGGATACCTACTGCATAACAATACACAGTCTCCTCTTCACTTGAAGAGGCAGACAAAGGCACACTGGTGGATGTTCCAACAAGTGATCCAAAGACCACCCTCGTCCTAACCTCCTCTTGGAAGACCTCTAAGGAAACTCCAGGAACCTCAGATGTGTATTCCTTATCTATGGTGTTTCCCCTAATACTACTACTGTTACTACTACTGTCAGTACCACTACCACTAAGGCTACTATCATGGTACTCGTCTATCTCCCTATTATCACTATTACTAGACAAAGACACTATGATTTTAGACATTTTGAAAAACTAAAGAAAAACCTAAAGACAAGAAGAAGAGGATACCTGGCTCTAAACGAGGATGACTAAGGATGGAAGAAAACTCCTAGACAAGGCGCTGGACGACAGAGGTCAGAGGAGAAAATATGAAAAATGTGAGGGGGCAGGAGAGGAATTCCACTATTTATAGGTGACAAACTTGGTCACTAAAACGACACAAGCAACCAAAAGGAGCCACTTGGCGCTTCTCTTGAAAAATGAAACAACGCAACAAGTAAGCCTTGAGATTGCACCATGTGTCAACATTAGGAGTAGGGCCCAGGTTAGACCAATATTTAAAAAAAGAAAAAAAAAAAAAGCAACAATAACATGGACAACATAAGGACGAGGGAGCAACTGATATGGATCAATTAATGTTCACCCGTCCTTGGTTGTCGTCCATGACCTAACCACATCCAAAGAGCTTCAGCAAGAAAGGAGTCTAGGAATGACATTATGCATGAATAGTACCTGTCCGTTAATAACAAGATGGTTCAATTTGACGGAAGTCCTCCATGGACGACTAGATGCATGGACAACCGGATTATACTTGGTAAATCATACGAAGAATTCTCCAAAAGTTCCACATAACCAAACCACGACACATTGCTCTTAATACATGGAAGGGACTCCTCGGATTTTGCTCAACATACCCCATTTTCTCCATTAACCGCCCAAATCATCCACGATGATGGTGGATCCAAACAAGTAGACCAACTTCTAACTCTCTATAAAAGGAGCAAATCCCATTCACTCAAGGTAAGTCCTTATTATTCACTATTTTCCATCCTTGTGTTCTAAAGAGAAAACTAACTTAACCGTCGGAGGGTCCTTAGCCAGGTCACACCGGTCACCTTTGACAATTCTTTCTTTCTTTTCAGGACTTACAACCATTACTATAGTTCGGAGTATTTAAACCTACTGATTTTCGTGCATCATCAAAAACTAATGTAGTGAATTATTTTAATAAGATGACCAATTCCATGTTTCTAATGTGGTGATTATTTTACTATTTTACCTGATGTAAATATTTCAAGTTTCTACATTTATCCATCAACTTCTTCATAATAGATTTTGTAAATATTTTCACATGAAATTTATAAATAGTTTTATAGTTACAATTTCATTATGCATTTTCAATTTTTGTAAATTTATAAGATCTACTCAGGGGATCCTTTTTGTCCTCCCCCTAAAGGTTAATACTGAATTATAGCATCATCTTCCAATCATTAAAACATTGATTACTACATTAACAAAATTGCCAAAAACGGATGATAATTACGGAATACTGGCCTTTGAGTACTCGTGTATGTGCGTGCTCAGAGGCTCTTCTATTTTTTTGGATAAAATTAATAATTTGCATCAATTATAATTTTGGATTACTACATTTTATAATCACAAAAAAAAAAAGAAAAAAGGGGGGGGGGGGTGACCCATAAACGCATAACACTCATTATACCCCTAGGTTTTTTTGTGATTAGAAAATGTAATAATTCCAAATTACAATTTATGCAAATTATAAAAGATTATTCATCTCTTTCAACTGGACTTTTATGTGGTTCAAAATTTTTCTCATTAATAAAGAGTAACTTCACTTATAAATGTCAAATAAAAAATTTCATTTTGAATTCAAAAATAGAATTCCTAAAATTTAGGATTTTTTTCCCTTCATGTTCAAAAAAGAAATTACAATTATGACTTATCTCTAAAGTTTATCCTTTGAAAAAAAAAATATTCTAAATTATAATAAATGCAAATTATTAACCTTTAAATATAGAAGAGCCTCTAAGCACACGTGTGCTCATATATATATATATATATATATATATATATATGGGTAAACTACATATTTGGTCCTTATCCTATACTCTATATTTCAATTTGATTCCTAACTTTTCAATTATATCAGTTTGATCCTTAACCTTTCAATATCATGTAAGTTTAGTCTCTATTGTTATCTTTTGGATGAAAATTGATAATTTATCTAATAACCAAAATAAAAAATTAGTTTATGCTAATGTGACAATAAACTTAAATTTTATTTTGGTTGCTTGTCATATTAGCAATTTTCATATAACATATAACGGCAGAGACTAAATTAACACGATATTGAAATGTTAGGAACTAAATTGACACAATTGAAATGTTAGAGACTAAACTGAAATATGGTGTAAAAGTAAGGAACCAAATATATAGTTTACCCTATATTTTTTAAACATAGAGAGGAAAAAAAAAAAAAAAAACCGCTATGTGCACAATATTTTCACAACTCCTATGTGACAGGTTATTACAAGTTGTTATTGATGGGGTAGAAAAATAATTTCAGTGGTAAGTTTAAATTAAAACCAATAACAACTAACAATCTATAATTTGTTGTAAAAATATGGTAAAAATATAGTGTATTTAGCACTTCTATAAAACAACAAACTTGAGAAAAAAGAAGAGAAAAACGGCTTTTTTTTTTTTTTTTTTAATTTAGCTAAAATTTAGGATTTTTTTAATTAATAATTTTACATACAAGAAGTGTTACGTCCACAACATTTTTACAATATTTTTACAACAAATCATAGGTGGTTAGTTGTTATTGGTTCAAATTTGAACCTAACACTAAGATTACATTTTTGCCCCCACAATAACAGCTAGTAATAACCTGCCACTTAAAATTTATTATAAAAATATTATGAAAATGTTATGGATATATTATTCTTCTTTTATATATATATATATATAAATATATATATATATATAAATATATATATATATATATATCCCTATTATTTTGAATTTACGAATCGGTAAATTTAAGAGTATTTTAAGCATTAAAATTAGGGATGGCAATGGGGCGGGGTGGGGCCGAAGGATGGGGTCTTCGCCACCGCCCCGCATGGATTTTTCTTGCCCCATCCCCGCCCTGCCCCACATGACGGGAAAAATTTCTTGCCCCATCCCCGCCCCTTAAGGCCCCACGAAGCCCTGCCCCACCCTGTAAAACTTTATTTCTTGTTAATTTTCCCTATCTATTACCATTTTTTCAAATAAAATGACATGTTTCAATAATAAAAATATACTTGAACCCAGTAAATGTTATAAATTACTAAGTAGTGTGCATTATTTTTTTTTTACTTCAAAGATAGAATTATATTGAAAAAATGGACTGAAGCCCAAAAGCTTACAAAAAGTGATGATACTAGCAGCCAGCAACCCTCCAAAAAATAAAATAAAGTAATAGATTGTGTCCAAACAAAGAAAAACTATAAGAAGTATTGGTTGTCTTTTTTTCCTACGTATGTTTAAAAACCAGCACACTCAGGTCCTCCCATTTTGTGATTATTTCATAGAGAATGGGACAAAGTCTCAAACCTGTACCTTATAAGTTATAACAGCCAAAGGCCCACACATACACGCAATGACACAGACACAAATATTTAGAGTATCAGACTCAGACCCAAACCTGTACCGCATTAAAAAAAAATTATGTTCATGATGAAAAGTAAGTTGAGAAAGACGTATGAATCATGAATGAAATCATTAATTCAATAGTATATAAATTTGTTTCTAATAAAGACAAAAGAAAATGTTAAAATTGGTACCTTATTTCCAACTTTGCTAGAGAGAAAAAAAGAGGTAGAGAGCCATGTTAGATAGAATAAAATAAGTTGATGATATTTTTGTTTAAATAGTAAGGTTTTAGGGTATGAAAAAATTACAATTTAACCTTTATTAATGTGGGGCGGGGCGGGGTGGGTCTAAAAAGTGTAAACCCATCCTCACCCCGCCCCGGGATGCGGGTCTAAAATCTCGTCCCATCCCCACTCCACTACCTTTGCGGGGCGAGAAAAATCCGTACAGACGAAGCGGGAAGGGACGGGTCAAAGCAGGACAGGTAAAATTGCCACCCCTAATTAAAATTGAAAACACAGAAAAGCCATAATAAATACTAAAAATATCTTCTCTTTTTCTCTACTCCTCACCAAACCCCAATTGAAAATCCTCTCTCAACAGAGCGACGTGCAATCGGCTTGATGCTTTGTTTTGTTACAGAGTAGTAGTACAGAAAACCCTTAACACAGAAAACCCAAACCTGCAATTCGCTCGAGTTCGGTAATGGAAAAACAACAATGTCTCCTGAACGACATTGTGTACGACATCCTGAGTCGGATGCCAGTGAAATCCTTAATCCGATTCAGATGCGTTTCTAAGTCTTTTGACTCCACAATCACCGCCCCTAAATTCATTACCACCCATCTCAACCAAGCTATATCACTATCCAATAACAACAACAGTACTCACAATGGCTATCTTCTGTATACACCACATCCTTCATCACCTGACATCGAGGAAGAATTGCATACAGTTGTTTACAACACTGACCACACTCCGACTGAGGTGCATGCCGTTGTTTACAACACTGACTACTCTTTGACTGAGGTTTCTAGCTTTGAAATCCCCTATGTTCTTGGTGGTACCAACATTGTTGCCTTCTGTAATGGCTTGTTTTGTCTCACTAATAATTCTGAGAAGACCTTAGCTGATCAAAGTCTATATTTGTGGAACCCAAGTATTAGAATGTTTAAGAAGGTTCCTACTCAATTTCCTGACCACCTTTCTGTTTCTAGGGTCACTCTTGGATTTGCTCATCAAAACAATGATTTCAAGATTCTCAGGCTTGTTTGTTTTGCGAGTGGAGGGGCCGAGGCGCAGGTTTACACTTTGAGTACGAATTCATGGAAAAAGTATGAAATATCGTTGGAGTTTTTAAATGGGTCATCTATTCATTATATATGTTCATCACCATGTTTATTTTTTAATGGAGCTCTCCACTCTATGGCATATGACAATAATCAGGAATTTATTTTGTCCTTTGATGTTGATGATGGGAGAGTCCGTGGGATAATGCCGCCTCAAAACTATGTATCTGGTTGTTCTGAATTTCTTGCTGTGTTCAAGGGATCGTTGGCTTTGATTGTTTTCACTGATGAAGTAATTGGCGAAAATGATGTGTGCGACATTTGGGTGATGAAGGAGTATGGTGTGTCCGAGTCATGGACAAAAAAAAGCGTACCAATGGAAATAAATGCAAATTTAATTGGCTGCTCTGTCAATGGTGAACTTTTGATTGAGCAAACTAGCCATTCGGGGGTCCACATCATCTCATTTGATTCTGAGAGTTTAAATGAGGAAAATCTTGGAATTCCGCGGACTAGAGATGTGATTTACACTGCTGATTTTGTGGAGAGCTTAGTTTTGCTTAACGGGGCTGACATCAAAAATCACTAAGTTTGAATTTCTAGTAGACAGTCAATCTTTCTCAAATTCACATTGACAAGTCAATTTTGTTATTTTTGTTTTTCCTGTGTAAATAAACCTATTATTATATTGTATTTCTTTCCATTGGCTATAAACTTGAAAGTATTTGTTTTGATGCATAAAACTAAATTTTATTTAACACTAAAGGATCCCTTAATTTGAGGATTACGGCTTTTATTTGATTATAAAAAATAAATAAATAAATAAAAGGTGTGAGAAATGTTGTGCATATTCTAGAACATGGCATGTCACGGTAACAATAGTGTTTAACTAACATAGTCTTATTTTATTGGTCATAACATGATGATTACTTTTTTTTTTTTTTTTTTTTTTTTTTATAACTATAGGCAGAATTGCCATGGATGTAAAACTAATTGAGTTAATGTTAATACATATAGGCACCCTAATTTGTATCAGCATTACTAGTATCTCCCATATTGAAGGAATACTAAATTACAAATTGTACCCTCTAAATGTGAATCCTTTGGCTTTGCCTGTTGATATTTAAAATTATGTAATGTTTTGAATCTCTTCTCTTTCATCCATACCCATTAATGACACGGCCATTAGACATCAAATATATATATATATATATATATATATATATATATTTGAATTTGGAATAATGGAGGGTGGGTTGTTTTTGTTTGATTGTTGAAGTTGGAAAAGTGTGATAAATGGGTTGTGAGGATCATGCAATATATGGCTTGTGTGCACATATAATTTTTGAAACAGAAGGTGTTTTCAATTTTTTATTTAGAACATTTGTATGATGCATTTAAATACCTACTAATCTTAAGATTATTATTAAAAAAAAAAAAATCATGATTATATGGTTTGGAGGTATAGTGTGAATGAAATAATCAATAGTCTTGAAACAGCACATAATTTTCTTGGTAGGAATCTTTTGTAGCTTAGTCAATACTGGTGTAGACAGTTGAACTTCAGAGGCTGCCATCGTACCCCTGAGTTGTCAAAGCAACACACTAAAATAGAAAATACATGGCTTTAGCTTTGTGGGCTGTTTTGAAATTTGAAATTTCTGTTTTATTAGATTTGCAGTACATTATGGTTTGTGGATTCAACTAAATTTGAACAAGGCTATCATATTGCCCTGGTCTTGGTCTTTGTTCTGTTGTATTTCCCTGATACTGAATTGGCTTACTGACTTATATAGTTATCTATGACTCTAAAGCATGTTAGATCACTGTGTTCTGAATCATAACTCTGTCAAGCTCAGGATGTTGCATTACTTAAACTGTGGATACCTAGCATTGTTAGGATTTTTGGTCTGACTGTTCCAAGCTCCAAGGATAAAGCAATTAAGTTATAGTTTTTAGAGTATTGGTAATCAAAGTGTTTCCAGAGCATTTTGAGTTTAATCCTAATGTTTTTCCAGTTCAAGATTTGATAAAAGTAACCTTCTAGAAATATATCTCTAATGCTACATGTATTTGGTGATTGGGTAGTCTTAGTAAGCCATGAAATCTGCAATATTTGACTATTACTTTAATCTTTTGACAAATCAAGATTGTTCCTATCGAAAAATTCCCACACAGTTGCTAAACAAGAACATATATTATCTATAAAAGAAAACTATATTATTGGACTTAGACATGCATTTTTCCGCTTGCGAAGTTCCTCACTGTTTCAGTTTAGATCCTCGAGTCTCTAAGACTCGAGTTCAGTGAAGAAACTCGAGCCTTACAGCCTCGAGTTCCACATGGATTACAATTCCATGTCAGCTGTTGCCAGCACTTGGAGCTCGAGTCTTAGAGAACCCTGTTAAAAGCCAAAAAAACACCCTTTTGTGTCCTTCTCACTGCCATACGTTTCACCTAATTTACTATGTTTGTGTCTCATACCATACGTTATCTTTAAAGATTATGAAAGAAGAAAGCTTCTTTTTGTAGATTGTTTGGTTATGCTATTAGTGCATTTGTTTTGGTGAATTGTCGCTATACAATACATTTGGGATTTTTTGCACTAACTAATCTTGTTTATATCGTGGGGAAATTCATTAGCATAAAGATGTGAAGCATTTGCAATAATTAGGATAATTATATATGTTTGTATTTATCCCTTTGTAGGGTATTTATTCCTTTCTCTTTTATTTTTTTTGGGGGGTCGCATACTTTTTGGATGGAGATTTTGGGTATGAAATTAGCGGGATGGGGAAACTACTGATTATCTACTCCATTGAAATGTTTGTAGAGAGTTATGGATATATTGTGTTTTCATTGTTTTGGTTTACTGGGTGATGCTTAGAGATGTTATGGAGCATTTAGCTAGTTGGCAGATGCATAGAGATGTTATGGAGCATTTAGCTAGTTGGCAGGGAAAGTTTAGCAGATGCAGTAATGCTGCGATATGGAGGGTTTTAAAAAATATATATATATTATATTTTATTTTAAAAATTTTGATTGTTACAATGGGGGAAGGGGCATTTGAACCCTGGACATCTTCGTTAGAAACATTAGGAGGTGCTATCTGAGCAACAAGGCTCTTGGCGGTGCTGTGATATGGAGTATGATTCCTCATTGTCTCATGTGGGGTATTTGGAGGGAGTGGAATGCTCAGACTTTTGAGGGATGTGAAAATTCAGTTCATAACCTAAAGTTTTTATTCCTCAAGACTTTGTTTGAGTGGATAAATGCTTTGTGCTTATTTTCATTTGCTACTTTTTCCAATATGCTTGATTGTTGTAACCTTCATGTGTAATTTGTGTACCTATTGTACACTTTCTGTGTACATTGGTAACACTCTTTTCATATAATAAATTATTTTTTAGTTATAAAAATATAAAAGGTTTCTGGGCATGAAATTAAGTAGTTTTTCTGCCTTTGGGTTTTCTTTATTTAGCTAATCCCACCTATCTCTTTCTTTCTCTAAATGAAATAACACCTACTCTCTTTTCTTCTGTAGGGCAGAAGACTAGATAAGATCAAGCATCAAATATGTGGATTGACATGGGTGTGTTCTTGTTGTTTACGTTGGAAGTATTGGTATATGTTCTCTTCAACAGGTTTGGTAGAAGACCATCAAATATGTGGATTGACATGGGTTTGTTTCTGTTTTTCATATTCAGGTTTGGTATATATGTTCTCTTCAACAGGTTTGCAATAACATTTTGACCATTAGACTCATAGTCTATCATTTTATTTCCTTTTAAGTTCTTCATGGATGTGAAGGATCAAAAAGCCCCAAATGCTACATACTATCTTGTAAAATGGTTGTTGCACAAAATTTTTGGTAGGCCATTAGTTTTTATATTGCTTATCAATAATTTGATGAGTCAAACCTTTGATAATTTTGGCAAATATGAATAACAGAAACAGTGAATGGAAATAGAGAGGTGTTTCCCACATTGAATTTGGAATGAACACTTTTTTTTTTTCATTGATAATAATGTCGATAATATAGTTTTAGGATCATATACATTAGTTGAATTCACTCACATCACAACGATGATGTATATGACAAATATTGGAGGATTTGAGTGAAATTTTATTAGACAGTGGTGAGAGAAAGGCAGAAAGCTATTTTTAGTAGGATTTTTTAGATACATAGTTCATGTTTACAAAGCCATACTTAAAACCTGTCATTGCTTGCATCACCAATGCTTTTGAAGTTATGTTGTTGGTCATCCCATTTCTGCAATGACCTTAGATTCCACTCTCACTGTCAAACTCACGGACGGTTAACTCTGGTGCTGAACTGCAAAGATCACTACCATTCTCTGCAGTCTGCAATTACTTTGTATTTCACTAAATTGTGTTCAATGGGAATGAGATCCCAACAGGCCATCCAAACAAATAGTTGCACTTTATTGGGCACCCAGGTCTTCCATATAGAGCTCCGGCAAATGAAGTCACAGGTTTGGCTTGAGCACCCCCTTGCATTACAATCTCATAGGAGCTGTCTAGCAACATAATAATCACTTTTGACTGTATATCGCACAGATTTTGTGTAGCCCAAAATTAACCTATTCATGATGGGTTGTTGACTCAACGAAAATTTCAAAATAGCCTTAGCATTGGCTGATGAAAAAATTCTGATAGATTGCTCCCTGTGCTGTCATCTTGGGAACCTTAATGATGGAGAATACTCGCCTAGTGCAAGTATCTAATATACTCATCTTTGGAATATATTCATTAGTTTGTTACTTTGTTATTGTATATTTGCTGCCCTGTTGGTGGGGTTTTTTTTTTTTTTTTTTTTTTTGGTTGTGTAATTCTGTATGCTATTTGTGTGGCAAACACAAATGTCAGCTATCATGGTTCAGTTTTGTTACATAATTGGAAAGGTAACTCATCTAGATTCTCGAATGGCCCTGTAGAACAGCATGTCACTTCTGCAACATCAAATCCTGCCAATCAAGGCAACATAAGAAATGTAGAAGATTTTTTTTTTTTCTTTTATGGATGAGCTCAAATAAGGTTACTATCTAAAATCGCAAATGTAGTTTGGTTTCTTGATGATTTTGTTGCAACGGTGACAGGGCAGCAAACACATTAGGAGAGTGGTTCATTTTTGTTACAAATTTGAATTTGTTGAGTGTTTGGTTGGATTTTGTTCTTCTGTGAATTTGAGTTTTTGTGTGTGTGTGTGTGTGTGTGAGGACTATTTTGGTACTGTTTTTATGTTTTGTTAAATAATGGTTCCACGAAAGAAACCATATGCAGAGTATTTCGTTTTAATGGAGGTTAATTGCAATAATAATGTGGAGACATGTTTTTTCAGTTTATGTTCATTGTAACTTAATTTTTTGGAAATAGTTGTGCACTTCTTCTTTCTGCTGGCATGTAAACCAATTAAAAGTTTAAAAAGAATTTGTTATGTCCATGTTTGTAAAGGTTGTTGGAACAATTGACCACTTTTCTCATTTCCCAAAAGTTCAACTTGTTACTTCTCTCAAAATAATAACAATTAAAAAAAAAAAAAATTAAACTTTTCTCTTTATCATGCTTGGACCCATCCATAAAATAAAAATGTAGGAGCAACCCATGGGAGGAAGTTTCTGTTTTCAATGGTTTACGAATAGATATGGTAAGGGTAATAAGTTTTTATGTGCATTGGACTGGCTCTTCTTGATTACATATCTTCAAATTACTATCCATCTTGAATCTTCTTATCAAGAAATGTGTGTGCTTAGTTGCTTATTGCTGCATTGATTTAACCAGGATATTTCGTTAAAATGAAAAACTAAAAATTCATTAGCACATCACACTAGATTGTTTAAGTTACTTCATTGGTTGGCCGAACTTGTAAGCACTTAATATCCTTATATACTTTCAGTTGTTTTAATAAATAATAATCAAAATCTGGGCTCGGAATTATAATTTGCTATATTTTTTCGGTTTAATAATGTAGGAGGCAGGAAGGCCAAAAGAAACTTATGCATGATTTGGAAGCAACGCGTTTTTTATGTAGAATTAGTCATTAACCCGTGCAATGCATGGGTCTATCTCATGTTTAACTATGTTTATTTCTCTTATTTTATTTTGTGAAGGCATTGATATTTTGGATGAACGTTTTTAATGAAAAATTTTCTTCAACTCTGCCGACCCTAAGGTGGTTTGAAAAAAATAAGGGGAAAAAAGCAGCATTTTACTACAAAGAAATACATTGTATAGAATGAAATGGTGAAGAAAAATGAGGTGTATTACAAAAGTTATAGGATAAAGTTCTCCAACTATTTTTACTGTTAAAAACTCCATGTCTCCATGGCACATATGAATCCATGTCTACTTAGAGACTTTTAAAGTAAAATTTACTTCGCTTATGCTTCACGACGTGGTCCACAAAAAAAGAAATACATCGTATGAAATGAAACGGTAAAAAAAAAAAAAAAATTACTTCTCTGAAATTTTATCTTATATTTTTCATTTCATATAATTTAAGGTTAGTGACATGATTTTCTCACATGTTAAAAAAAAGAAAAAAAAAAGAAAAAACACCAAACATTTATAAAAAAAAGTAGATGACTTTTACTATTTGAATTTGATTCAATATTACAATTTTTTTAAAACTCTAATAAATTGAGAGTACCTTATTCTTGGGATTCAAATTTATTTGGACTCTCCTTTGTGGGGGAAAGATGAAAATGCCATTGAATTAAGTCTCTTGATTAATTATAAATATGGTTAATAAAGTTACTTTGACACATGCGTATTTTCACACGCATTGTGATGTCAGTCATGTTTAGGTTTAAAGTGGAATTATCTTCCTAATAAATGTATTTTTCCTTGTAATTATTTAATTTTGTCGTTTACTGCGGTTCGGTAATTATGTTTTAGTAATTTATCAACTAAATGCAGTAGAGAAAAATATTAATGAGTCTAAGTTAAGCAGTGTGTTGCTTAAGCTTGATTAAATAACTTCCTCTCTCTCTCTCTCTCTCTCTCTCTCTCTCTCTCTCTCTCTCTCTCTCTCTCTCTCTCTCTCTCTCTCTCTCTCTTTTTCTTTTTCTTTTTTGGTTCAATTCAATAGCAGTTAGGGATGAACAATTTGAACCTTGAACGTCTCTATTGAAATCACCCAGTAGGGAAGACAAAAATGCCATTGAATTAAGTCTCTTAATTAATTAAAAATATGGTTAATAAAGTTATTTTGACACGCACATGCGTATCTTCACACACATTATGATGTCAGTCATGTTTAGGTTAAAAGTGGAATTATCTCCCTAATAAATATATTTTCCCCGTAATTATATAATTTCGTCATTTACCACGGTTCAATAATTATGTTTTACTAAGTTATCAACTAAATGTGGCAGAGAAAAATATTAAAGAGTCTAAGTTAAGCAATGTGTTGCTTAATCTTGATTAAATAACTTTTTTTTCTTTTTTTTTTCAATTCAATAGTTAGGGATGAATGATTTAAACTTTAGATGTCTCTGTTGAAAACACCCAAGAGGAAAGACGAAAATGGCATTGAATTAAGTCTCTAAATTAATTAAAAATGTGGTTAATAAAGTTACTTTGACACGTGCGTGCGTATCTTCACACACATTATGATGTTAGTCATGTTTAGGTTAAAAGTGGAATTACCTCCCTAATAAATGTATTTTCCCTGTAATTATAGAATTTCGTCATTTATCTTAATTCAATAATTATGTTTTAGTAAATTATCAACTAAATGTGGCAGAGAAAAATATTAATGAGTCTAAGTTAAGCAATGTGTTGCTTAAGCTTGATTAAATAACTCTTTTTTTTTTTTTTTTTTTTACAATTCAATAGCTAGGGATGGGTGATTTAAACCGTTGGAAACACCCAAAGGGAAAGACAAAGATTCCATTGAATTAAGGTTAATAAAAATATGGTTAGGTTAATATGGTTAATAAAGTTATTATGATTAGGTTATTATGGTTAGCCTAATTAATTAAAAATATGGTTAATAAAGTTACTTTGATACGTGTGTATCTTCACACACATTATGATGTCAATCATGTTTAGGTTTAAAGTGGAATTATCTCCCTAATAAATGTATTTTCCTTGTAATTATATAATTTTTTCATTTACTGCACTTCAAGAATTATGTTTTAGTAAGTTATCAATTATATGCAAAAAGGAAAATATTAATGAGTAGAGTTAAGTAGTGTGTTGCTTAAGCTTGATTAAATAACTTTTTTTTATAGTTTAATAGTTAGGGATGAGGGATTTGAACCCTAAATGTCTTTGTTAGAAACACCTAGGGGCATAACCCCCACCCCAAATTTTTGAAATTTCTACTATACTATATATAATTGCCAAATACTTCAAGGATTTGCTTATAAAATAGGAGTTGGCCCTTCAATTATTAGAGTTAGCCCCCCAAAATAGTTTCTAAAAAAAATTGAGTTAGTTAAATGGTGCTCCAATAAAAAATAAAGGGATTTGCCAATTGGTCTATTAAATATAGAGACAATATAGTTTTTGACTTTTTTTTCTTCTAAATTTTTTAATTTATTTTAATTTCCACTTTTTTGTATTTATTAATGGTTTATTTGGCAAAGTGGATTTTAGGGAGGATGGAAAAAAAAGGAGAGAAAATGAAGAGGAAAATTTTTTTGGAGTGTTTGGTTGGGGGGAGATGAAAAAGAAATGGAGGGTCCTGGGTGTTTTCACCCCGGGGAGAAAAGTAGGCAGAAAATTGGACCAATAATTTGGAAAAAAAAGTCCCTCGTTTGCAACGTTCTTCTTCTTCTTTGTTTTCTACTTTTCGTTACTATGCAACGTTCTTAATTTCCCAACCAAGTTCATTTTGACTTCTCATTCACTGTTTTTTTTTTTCATCCTTTTTTTTTTTTTTCCGGTTTCCCTCATTTTTTTAATGGTTTTTTTTTTTTTTTTTTACTTCATCTGTTTTGGATTCTTTATTACATATATATATATATATATATAGAGAGAGAGAGAGAGAGAGAGAGAGAGAGAGAGTTTATTACTTTCTTTATTTAATAGAGGCATGCAAGTAAATTTATACAAACTACATTTCCATCCATCCACTTATCCATCTCCCAACCAAACAAAAACGAGAGAAACTAAAATCTCTTCTATCCTCCCTGTTTTCCATCCTCTCTCTATTTTCTATCCCCCCACTTTTCCATCTCTCCAACCAAAAAGTTAATATATATATATATATTATGAAAGATCCACATTGAGTACAAAGATCACCAATCTTGCTCTATAGTACTGAATGTTGAGCTATTAAGAACATTCACAAAATAATTGTAGTTGAAATTAGAATGTTTAGATGGATAATAGTAAGAAAAAAAAATAAAGAATGAATATTATATTGAAATAGAATGTATACATAATAGATAATATGATGTAGGTATTGTTTTGAAATGTGATTGTGTAAAATAGAAAAAATAGGTTCTTATACTTAAATAGACAAAAATGTTTGCATAAATTGATGTTAATACTCTAATTAAGGGGGAAAATTTTATTGTATAGATGAGAGAGGAAGAGATAGGGAGGGAGGGAATGGGGGAATTGTATAATGCAATAGGTATTTATGTATAATCAATTTCTAATGTGTCATGATTCTCAAAATAAAAAATTCTAACATGTCTTAGAAAAAAAAAAGATATTTATAATTAGAATAATGTTAGAGCTATAATCCTACAGCACACTCTACAAATTGACCTTTACAAACTGATGTGGCATGTACCATATCAGGAAAAAAAAATGAGTTGACATGCACGCTTCATCTTCATGTCCCTTAAACTAAATTTTGTTCAAATGTTTTTTCTGTCTATTATTTTTATTCAATTTTAAATATTATATTAAAATATTTTCTTTAATTTACATATGATTTTATTGCATGGAAATAATGTTAGTACTTTGATCTTGGAATAGACGAAACTTATAAATGCAAAAAGGCTAATTGGGCCATAGCTTGATGTTGGATGAATTTTATGTTTTTAATTCTTAGCCCAATATTTGTTCCAGCGTAGGTTTTTATTTTTGTGTTTTTAGAAAATTTAGAAAGTGTAGCTTAAATCAGAGTTATATCTTTCTCAAAAAAAAAAAAAAAGAATCAGAGTTATAGATAAGATAGTATATCTATATATTTAGTACTCTATCTCCTAGCTTGAATCGGTGAATGTAAAAAATCGTACTGTTTACTATATATATATAGGCCTAGTCTTACCTTTTTCGCCGCAAACACAACACAGGTCTCTCCTTAACGCAGAGTTGAATCCCGAAACTAAATTCTGCTATCAGTCTACTAATTGAACTTCCGATGATGGGAGAACACGTGGTCCCGATGATGTCCCAGCATCATCATCTCTCAGACCAGATGGTCTACGATATCCTGAGTCGGCTGCCAGTGAAATCCATAATCCGATTTAGGTATGTTTCCAAATCTTGGAACTCCATTGTTACTGACCCTTATTTCAAGCTCAACCAAGCCAAATCGTTATCTAATAACAGTCACAATGGTTATGTGATATATACCAAATATCCTCAAAAATATATTCCATGTCTTCAATATCCTCAACATAAAGTTGAAGATTTGTGTACGGTTGTTTGCGATAGTGACAACACTTTGACCGAGGTTTCTAGGATTGAAATTCCTTGTTTGTATGAACCCATTGTTGGATTCTGTAACGGCCTGTTTATTCTTGCTAGTCCTAGTCCTATGGAACATTCTTTTCAGTATATATATTTGTGGAACCCAATTATAAGAAAATTTATGAGAGTGGCTAGTATTCTGGGCCAACCTTCCACTAGTAGTGTTACTCTTGGATTTGCATATCATCCTCGAAAGAATGACTTTAAGATTCTGAGGCTTGTGTGTTTTAAAAATGAAGGGAAATTGCTGCCAGCAAAGGCCGAGGCCGAGGTTTACACATTGAGTACAGCTTCATGGAGAAAGTTTTCAATATCAGTGGACTCATTAAGTGGATTAAATATTTATCGTATATCTGAATCACCCTCTTTGTTTTTTAATGGAGCTCTGCATTCTATAGCATTTTCTCGTGACTATAAATTCATTTTGTCCTTTGATGTCGACGATGAGAGGTTCCGTGAGATAAGACTGCCTCAAAACTATTTAGTGGGAGTTTCATTACGTAAGGAATGGCTCACAATTTTGAAGGGATCTCTAGCTTTGATCGTTATTGGTGATGCTCAAATTGATGATTGGAGTGGTGTATGCCACATATGGGTAATGACGGAGTATGGTGTGGCCCAATCTTGGACTAAAAAAAGTGTACCAATGGATAAACATGCAAAGTTTCTTAGTTGCACTATCAATGGTGAACTTCTAATTAGAAGGTATGATTTGAAGGTGCGAATAGTCTCATTTGACCCTGAGAGTTTGCAAGAGGAAGTTCTTAGAATTCCAGATCCTAGAGATGTGATTTACACAACAAATTTTGTGGAGAGCTTAGTTTTACTTGATGGGCTAAGCAATGAATCCTACAGTTTGGGGTAATAACTAGTCAGTCTTGTTATTTTTGTATTTGTGAATAAAAGAATTTGTTATTATGTTGTGTTTTCTTTCCATTTGTTATAGAGTTGAAAGTACTATTTTTGATGCAGAGAACTAAATTTTATTAAACAGAAAATGATTCGTTTGGAAACTATGGCTATTATATGTTACAAATAAAACATGTTTGAGAAATTTTGTGCATATTCGCAAACATGGCATACTATGATTTTCACATATATGTTTAGCCAATTAGCCAACACAATTCCTATATAAAAAATAAAATTAAAAATTTATTCAACAGAATATTATTTATTGGATATAGGATAATGATCCGTTTGGAAACTTTTTTTTAGAGAGTTTTAACCTTTGGCATTTGGTCTTAATGATAACTTTTTATTATCAAATCAAGAAACCAATCGGTTTTTGGTATAAGCCGGGATTGAATCATAGATCTATTATTCAACAATTAAATATTTTACCAGTTGAACTAATTGAAATTCATTATCTATTTGGAAATTATGGCTATTATTTGTTTTAAAAAAAAAAAAAAAACGTTTGAGAAATTTTGTGTTTATTCTCGACCATGAACATGACATGCCATGATTTTAACATACATGCTTGGCCAAGTAGTCAACATAATCTTATGTTTAACCCCGAGTGTGAGTTATCTAACATTACCCTCTTCTAAAAAAAAATCTAACGTAATCTTATTTATTGGACATAATATATAAATGATTACCCATCTCATTAAGACATCTTATTTTGTATTAAAATTACTATGTTCTACCAAAAGCCTTATAGTTCAATTGCTAATATTTATTGGTGTTTGCAAGATTCAAACCCCCGCCCCCTTCCCTCCCCTATTGTAATTGAGGGGAAAATTTTGATGTTCCCAAATAGAATATGGGGTAGTCAAGCCGAAACTCGATGATGGGCTCTTGAAATAAAGTCCAAAGGCTTTCGGTGTCATGTAAGCCCACCCAAGTAAGAGATAGAGGTTGCACCCTGACAAGAAGACAACAATAAAGCCCAATAAACACTTTACTATTGTTAGTTTGTTATATTATTAGTTCTTTTACAGCATCATAGTTCAAATCAGTCCTCTAGCGGTAGGGTAGTTGCGGTAGGGCAAACTATGTTCAATTATTAAATAAATTTAATAAAGCATTAACTTCAGGAAGTTCTTGTGTATTTTGTTCAATAGGGTCCACAGTACTCTCAGCCATCATTACATTAATATGAAGAAAAAATTCCAAAAAGTCTCAAATACATTATAGCCTCCCATTGTAAAACAATAAGTAAATATTAGTGGCTGCATAGTGATGAAAAATGAGTTATTTGGCATGGTATGAAGGGAGAGAGAGATCCTAGCTCAGTGTAGCAAGTATTAAACTAAAATTTTGGTGAGTGTGCATTCATAAGACATGAATGAGGCAATGTAGGCTGTTTTGAGTGAGTGGGATGGGATTAATATTGAGGTTAAGGCTTTAGTGAGTAGTGGGTTGTTTGTGACTAATTGGGAGACATTTATGAGCTGTGATTGTGTAAAGGGGGTAAAAGAATATCTGAGATTAGGTGAGTGTGGTCTAAGAGGAATGAGTGGTGAGATTGAGGAGAGCTAAACCATAAACAAAATGGCAAACAAATCCAAAGTTTCAAAAGGAGTGGCTGTCCCCTTTGTGGGCTGAGATGCTTTTGCTTTTATAATGGAGTTTTAGAGAAGTATTAATTAACAAGAATCCAAAAAAATGCAGGCCTCATTCAGGAAAGCCAGACAGCTGCATTAATAACCTGGATTTGGCCTAAAAATGGGAGATTTACTTTTGGGACTGCCTTACTTCTTTGGGTAATGATGGGATTTTAGAATGTTTTGCATTAAATGCCATGTTTTCTGGGGCTGAGCTTAATCAATGTGATTGAGGCGTGTATCAAGAGCGAACCATAATGCTGCAACTGAGATTTGGACTTCTAAGAAGTAAGATTTAACACCCTAAGCCAAGTGTCAAGCTCTAAGTTCACTTTAGGGGGTTTCGCTAAAGATCCATTTTTTTGCCCTTCAAACCACATGTTCCCAATTTTTCATCTTTAGGATTCATGGGCTTAGGACATGAATCACGTCTTGAACGTTTTTAACATTTATAGCATTAATTTGTTAAAGTTTGGATGACTTAGTTTTAGCTCCCCTTTCGCTAGAGGTGCAGTCTTAAGGAAGATGATGATGGAGTCCCATCATCCTTTTGACTTCAACTGATATGACAGCCTTTGAACACTATTCACGTCAAGCAGAGGGTGGCAGAAAACTGATGGGACAAGCCCTAGTTCATCCTCAAAGCCTTGGTTCTCTTGTAGGGGTCTCTAGTTGTTTCTTTGGTTAGGGAAGAACAAGGGCTGGTTGCCCACTTTCAAGCCTCTTGCTGGGACCTTTTTGGGCTGGAACTTTGCTCCATTTCAGCACTTTTAGTTAGGCCACATGGCCCTTTCTTTGCTTGGGCTTGCTCCCTTGTCCACGAGATTCTCAGGCCTACAAAATGGGCATTAAAGACATGCTTTGCCATGAGTTTTTTACTCCTCATGGGTTTTAGTTGTTAGTAGAAATAAAATGAATCTATGAGCTTTAATAAATATTTATGTTAGATTTTGGGTATTAATTCCCATGGGCTTTAAATAACTTCTCATAATTTTTACTATAGATTACTTTGTAAATCATGTTTTCCATGGGGCTTTTTTAAATAATGGCCTCCAATATTTTTCTTGAGAATAATATTTATCATAGGTTTTAAATAAATATTGTAACAACCACTATAATGGAATAATGTGATGTTTTCATGAGTTTCTCTATAGATAATCATAATGGACATGTAGGATGAATAATTACCATGAGTTTTGGTAATAAATATTATGAATGTTGTGATGTAAGATGGATAGTGAACATGAGTTTATAATATGAAATAAATAAATGTCATGGGTCTAATAATCATATCTTTCCATGGGCTTTTATAAGATGATCGCCATGGGTTTTGAGAGTAGATAATTTATAAATTCCATGAGCTTGTAATATTATAGTAATAGGTTTAAGAATCTAAAGTATTGTTCATTATTGGACTTTTAGGTGAAATAATTATGATATAGTATTTTGCCAAATATTGATAACCTTAGACTTTTGATAAATAGTGCCAAGTAGTTAGCTTGGGTTTTTAATAGTGCCAACATAAGTTGGGCTTTTGATATTGCCAATGAGAATTGGGCTTTTGATGTTGCCAATGAGAATTGGGCTTTGGATAAATAAATCGCCATAGTTTCAAACTATGGGCTTTGATTATGGATTTGAATTCCATTGATAAAATTGTTTTGCCATGGATTTGAGTCAGGGGCTTTTCAAATATTGTCAAGCATAAGTATTCTTAGGCTTTAAATAGAATAAGATGTGTATATTGGGTTCATAGGGCCGGTTTTGGGCTTAGCTAAATAATGATAATAAAATTGGATAAAATATGAATTTTTTTGGGCTTTTTGTGATAGTTTATATCATAACTCAATTTAGACAATGAGATATGAAATATTTGTAATTAACATAATAATAGAGCCAAAAAACGTTGGGAAAACACAATAACTTATAGTGGTATAAATAGGTGGTACTCAAATAAAGTTAGGTGTAAAAAAAAAAAAAAAAAAAAAAAAAAAAAACCCTAACAGTAATTATTGAATTATTTTAAAAATAAAAAAGCAAAAAATGAAAATGAAACCTTACCACGTTTCTCCATATTGTAACCTCTTACTTTACTTTGGGATCATTTTATTTTTGCCATTTTATATTCAATAATTTACATTTTTGTTCCTAACATCATAAAATGTTTTTCTTCAAAAGCAAAATCATATAATGTTTTGAATCTTTTCTCTCCATCCATGCCCATTAATGACTACCATTAAATGTCATGTACGCAACATAAAAATAATGTAGCTTTTATTTTATTGATAATTCGATAGATATGACAATGGAAGGAGGGAGAGATTTGAACTCTTATTCTCCTAATAAAAGAGAGTACAACCTAGATTTATTACATTAATCTACTTCATTTTGGGTCCACTAACATTATATATGTTTTGAATCTCTTCTTTTATTTGTATAATATCCATTAACGATAGAGCCATTAAATGTCACATAATCTTTTTTATTAAAAAAAAAAGTTAAAATTATGGAGGTGGGTTGTCTTTCTTTGATTGCTGAAGGAATTTTTTTTTTTTTTTTTTTTTTTGTTAAGAAAATTTTGATTGTTGAGGAATTGGATTCAAGAGTGTATTTTTGGTTATCTTTGACTGAATCTTCTCCTTTTGCATGTAGATAATTAAGGAAAATGGTGCTATGCTTTCCTTCAACACCTAAGAAATTGTTGATGATTGTGGCATGCTTCGTCTCTGGTGTTGCTCTTTTTGCTACTAGTGTGCACCTCTCTTATGTCAAAATTTCCCCTCAACAAGCTTGAACTAAAGCTCGGAATGATTTCGTCAAAGAAAGATTGAGAAAGAAGTATGGGAAATGAAGAGTTTAGCTCACTACTACTTGTCTAATTCATACACAATATTACATAGACTAAAATGAATGTGCAGCCATGCGGCCTTATTGTTCCATGTTATGGTTCCTGTATAGCACACGTTTGTAGTAAATCATTAATACCCGATGTAGGCAAGAAGTGCATCAGGATTAAGAAAACTTTCTTTATGAAATTGTAAAGGCAGTTAGGGCAATGAATCTCTCTCTCTCTCTCTCTCTCTCTCTCTCTCTCTCTCTCTCTCTCTCTCTCTCTAGAGCTAGGGTTTGGTTTTTCTAAGATAAAAGGGTTTGCGTAATAGAATACTCTATGCTAACGATGTTTTGTTTATTTTAATTTTCTTTATATTTTCAATTTAATTGCTTTGCAACTTCCTCAAATTTATATTTTATAATTGCTATTTCATAATTGTGCTCATTTGAATTCATGCTTTTTTTTTTTTTTTTTTTGATGAGAAGACTAGAATTTTATTCAAAATTCGAAAAGGAGAATACATCATGAGCACACACATGCTCAATATGACTAGGGCACTCCTCTAGCCATGCTACATAGTTCTCAACACTAGCAACATGCAAGGTTTTCAGACCCGGACTGGACTGTACGATCCTACCCGGATAACTGGGAATCTCTCGCTAACACTGTTCTTTTAACCACTAGAACCATTCTATGCACAAAAAGCACGAAACTATTCGAGCCGCGGTTGAACCGCCCGGATTTGAGAACCGTGAATGGTTCTCACGGTTCAGATCAACGCTTTTTAAAAAATAAATAAATAAAATTTAGAAGCTCACAGCACCTTTTCACCATGGTTGAAGCTTCAACCACTATGAGATGCTATCAAACATTGAAAATATTGAGATCCCATCATCTCTATCTCGCCAGCTCTGTCTCTCGTTTGTTCTCTGTCCAGAACTTTTTTTCTTAATCTTCTTCTCTTTCTCTCCTTGTCTTGTTTTCCTGCCTCTACTCTGTCTAGATGTTGCGTAAACTGGTTTAAGAAAACTAAAGAAAGGTAAAAAAAAAAAAAAAAAGGGTATGAACTGGGAAGTTGGAGTGACGGAAGAAATGAAGGTTAAGAAGACGAAAGCAGAGAAAAATATGTAGAAGTTAAAGGCTGACTTGGTGCAGAGATTTTTTTAAAGGTGTGGTGTAGATTAAACCTTGGGAAATGGAAGCCTTGGGGAAAAAAAAAAAATTTAAAAAAAAGGTAAAGTTAATGTCCTAATCCAAACGTGATGTGTTGTTGTGGAGTGGCAGGTGAATGGAGGGAATAAAAGAAAAAGATTTGAAATTTGTATTGGGTTAGAAAGAGAAAGATTATGCCTACGATATTATCACAATAAATTTTAAGTGGTGGGTTGTTACTAGTTGTCATTGTTGGAACAAAAAAGTAATCTCAATGATACGTTCAAATTTGAACCAACCTATAATTTGTTGTAAAAATATGTGGATGTAGATATTCTAGATTAGAAATTAACGTAATGATATTTTTACTTAATATTTTTATAATATTTATACAATAAATTCTTGTATTAGATTAATATTTAAAGTAATGTTAATTCTCTAAATGAATTAGACTATTTTAGTTAATTTTTCTATTTTTTTTATTAATTTAATGTTTTTATATATATTTAAAATAATTATTAAATTAATTATGACGTCATCACGGTTCGACTCCAGTTCGACCTCAAAATCCCTGAACCTCTCCCTTTTATGATTCAATAAACAGTTCGCAAGGACATTTCCTTGCCTTTTGGTACGGGAAAAAGCAATAGTTCTAAAGGCTTGTGCAAGGTTAAGCATTCTAGGGACAATATTTTGAACAGATGAAGATGCCTCACCCACTCCTTGGAGCGCATTGCAAATGCTCGAGGAATCCCCCTCAAACATTACATCCCTGACCCCAACACCCCCAAGGGAAAAGCAAGCTTCTTGCTTTGAGCGGCAATCACCTCACTTGCCGAATCGCGTATTACCACCCCAATTCCAACCTGCTTCCTTCTTGAGAACACTGCACCATCGACATTCACTTTGTAACAACCTGGTTGTGGAGGGCACCATTTTATCTCATTTGGAGACGGTTCTCTAATGGACTGTGGTCTCTCATTCGCTATCTGTAACTCATCCAACACCCTTAACAAACTCCTCACAATAGCTTTTCCATTTCTGCGAATGTCACCATGTCTTACCTCATTTCAATTTTTCCATATCCCCCAACATATTACAATAGTACGTTCCACCAAACCTGGGCATGATTCCATCCACCTTTATAATTGCCACATCACATCCATAAATTTCCACGGATTTCAAAAGGCATGATCAGCTATTGTTTCAATTGATTATTACACGGATTTTGGCTAAGGCTTCATTTGTTTCGAACTAAAACATTTTCTAAAAACTCTTCTTTGTCACTTGCAGATTTTTTGAGTGGCTGAAAAACTTAGCTAAATTTAAATATATTTTCCTTGACCAGGAAAACAAAAATCCTCTTTGAGGTTGAAAATTTTTTACATATTTAACCATAAGAGAATAAAAACCACAAAAATGCAATAAATGTCCCAAAAATTAATTTTCAAACCAACCTGAATATATTCTCAAAACCTCCAAAACACAATGAAAACATTCAAAATGACCAAAAATGACTTGAAATCTCCAAAATGACAAAAATATCCTCAAAAACCTATAAAACGAAAGAAATACCCCAAAAAATTTCCAAGTTGATCAAAATACAATCAAAAACCTCAAAATATCCTTGAAACCTTTAAAATTACCAAATTACCCTTGGAATCTCTAAAATGGCAAAAATTCCTCCTTAAAACTTTTTAAATGATCGAAATACCATGTTTGTCAAAAATGATATAAATATCCCTAAAACCTCCAAAATAACCAAAATACCTTTACATCCTCTAATACGATTGAAATACCATCAAAATGACAAAATTCCTCCAAAAAGAATCAAAATGATAAAACTTCGAAAATACCTTTAAGCTTTTAAAAGTCACATAAAAACAACTTTCAAGTGTCATTTTGGAGCTTTCAAGTCTTTATAATTATGCTTGTCAATGTATAGTCTTAGTTGATAGGTTTCTATTAGTGTTTTATTTATGTATTTTATTTAGTTTTGCTATTGCATTCTTATATTTTGATTGTTCTTATTCATGTAGTTTTCAAGAATTTTATTTTAATTTTTCTTTTTTTTAAGTTGATTTAGTTGCTTTGTATTAATATTTCAATGTGATAAATTAAAGTTTTTATTTCCTATCTATTTAGAAATATAGGAAATTAATGAATTATCATAAGAGTCAAACACTAGAAAATGGTTTTCAAAGCATTTTCATGAACACCAAACACTGAATAACTAACAATATTCATTAAAAATGCTTTCAAGTAAAAACATTGACCAATTCCTGAGTTGTTTCTCAGAATAACTTGGAATGAGAGACAAGATATATCAACTGAGTGGTATGATTGCTTTTTATTTTATTTTTTGTTATTTGGAATTATATTTTAGCTTTATATAATTTTTCTTGTTTCATAACTAATCAAGGTAAATTTTCTTTTTGTAGGCAAATTTGATGGTCATGCCTATCTGATTTTTTTTTTTTTTTTTTTTTTTTTTGAATTTTAGGCCAAAATTTCATTTTTCAGGCCATGATTGAAAATCTGAAACCCACGACCATGTCATAAAAAAGTAATAATAAAAACACATGCACATGGAAGACCCACAGGCAAAGGTAATGCAAAAAGGCTATTCTACGTTTTAGTGAGGATTTTCTAATATAATAACAATAAAAATTTAAATAAAAGAAGAAGAAGAAGAAGTTGTATATAGTTAATAATTGGCCTATAAAATGAATTTGGATTGCCAAACTTGCTCAATCCTATCCTTTGTATTTTCTTAAAGTCCAAAAATAAGCTCGGTATGTTCAAGCATATCGCATAGCTCAAGTTATAGAGTCCCTTTCGCTTTCTCCTAAAACAAAATGTAGAGTCAGTAACGTGAAGGCAAAAAATTGTTGAGCTTCACGCAAACTCGTAAAGATAGATGATAGATATATATAGCATTCCCTACTTAATCTCATATCAGAAATTTGAAACCCAAACCTGTGATCGAGTCTCCAATCTTTGAGTTTTGTAATACCAATAGAGCAGAACCACCGATGATGTCCCAGCATCTCCCGGAAGAGGTTGTGTACGACATCCTGACTCGGCTACCAGTGAAATCTATATTCCGATTCAGGTGTGTTTCCAAATCTTGGAACTCCATATTCACCAACCCTATTTTTATTACCGCACACTTTAACTTCAACCAAGCCAAATCTTTATCAAATAACAGTCACAATGGTTTTCTCCTATATACACATAAAATTTCATATAATATCAAAGAATTGCGTACAGTTATTTGCAATAGTGACCACACCTTGACCCACGTATCGAGCTTTCAAATCCCGTCTTTTGAATTTCCCATTCATGACCAAGTAATTGGCTTTTGTAAAGGTTTGTTTTGTCTCACTAGTTATATGGGCAATTCTTATTGGAAAATATATTTGTGGAATCCAAGCATTAGAAAAATTACCTTAGCTGGTACTACGAATAACAAGGCTTTGGCTAGTGTCACTCTTGGATTTGCATATCATCCTCAAAACAATGATTTCAAGATTCTAAGACTTGTGTGTTATCCATGCAAAAAGAAAGCGCCAGCTGAGGTTGAGGTTTACACATTGAGTACGGCTTCGTGGAGAAGGTTTGTAATTCCAGACTCATTAAGTGGGTCATCTATTTGGGTTATATCTGAATCACCCTCTCTATTTTTTAATGGAGCTTTGCACTTTCTAGCATTAGCTGGCACCCAGAACGATATTTTTAACAGATTCATATTGACCTTTGATGTGGATGAGGAGAGATTTTATAAGATAATGTTGCCTCCAAACTATTTAACCGAAAAATATGTGCGACATACTAAATGTCTTACCGTGTTCAAGGGATTGCTGGCTTTGATTGTTTTCAATTGCGAAACTGAGCAAAGTGACATATGCCACATATGGGTGATGAGGGAGTATGGTGTGGTCGAGTCTTGGACTAAAATAAGTGTACCAATCAAAGGAGTTGCAAGGTTCTTTAGTTGCACGGTCAAAGGTGAACTTGTGATGGGGAAGAGAAGTCCTTCACAGATCTTCTCACTTGACCCTGAGAGTTTAAATGAGGAAATTCTTGCCATTCCAACTGCTAAAGATGTGATTTATACCGATTATTTTGGGGAGAGTTTAAATTTACTTGATCGGTTAAACACTAAGGATTATTAAGTTAATAGTTATAGCAAGGCAATCATCTTTTTGCATCATTGATGCAAAGGAACTTGAGTGCAAAGTTTTGTAGTTTTGTACTTGTTCACTAGTGCATATTAGTTAGTCAGATATATGCACCTGTATTAGTTAGATTTAGTTAGTTAGATAGTAGTGCTGTTAGCAGTTAGCTATGCAGCCTTCCTATCGGCTTTTGTGAAGGAATACAATCCATATAGACTTGTAATTGATTCCCAATAAAGAGCATGTGAAATAATACTTGACTTTTTACTTTTATTTTTATCTCTCAATTTTGTCTTTTCTTCCTCCGATTTTATTCTTGCAGTGTGACTCCTTCAAACCAGTCAACATTTCACTATATTTCCACCCTTCATTCTCTTAATTCACACCCTACTTTTATTAGACACATTCCATTAACATCATAGATTAGACAGTTCACATCATAATGAATCCAAGAAGTACACGATGAGGAAATTAGAAAAGAAAAAACTAGGCAATTAATATTACAGATTTAGAAACTCTCAGATCAAATCTTGAGGCCAATGTATATACAAGAGACCTCTCTCTTATTTTCTTTGTTCTTTAGAGGGGTAGGGAAGGGAGGAATTAGTTAAGTAGAAGTTGCAAAATCTGACAATAGTACAAAAAAGGAAAAAAACAAAATGATTGTCTATTCACTTACTCATTAACCCAACACCATCAAAAGGCAAAAAGAAGCAAGGGGAAGGCCACCTAGGGTGAGGGTGTAGAGTAATGAATTGATGACTAACATAATTGATAAGTAATACAATGTGTTAATTAAAATAGATGCTTTGCAATAAACCAAAGAGAGAAATTAATCTATTATATATATATATATATATATATATATATATTTATAAAACCGAAACTTCTGAAACTCCCACAATTTTCCACCTCATCATTTTTTATTTATATTTTTAATTTGATTTAGGACAGCCCCAATTTTTTACTATATAGGAATTTCTCTTTAAAACGCAAAGATCCAAAAACGTGTAAACCCTACACGAAAGCCTTTGAAGTCTGAACACCGCAAAGATTTAGAAAACAGACGCAGCCTCTTCAACAACCAAGTCTTCTTCACTGGCTTTGCTGCCCTTTCTCTCTCCTCCGCTTCTTCCTGTAAGTTGGGTTCTTTAAATTTTGGCTTTATTGCGTGTTTGGTTCATTAAACGTTGGCTTAAGGAGTTGGGAGAGGAATAGGAATGCTACAATATATACTTTTAACTTCTATTTTGATACCTGTATTATTTTTCTGTGAATCTATTTTCTTTTTCTATTATATCTTTTTTCTTTTTTTTTTTTATTTGGTTCAATCTGGCACTCTCATTGAATGCCAAGTAAACAAGTCCATGCACAATATGGATAACATGCAACCTTTCTTTATTTTACTTTTTATTTTTCCATTTTCTTTTCAAGAGAAAAGCCTGCCAAAGTTTCATTCATAGATCAACCACTATTACATAGAAAGATGGGACTTATGCTACAACCATGTCCGATAAGTACATATTCAAGCCACAAAATGTTTGAAAGCGGAAGACCCTGAACTTCGAATGTCAAAAATATTATTTAAACTCTTGGCTTTTCCTACAAAGTAGTGAAATTTGAAGTTATTATTGGTTGATTTGTGTTGTTTTATAGTCATAAATTTTGATAAAAATAGTTTTTAAGACATTTAAATTGACATTTATTTGATTTTAGTTATCATTCTTCTGTGGACTAGGTGGATTTTTGAAACTGATTGGCAATTTGAAATTAAAGTTGCAAAATAAATGAAACTTAGTTCAGTTTGGTAACTCTCCTCTTGGTAGGAGTCTTCTCTCTCACTTTTTTCAAACGATTCCCTCCCTCCTTTTGGTTCACTCTAAAGGCCTGAATTTTTTTTTTTTTTTTTACTCTTTTCCTTATGGCAGACAATGTGATTGATGGCTTGGAGAATATGAAGTTAACGGCTGTGGAGGAAGAAGTTATTGCAATATCTGAAGAGGGTAGATTGCCTGAGATTGAAAGCTAAATTGAGTCTCATTGGCAAGTTTCTAACGTGCAAGGTCTTCAATAAAAGGGTTGCCATGAACACAATACAAAGAGCATGGGGGATGAATACTGAGTTACAGATTGTGGAGGTTGGATCAAATCTTTTTCAGTTCAAGTTCCAAATTGAATTTGACTTGAGCCGAGTTTTGGAATGAGGACCTTGGAGTTTTGATAATCAAGGAGATTTGGCACAAAGCCCTACTCATTGCATCATTCTCCATGCTCCTGGGAGTTGAACTTTTAGCTCTTTTCCTGTGATTCTGTTCCTCCCTCTCCAAGTGCGAGGATATGGAAAAAGATTCACTGGGAGGTGTTCTAGACCTTTGCCAATAATTGTAATCATCATCCGAGTCAATCTCCATACTAGGAGGGGAGTCTTCATAATCGTTTTCCCTGACTGTTGTAGGTGTTAAAGTTGTTATTTCTTTTCTTTTTTTTGAGGAACTTTAGGGTTGTTGTTTCTAGGCATGAAGATTTGCTTGCTGTCTATGGAGTTCCAAACCTAAAGGTGTTACGGATTTTTGGTTTCCCCAATTTGCATTCTGTCACAATCATTAGAACGATGACTATAAGGTGTTGAGGCTTGTGCTTTTTCCTTACAATGACTTGCCTATAGAAATCAAGGTATATAGTCTTAAATCACAGCGTTGGAAAAAAGTTGAAGAACAATGGCCAAACAAGGAGATATGTCATTGGGAGCCGGTGTCTTTGAATGGAGTTGTGCATTGGTTAGTTGCTGATTTTGGCGTGCTGGATAAGGAGTCGCTTCTTGCTTTTGACCTTGCCTCTGAGAAATTCAAGCTCTATACGACGCCGGTTTCACCAGATTTTGACCATGTTATGGAATTGAAGATTAAGTATTTTGATACAATTCCAGTTACTGCTTGAATTCCAACCAGTATTTTTCCAGCCTAGACGACTTAAGAACCTTTTTAGGATTGACCAAGTTGAGAGCATGGGACATGAAAGTTGTAATTAATTCTCTCTAAAGAACAAAAACCTCATTCAATTTTGGATTATTGGTTGATTTGTGCAAGTGAACTCTTATTTGTGTGTGTGTGTGTATATATAAACTTATTCATAGTTCTTTTATATTGAGAATTATTTGATTTTTAGGCATCATTATTTTTGTGGACTAAGTGGTTTTTTGAAACAATTTGTAATAGTTATGACCATGGACTATTCTGTCACGAACAATTTTCCACATCAGCATTTTTTATTTATATTTTTTTAATTTGATTTAGGACTTTTAAGATGTATTCAAATGCAAACACCTCCTCTCTCATTCGTTTTTTTTTTTTTTTTTTTTTTACTCTTCCTTCCCTCCTTCTCTAATTCTTCGGTCACTAGATCACTATTAGGGCTTTTTAATTTTAATTTTACTGTGTTTTTGTTAATAATAATTGTCAATTTTTTCTATCATGTAGTCATATTTTTTTACTTTTTAGTTTTGTTTTTATTTGCATCTTTCCAGGGCATTGCACAAACGACATGAAAATAACTATCAATGCATTGTAATATGAAACAAAACGTTCTACGGATTTGTCAAGATGGTATAGAATAATCAATAAAGTTCATATCTACCACGCTTGAATATAGGATTGCTTTATTTTTGCCCTTTCTTATGGTGTTTTTCATAGCTTTTACTTTTTTGTATGGTGTGGCAAAAGAAATCATTTGATTGATATTTGGTTTCTACGGTTACCAAGCATCTTAATAAGGGCATCAATGGTGCAAATATTTGTTTTGCACCCAACAATGTATCTAAATTCTTTACTCTTTCTTTTGGCCTTTTAGAAGTTTTAACATCTAAATTTTGGGTGCAATATATGTAACTGTTTTGATAAATTTCAATTGCTATAATCATGGATTATTCTTTTGAGGTAACCTATCTCTCTCTTATATTTTTTCTATTATGTAGTCATATGTTTTTTTTGCAGATTCTTCAAATTTTTAAGCCTTTAAGAAGTTTAAAAACTTAATTTTTTGATTCAATTTTTGCAATATTATATTTTTGTTTCAATTATGTAGTCACATGTTTTTTTTTTTTTCAATAATTTCTAGGCACTGATTCTTTACTCTTTCTTTTGGCTTTTTAAAAGTTTTAACATCTAAATTTTGGGTTCATGTTTTACAATATATGAAATTGTCTTGACAAATTCAATTGCTATAGTCATGCATTGTTCTTTTAAGGTAACCTATTTTTCTCTTATATTTTTATTATTATTAGGAGCATTCCAAGTGCTTCTTAGATTGGTCATCTTCTATCTCGATTAAAACTCTATGGCCTTTCAACTAGTACATCCTTCTTCTTCTTTTTACATTCATATATTCTGAAATCTATTCTTTCCAATGCATTTATTTGTCTTCATTCTCTAATGAAGTCAATTTATTCATCTGATACGCCTTTTTGATGTTGCTCTTTTACATGTTAAGATATTATAACTATTGCCTATAACACTAAATTAGCTTTTCCAATTCTCAAAAAAAAAAAAAAACAAAAAAAAAACAAAAAAAAACAAAAAAAAAACAAAAACCTATTGCTCTAATGACTCTTTCTGAGTGTCAGTGTCATTTCTGAGTGTAAATAATTACTGTTTTCTATATAAAAACTTCTATAATTTTTATTTTCTTATTTTTGGGTTTTTTGGTTGCATTTTATATGGCAAGAAAAAACCTAGGATTTTGCAAACAAATTGAGCAATGGGAGGGATTATATTATATTAAAAAAATGATCGAGACTTTAATTTTCATTAAAGAAAGGATGCCATTGATAATAGACATGGCATGCCTAACATTATTGGTGTTAGTATTTTTTTTTCCCTCTTAAATTGTAACTTATTTTTTCAAGTGATCATAACTTTAAACAAATTTAAAATTTAAAATTTTTGTTCAACTAATCCGTGCATCGCATGGGTTAGCGATTAGTTAAACATAAAGATCAAACTCAAGCCATTAGGGTTGGTCCTGAATCCTCATTTCTTTAAGCAACATACGTCAATATATTATAAATTCAACTGACGAACTATGTAACATGTACTGTATATGTCGTAGAGTGCTTTAATTAATTTTGCAAAACCCATCATCAAATAAGTTCAAGGTATGGTCGGCTGATGAGGTCACTATTATTCATCTTGAAGTACACATTCTAGTAATCAAAATGAGAGTTCGTTCTTTCTTTCCTGTCAAAGCCAATGACTTGAACAAAATGAAGTGTTCATTTTCATCGAATTTACCTCAGCGGACATTTCTGCTACTAAATCAAATCACTGGTCCCTTTTCTTCTCATATTTATATGAATTCCTGGAAAACTACAAAGGCAACCATGCAGTATGCAAAATGTGAGTTTACAATATAAATATGGGGCCGTCAACTAAGTTTAAATCAATGCCAATCTCTGAATTCTTTCTCAGGAGGAATAAGAAACAAGATATATCAAATTGATAGGAATGATGGTTGGCTTTGTCTTTGTATTTGGGATTATATCTTAAGTTTATATAATATTTCCTTTTTTAATTGATCACTTAATAATTTCTTTACCTAAGAAAATTTGATGATCAAGCCTATCTGAATTTTTTTTTTTTTTTTTTTGAATTTTAGGCCCCATACATTTCATTTTTCATGTCAGGCAATGGCGGCTCTAGGATTTTTTTATAGGGGGGTTAGTAAAAAGATACATCTTAGGTAAAATATGAATCTTACGATCTAAATGGTTTTCTTATTACAAATTTGTCTATAGTACGTTCTAGTAATAGAATAAAAAATAAACTATAGGTTTATATGACATTTTTTTCTTAATATAATGAACACGTTAATTGTTGTTGTTAAGTGAATTTTAATTATTACTGCTTAAAATATTTTTATTTATTAGTTCATGACGATTATATGTTTACATTGTACTATCAATGTAAAATTTATATTATAGATAATTATACTACACATTTGCAAAAACTATACAATATTGTACACATTTGTTTAGAAACAATGTAAATATTACAATGATAGTACGATGTAAACTATGAACTTTCCATTAGTTTATTTCAAATTTATTAAGATCTAAATGGGCTTTTAAAATGATTTTAGATGGAAAAAAAAAAGTTTACTTTGTTGTTGGGCTTACTATTTCTCCCAGATTTTAGATAAAATTGGATTATTGTTAGGCATTTTTTTGTATTTACAAATATTAAAATATTGTTAAGATGATCATAATTAAACTTATTTCTAGTGGGTTTTAAAAAAATTTAGAGTCAGAGTGTTCAAATTTTTATTTAAGAGGGTCAAATAAAAAAACAAAATATATTATATTAAAAATAATAATAATAAATTGCTAGCTCAGGGGGTTCATTTGAACCCCTGAACTATACATGGCGCCGCCCATGATGTCATGATTGTAACCCATGCATGAGACCGGCCATGTCATAAAGAAAACACATAAAAGACCCACAAACAAAATAAAATTTTCAATCTTTCTACAAACTCTTTTCGATTCATTAGTAATGAAAAAAGGCTATTGTATGTTTTAATGGGAATTTATGAAAAAAAAAAAAACTACAAAATTGAAAAATTGAAAAATGTTTTCTGAAATATTTTAAAGAATATTTTGAAAGTACCTGAACATATTTTGCCAAGAAAATCATTATAGGTTTGAAACAAATAGAGTCTTAATAAGAAGTAACTCGTTAATCATTATTTATTGGCCCATAGCTTGAAGGTGAAAAATTGTAGAGTTTCATATAAAGGGTATATGTATCCCTAATTTAATGCAAAACAGATCAGAATTCTGAAACCAAAATATGTGATCAGTTCCTTTGTGTTCGTAAATAATACTAATAGAACCACCAATGATGTCCCAGCATCTCCTGGACGAGATTGTGTACAACACCTTAAGTCAGCTACCACTAAAATTTATAAGGCAAAAATGCAAATTGACCCTCTAACTTTCAATCTTTTTTCATTTCAGTCCTCTAATTTTCAATTTTATTATTTCAGTCATCTAACTTTCAATTGTTGTCAATTTGGTACTCCAGTTATATCCTGTCGTTAATTGAGCCAAAAATACGTCGTTTTGGCTCTTTTTTAAAAAATATATATATTTCAGAATTTAAAGAAAATTTTCTTTAAAAAAAATAAAATAAATAAATAAACTAAGGAATCATTCCACACCCAAATCACTCACTGAAAAAGCTTGTAAATTTCCTACACACTTCTCAAACCAAATCCTCCACATTGTAAATCCAAAACACAACAACAATAAAACTCCCACTACCACTTCAAGAAACCAGCTACTCATCAATCTCTCACAAAAAAGTTTCAGCTTTCTTTCCACCATTTCATGCCAAGATTCAATCTTTCAACATCCCATCTCTTCCAATATCCAAGAACACTCCTAAAACTAAAGAAGACAATGGATCTGACCCTAACCCAACAAAAATCAAACCGTACACGTTAGCTTCTGCTCCGTCCGCCCTCTATTCAGCATTCTCCTCCTCATAGTCTTCGCCGCCACCGTCAGCTTCCGCACCGTGCTCCACCGCGTCGACGTCAACCTTAGCCTTAGCGCGTGGTCCATGCAAAAGAAAACCCATGTCCTCAACTTCAACTCCACGCTCCTCAAATATGGGTCCGTCAACATCTCCGAGCCACGCACCATGCAAGAGATAGAGCAATTGCTAGAGGGCAACTTCGCAAGCCAAAGCCGGTACCAAACCTTCGCCTCGTGGTGGAGATTCGACACCCACCAAGACCTCAGAGCAAGATCCTCTAACAAAATACCAGTCTTGCTTCGTTCGTCGAGGTTTTATCAGTATTGGTTGCAATTTCGAACTGGGTTTTCATCACTTAAATGTTTTCTTTCTTTTTTTTTTCTTTTTTTTTAATATTAGTTTTTTTTTTCTTTAAATTCTGAAATTTATTTATTAAAAAAAAAAAGAAAAAAAAAAAAGCCAAAACGACGTCGTTTTGGCTCAATTAACAACATGACATAACTGGAGTTTAACGGGATATCAAATTGACAGCAATTGAAAATTAGAGGACTGAAATTTGGGGTGTGCAGAAAACCCACCAACCCGTCAAACCCGACCCAACCCAACCCGACCCGCCAGGTTGGGTCGGTGGTGGGTTGGGTTGGGTTACAAAAAAAAATTTTATAGCGGGTCGGGTTAGGTTTGGGTCATAAAATTATAAACCCGCCAAACCCGACCCGACCCACCCATATTTAATATATATTTAAAATATATTTTATATTTAATAATTTTTTTTAAATCAATTGTAAGGCACTTATATATATATATATATATATATATATATATATATATATATATATATATATATTTAAATATATATTATATATTTAATAATTTAAAAAAAAAAATTAGATGTAAAGCAGCATTTCCTCAGTTCCTCCTACTAATACTAATTTAATATATATGTATATATAATATTATATAATTAATAAATTTTTTTAAATAACCAATTCTTCCTATCCTATATAAAAGCTAATTAATTCACACAAATCCTAATAAATTACTATTGTTGTTTAGTCATTAGTGTTGTTTGCCTTTAAGGAGTTACATTGATACTAATCTTTAGGTTTTTTTAATATATTAATATTTATATTTTTTTTCTACTCAATTTAATAATAATAATTAAAAGAATTTGTCAAACCCATGGGTTCAACCCGACCCAACCCAACCCATGTGGGTTGGGTTGGGTTGGACTTATGTGATGGGTTGGGTTGGGTTGAATTTTTTTTGACCCACCATGGTGGGTTGAGTCAAAAAATCCCCTCAACCCGACCCATGCACACCCCTAACTGAAATGATAAAACTGAAAGTTAAGGACTGAAATGAAAAAGACTGAAAGTTAAAGGGTCAGTTTTGCATTTTTGCCAATTTATAATCTTAGAACTCTATATTCACCCACCCTAATTTCATAGGGCACTTCAACCTCAACCAAGCCAAATCTTTATTCAATAATAGTCACAATGATTATCTTCTTCTACATATGTCATATCTTTCATCTAGGGTCAACAAATTGAGTACAATTGTTTGCAATAGTGACAGTACTTTGTCCACTTTTGAAATTTTCAATTAATATTGATTTACAATTAGTAATAAATCTAAAAAGGCGAAAATGCACTTTTGGTCCCTACATTTTGGGCCTTGTTACAATTTGGTCCCTAAATTGATTTAGGTCCTAGGTCAGTCCCTGATTTTCAAAAATCGTTTTTAAAATAGTCCCTACCGTCAACCCAGTGACAGAAAATGCTGAGGTGGCAAACGGCGTGCCCTATTTGCTGACATGGCACTGACGTGGATAATAAAATATTATTAAAAATATCACGTCAGCATCCATGTCAGCGTTTTAATGACAAGTCAGCATTTTAATTAAACAAAAAATTAAAATAATTTAAAAAAAATTAAACTGAAAAAATTCAAAATAAAAAACAAAAAAAGAAAAAACTTTTTCTGTATCTTTCTTATTTTCGTTTCCCTTTTTCTTTTCTCTATTTTCAGATCCTCTCTTTCTCTCTTTCTTCCATTCTCTTTCTCTGTCTCTTCCATTTTCTCGTTGGCCACGCGGACTATGTAAGAACGAACTCCGGCGAGACCATGACCGGACTCGGTGTCCCCAACGGAACCTCCAGCCGGATCGAGCAGTGGATCGCGACGATCACGCGCTTGTTGTTCGCGTTGGTTATGCCGGAATCTCTGAACCGGCCGACCTCGCTGTGGAGACCAGAGACTGAGCCGACGAGGCGAGGTCTTTGCACTCCACGGCGACGATGAGCGGTTCGAAGTGGAGGACGAGTTCGGACTCGGGTTCGGAGCAAGTTGGTGAGTCGGGATTTGTCGCTTTTTTCAACTGGGTTTTTTGATAAACACTGACTAAGTTTCTGTCGATGTCGATCTCGGTGAGTTTGGTTTCGTGTTTTTTGGTTTTTTTTTTTTTTTTTTTTTTTTTTTTTTTTTTTTTTTTTTTTTTTTTTTTTTTTTTTTCTGATGTGGATTTGTATATTTATTTCTTGGATTTATTGGGTCTGATTTACTAGAGGTTTATGGGTTTGATTTCTTGGATTTATTGGGTTTGATTTACTGGATGTTTATGGGTTTGATTTCTTAGATTTATTGGGTGGTTTATGAGTTTGATTTCTTGGATTTTTAGGTTTGATTTACCGGATGTTTATGGGTTTGATTTTTTGGATTTATTGGGTTTGATTTGGGGAAGAACATGAAGCATGAAGTTCATGTCCTGGGAAGAAGAAGAACAATGTTCTTCAGAAAAATAATGAAAAACAAACTCATTTTTTAAACTCAAAATTTTAAACTGAAAAAACTTTTTTTTTCTTAATTTAATTAAATTAATGTTTATTTATTTATTTATTTTAAAATTTCTGACCTGGATTTTTGTTTTAATTTTTTATTAATTTAAATTTGACGTGGCATTTCAAAAATGCCAAATAAGTGCCATGTCAGCAATTAGGGCATGCCGTTTGCCACCTCAGCATTTTCTGTCACTGGGTTGACGGTAGGGACTATTTTAAAAACGATTTTTGAAAATCAGGGACTGACCTAGGACCTAAATCAATTTAGGGACCAAATTGTAACAAGGCCCAAAATGTAGGGACCAAAAGTGCATTTTCGCCATCTAAAAATTACACAAAAATGCATTCACCGACCTCATGAGAATTTTCTCCCTCAAAATTTAGAATGGGCTACTCGGAGTATTTAGCTAATCTAGTAGAAATTTAATGTAAAGTTGTGATTTAAAACTATGTTTTATGTTGGCTTTATTACATGACAAAAAGTGTTGTATTTGCATTATTTTGTTCCTTGTATTTTGTGGAATTTTATTGTATTGGGTTTAGTATTAAGTTGGTGAAGAATCAAGCATGTATTGGATGAATAAGTGGATTTCGCGACTGTCTTGCGAGAAGCCTACCCGCGAAAGAGCCACATGAGAAGCACATGCTGGAAGCTAAAGAGTCGTGCCAAGCTGTCAGTTTCGCGACTGTCTCACGAGTAAGGCCTTCCCACAAGATATCCGCGAAACTCTCTGCCTAGAGGATTTTAAGTGTACCTTTCTTACCCTTCACCCATACTATATATACCCTCATTACCCACAAAAGTAGGAGAGGCTATTCAAAGAGAAAAACCCTAGATAGGTATTCTACAACACAACACACCCATCTTTTAGAGAGAGAGAGCTACTCATCCTTAGTGAGAAATCATTGTAACCTCTTCTCCTTTCCTCTCCCATTATTATACCATTGAGAGGAGATTTGTATCCAAACACAACCCACACATACTCAAAGTGTAGAGAGTGTTTTAGAGCTTGGAAAGTTTTGAGGATTTGTCAAAAGAAGCCAGTGAAGCTTGGCGGATGCAATCGGGCGTACTGCGAGATCCGGAAAGCTAAAAAAGACATGATTTCGAGAAGTCCGTTAGTAGCAGGAGATTGGAGGGCTTAAGTACATTGGGTAGACTAGGCTTGAAGGGTCTTTTGTTATTCATGTACTCCAACTTTATTCTTTAGTGGATCGATTCCGACTTGGAGGTTCACGGAGAGTTTTTCGCCGAGTTCTTCGGTTTCCTCTTCAATAACACATCTTGGTGTTATCTTGTGTTTGCATCTCTCTTCTCTTACTCTTGTGCTTTACTTTTATTGTTTATTGTTCATATGTATGCACCAGAGTAGTATCGGTTCATTGCGCACATTTACTCTTGTTCCGCACTTTGATTAAGTAAGAGTAAAAGCAATCTAGCTATAATTTAAAATTTGGGGTCTAAACAAGCTTTTGTACTTTTACAAAAATCCGAGCTTTCAATTGGTATCAGAGTGGGTACACTTGTTTTGGTTTCATTACCTAAGTCTGATCCTTGACCCCTTGTGTGTTTTGCCATAGATAGTGTTTTGTATGCTTCTATGGATGTTGTTGAGTGTAACATGTCACATGTTTTTGAAAATGCCTCTATGAGTGTTAATCCTCATAATTGTGATGACATGTTACATGAATCTATGGGTGTTGTTGATATTCCAAATTTCAAACTCTTGAAGAAAAAGGTTAAGAAGTTTCATAAGAATTTGAGTAAGTTTCGTTGTGAAAAGGATGATGTGATTGCTAAGCTCAATGAATCCAACAAATTGGTTGAAAAGTATAAGAAGCTTGCTGAAAATTCTCTTGAAAAGTTGAAAGAGTTTGAATGTTTGAATATGGACTTGGATGCTAAACTTGTTTTGTCTAACAAACTTATTGATGAGCTAAAATATAAAAATGAATCTCTTAAGATGCATGCCAAGTGTTTGATTACTGAACCTATTGCCAATAAGGATGAAAATATTTGTTGCAATCATGTTGTGATACCCGATTTTGTACCTATTGTGTATTCTACCTCAAAGGACAAATCGGTGTACATTCCTCCACACAAAAGAAATCAAAAGGTAGAGAGAAAGGCTCTCAAGCCAAAGCCTCCGTTTAAGTCTCAATCTAAGGTTTTGGATGGATTTAAGTTTGTTCCAACTTACTACTATTGTGGTGTGATTGGTCATATAAGACCTTAAAACCATGTTGATAAATCCCTTCCTAAAAAGCCTAGTGGACCTAAACTCATTGTTTGTCACCATTGTGGTGTCTTTAGTCATCTAAGACTTCATTGCTCTAAATTTCAAGCTCTCAAAAGAATCAAAAGAAAAGATAAACTTGAGCTTTTTGGAAGTTGTGTTATGAAAGCAAAACCGGTTTTGGGGGAAAATGATAAGTTGTTGAAGAAAGTTTTTAATGTTCTTACCTCCTGGTCTATATGCATCTCTGGTTCTCATTCTTCCAACCCTCGTCTCACTTCTCATGAGACACTCATTCCAAACAATCATTCTATTTAGATGAGGAAGGGTTCCTATGGTTGAGCTTATGCTCTTTTGGTCCTTAATTTAATTCTTTTGATCTTTGTAGGACCCTTCATGTATTAGATGATTCATTATCATGCATTTGTGCATCATGCATCTCTTTATATGCATTGTTTTTGTTTGTGCTGTTGATCTTACTTATATGTCTTTGTTTTATGTGTGTAAAATCCAAAACCACATAAAAAGTGAAAAATTCAAAAAATTTGATTGTATATATTTGAGCACATATCACATGTGAGTTTGGCCTAGTACCTCTGTACTAATGGCGTAGTGCATTTACGAGCTTAGCTTGTTATGTATGTACATTTTCTAAGTGTAAGCGACATCTAGTAATCTACGTTTTGATTATTGTAAATAGATCTTCAAGCTTGTCATGAATGATTGGTCAATAGTCTTGCCTGATCTTGATACATGAGTAGACTTGTGCCTATATATCTCCTCACATTTCTTTTTCTTTTTCAAAGAGCTCTACAAATATCAATCTCAAAAAGAGATTTTGAGCTGAAAAGGTCATCGCACATACTAGTATTTGACTGAGAAAAAAAGAAAGCGACTTGTATTAAAATGTATGGTGCCAAAGCCAAAAGGCTCATGTTTGTCAAAGTTATTTCAAAATATTTATGGCATCGGTTCTAAAAAATTTGAGTTGTATTTGATCAAAAGTATGAAAAATGGAAGCCAAATAAAAAGCTTTCAATCAATTGTAATCACATTGGTAAGGGGTCATATATTTCCATTTCTACAAGTGAGATAGGTCACTTGATTTCATACTAGTTGTGTATGACTTGATTGAATTGATCATTGACACTTCATACTAGACTATAGACTAGTTCATACTTGATCCACACACATAACACACAAGTCTAATTTTCAATGAATGTCTATATCATTTATGTGTTTGTACATGTTCAAATGTGATGTGTGTGTGTTCAACCATATGTGGATCAAATCAAAAATATTTTTGTTCTTTTTATTTGCTTTTGGAAGTGATTTGAATCACCCATGTTTTTCAAATTTTTTCAATTTGATTTTGTGTGAAAAACATGTTTTCTGTGTGTTTTCATGACTTATTTCATGAGTAAGCTCAATCACTAGTTTAAATGGTCTAATTCTCAAGTTTTTCAACTTTGGATAGAGAGTTTCGCAAGTGTTTCGCTAGTACTTCATGAGTGGGGCTTACCCGTGAAAATTCTCAGCTTCCCGCGAAAATTTCTAGATTAGATTTTTAAAGGGCATTTCGTAGGACATTTGTTTTAAACTTCTCCCATCTTCTCCTAAACCCCTATTTTTATGTTTCTACATCAAAGCCCAACTAAATTAAACTGTTTTTCATTCCATTAACATCTCTAAGGTAATCTTTAAATCTTTTCATTGATTTTGATCCTTAGATTATGTTTTTAGGGGTTTTATGTTCATAGTTGGGATTAGATTATGTTTTTGGGGGTTTTATGTTCATAGTTAAGAATTTCTCAAATAGGGGTTGGAAAACTTAATTCTTTTTCAATCTTTTTTATTGGGTTTTGTTTTAAATGATGATTTGCTTTGGATGTTGGTCTCTTGTGGCGAAAATAACATTTATTTAGGCAAGATTTTCATATGTTCATGCATTGTTTAACATATATGTGTAGTGTGTACACTAAGTGTTTGATAAAATGCCCAAATGACATTTTCTCGTTATTTTGAACTCCGATGAGTACCAATTTTTTGGAATTACCATGATTATGCATGTTTATCATGTATTGATCACTGGTTGTGTGTTTTACGTATTTTTCCCCATGAGTGCTTGCTCATGCATTGGTCATACATCTCACATGCACACTAGATGCACCTTTGCTGCACACACTCTAACACTTGACATATTTTGCATTCACTCATACTAGTTAAGTCTTTTTAGACATTTTAGCACATATAACATGTTCTTGTGTCTATGTCATGCCTTGGTCTATACTTTGTTCCATCATCCTTAGCATGTCAAGTTTACTTTATGTTTTATAGCATTTTTTAGATGTTTTTGTCTTTCGTTTGAGCTTCATTTTCTCATTCATCTTCCACCCCTTATGCATCATCTTTTACCCTTGTTCATATCTTCTTTTCTTTCCCTCCTTCCTCTTAATTCATTTGTTTATTCGTGACAAAAAGGGGGGAGAGTATACTAGAAAGTATACCAGAGTGTATCGTCATTTTTATATAACTCATGTGCACATTCTTAGGGGGAGAAATTCTACCTTGTGCACATTCGTAGGGGGAGAAAGCCATAAGAGAGATGCATATACTAAGGGGGAGAAGACATCTTTTATGAGAAAACCTTGTTTTGTCTTGTTTTACGTTATGCTTGTTTTCTTGTTACCTTATGGTGCTTTGAGTTATGTTTAGTATCTATGCTTTATTGCTTTCATCGCGTCGTGTTTATATGTTGGACATGCATACATCCTTATGCGCCATTGTGCTTTATTATTTGCATGATCGGATGATCATTTGCTTTGCTATTTGATCATTGTAGTCATCTCCATATGACTGTCATGTGTTTGATCAAGTTGCTCATATGTTTCACATCATGTTTACTTGATTGTTTTTTTACTTGTTACATTATACTTGTCCTTTTATCACTTGATTTACCTTGAGGGTCTAATGCGCTTTGTGCAAGTGTTTCAGGTTACAAGTATTTTGTTCTAAGTTCATCACAGGTTTTAGATTTAGGTGTGAGTGAGTTTTGTCATTGTTCACAAACTCATGTTTAAGTATAAAGTCTATTATAGGGTGTGTTGTCATGGAATAGCCAAAGGGGAGATTATAAAGTTGTGATTTACAACTATGTTTTATGTTGGATTTATTCTATGACAAAAAGTGTTGTATTTGCATTATTTTGTTCCTTGTATTTTGTGGGATTTTATTATATTGGTTTTAGTATTAAGTTGGTGAAGCATCGAGCATGTATTGGATGAATAAGTGGATTTCGCGAGTGTCTCGCTAGAAGCCTACCCGCGAAAGAACCACGTGAGAAGCACATGCTAGTAGCTGAAGAATCGTGCCAGGCTGTCAATTTCACAACTATCTCACGAGTAAAGCCTTCTCGCGAAATACCTGCAAAACTCTCTGCCTGGAGGATTTTAAATGTGACTTTCTTACCCTTCACACATACTATATATACCCTCATTACCTACAAAAGTAGAAGAAGCTATTCAGAGAGAAAAACTCTAGATAGGTTTTCTACAACACAACACATCCATCTTTTAGAGAGAGAGCTACTTATCCTTAGTGAGAAACCATTGTAGCATCTTCTTCTTCCCTCTCCCATTATCATACCATTGAGAGGAGATTTGTAACCAAACACAACCCACACATATTTAGAGTGTAGAGAGTGTATTGGAGCTTGGGAAGTTTTGGGGATTTGCCAAAAGAAGCCAGTGAGGCTTGGCGGATGCAATCAGGCGCATTGCGGGATTCGGAAAGCTAGAAAAGACATGACTCCGAGAAGTCCGATGGTAGCAAGAGCTTGGAGGGCTCAAGTACATTAGGTAGACTAGGCTTGGAGGGTCTTTTGTTATTCATGTACTCCAACTTTATTCTCTAGTGGATCGATTTTGACTTGGAGGGTCGCGGAGAGGTTTTTCGCCAAGTTTTTTGCCGAGTTCTTCGATTTTCTCTTCGATAACACATCTTTGCGTTATCTTGTGTTTGCACCTCTCTTTCCTTACTCTTGTACTTTACTTTTATTGATTATTGTTCATGTGTATGCACTAGAGTAGTATCGGTTCATTGCACACATTTACTCTTGTTCCACACTTTGATTAAATAAGAGTAAAAGCAATTTAGCCGTAATTTAAAATTTAGGGTCCAAACAAGCTCTTGTATTTTTACACAAATCCAAGCTTTTATTTAACCCCAAAAATAATAAAAAATTGGAAAAAAGAAAAAAAAAATCAAACAATTAAATTTGGTATAAAAATATTATAAAAAAAAAACTACCATCTGGCCCATTAATCAGTGTCCCTCACAAAACTCCTTATTTACCTTTAATAAATTTCAAATTAGCCAGATATATGAACCAAAAAAAAAAAAAAAAAAGAAGAAGAAATTAAAACAAATTAGGTTACTGTGTGTACTATTGTACTCTCTCAATCTGCTGCTGGTGAGTCTGTGATGCCATTCCTTAGCGTTACCAATGGTACAACCCTCTCCCTTTCTATCTCTCTCACATCTAGTCGTCTGTGTGCTAATTGCTAAACACTACTGTGTGGTTCACTTTTGGCCAACTAAAGTAAACTTCTAGACTCCATTTGGATTCGCTTATTTTACTGAAACCGAAAATTTTTTACTAAAAATATCGTAGACAAATGTAAAAGTTAACTGAAATAGTACAGTGTGTCCCATGAATTGTATTAAAAAGTGCAATGAAACCCATAAATAGTACTAAAAATAAACTGAATAGTAAAATAAGTTGGCAAAAATAATTTTTACCAAACGGATACTAGTAATGTAGTTCTGTGCAGCTGTGCAGAACTTTACATAAAATATATTTTTTTTTATTGTTTTTATAATAGACATGTATTAGTTTTGTTGATTTAATGTCCTGTTAGCTGTACAACATTTTACATATAATGGTTTTTTTTCTCACTTTTTATATAATATATACATACATACATATACACACATATATATATATATATATATATATATATATATATTTATTAGTTTTGTTGAAAATAGTAATAATATTATAATAATATATAATAGTATGGTTTATATTAGATTATTTATTTATATTGAAAATAGTAGGAGGATAAATGATTGTTTGATTGTTTGATTTGATCTGGTTGCACCTAAATAATTAATTTAGGTTTAAATGTTCACACATTTTTTTAACAAAAATTGTTATGACTAGTTTATAAAATTCAATTTAGAAACCATCCATAATATTGATGTGTATTTTAAGAGACAAATGTTCAAAACTTCGAACCTACTAATTAATCTTTTATCCTAAATGTTGAAACTTTAGACGTTGAACCCCTTAGAAAAGCTTTAAGTTGTAAAAAAATTAGTTCAAATCAAGTATAAATAATTTTGTACAAAGAAAGAATGTAGGCACAACTTCATTTACTTTGAGTTAGTTTATGAAATAAAATGTTTTATTTTGGATCATGATTTAGGCCAAATTAGCTTGGATCTTTTGCATCTTGAGTTAATATAGGCCCAATTAATGTAGGAATAACTCATCAACACAATGTAGATATAACTAGCTTAGCCTCCCCTAGAAAAATTTCATGACTCCGCCACTACTTTTGAACTCCCCACTTTTGAAATCTACTCTATTTATGACTACATAGTTGGCTTCTGTAAAGACTTGAATTGTATCACTATTTTATACGCCCAATTTTGATAAGAGAATATATTTGTGGAATATAAAGTTTATGATAGCTACTAGTATGAAAAGATCAAGTTCTACTTTTGTAAATCTTTGATTTGCATATCATCCTCAAAACAATGACTTTAAGATTCTAAAACCTGCTTGTTTACCAATCAAAAAGGCCAAGGTCAAGGTTTACATATAGAGTACAACCTCATAGAGAAAATTTCTAATATCGGTGGACTCATTAAGTGGGTCATCTCTATGGGATCTATCTAAATCGCTCTCTTTAATTCTTTTTTAATGGGGTTCTGTACTCTAAACCATTTGTTGGGGAGCATAATGTTTTTTTCCCCAAATTCTTATTGTCCTTTGACATTAATGATGAGAGATTTTATGAGATAATGCCTCCTCAAACTATTTTGATGGAGCTCAGGAATATTTTAAACGTTTTATAGTATTCAAGGGATCATTGGCTTTTATTTTTTTCGATTGTAGAGCTAAACAAAGTGACATATGTCACATATGGGTGATGAAGGAGTATGGCATGGTCGAGTCTTGGACTAAAATAAGTATACCAATCAAAGATGAACTTCTTATTAGGAAGAATTGTCATTCACAGATCTTCTCATATAACCCCCGAGAGTTTAAATGAGGATATTCTTGGAATTCCAAACACTCCAAAATGTGGTTTACACTGATAATTTTGAGAAGAGCTTATATTTACTTGATAAAGTAAACATCGAAAGATTATTCAGTTAGAGTTTCTAGGAAGGCAGTCATCTTTGTCAAATTCATATTGACAATTTTTTTTATTTTCTTCTGGTTTGTTCTAGACTTGAATGTATTGTTTTTCATGCAGACTTTTAGTTGTTTCCTTTTGGCAGAAAAGATCATTATTCATTGGTTAGGTTTCATAATATCTCCCTTTACTGGTGTCAAATCTCACTCAACTTTGAAGTGTAATTTTTGGATTAGGTTTCATAATATAGCAGAAAGGGAATGTAAAAGTATCTATCTGCTATAAAGATTCTGTGCATTTTTTATAATGATATGCTACTATGGCAGAAAGGGAATGTAAAAGTATCTATCTGCTATAAAGATTCTGTGCATTTTTTATAATGATATGCTACTCTATAAGCTTATTTCCTAAATTAATTTAATGAATCGGTTCATATTCAATTCAACCGGCTAACATCTGGTAAAACAAGGCAGCGTCGGCAAGAAAACCCATCACATATGGACAAAACTTAGGTATAGTCCCTTAGATACTATTCCTTAAGTTCCCCTCTTAAGATTCAGTCATGTGGGTACTTAATTAAAAAATACACTTCCATCATATGAACAAAAATCCACATAGCAGAATCTTAAAAGGAGAACCTAAGGAACAGCATCTAAGTACTGTACCTAAGTCTTGCCCACCCCATATATAGCGGAGGGAGGGTTGGGTTTTGGCATTTGGGTTCTTGTCAGGTTCGGGAAAACCAAAACTATACCCGGCCCATAACTATCCCTATATCTTTTTTTAATATAAGATAGAATTTCTACTCTAGCCCAATATAAGTGTATATATGTGTGAAGCTCCCTCCTGGAGACTTGAACCTTGAACCTTGCCCCCCACATCCCACAAGCATTTATACTTATAGAGTAACCACCGCACCAAGGGTGCATGGTGGTATCCCTATATCTAAATTGAAGTTTTTGTGTGAGAAATGTTGTTGATATAGATCAGCACGTGGCATAATTGTTTGATAGGTGCATGGACGGATTGCTAGGATTACGAATGTGTATATGGGTGGCAAGGAATAAGGATAAGATTAGTATTTAATAGTAAACCTGAAGATATTACGTAATTAATTTTATCAAGCTAATAATTTCTATTTAATAGGAATTTAATATTATAATATGATTCTTATTTATTAGGAATTGGACTTTTTTATTAATGGATGGATATTTATTTAAAAGGTAGTGATTAGAGACCAAAAAAAAAAAAGTTTTTTTTAATGTTTAGGGGAAAAAATGATATCATACCAATTTTAGCAACAAAAATAATATTTTAGCCCTGACAAGAATTTCTTTGTAACAAGTGAGTCAATATTGTACCCGAGACCATTTCGATTTGGGTCAGGGAACGAAATATTTCGATACTGTTAGATACTGGTGTACCGTTTCAGGATTACCGCTACTTTAAAATATATATATATATATATATATATATATTAAAAAAATTAAAAGCATATATTTATTTTAATTATTTGGTATAAGTTATAACTTATAAGTTTATTAAAATAAAAAGAGACAAAGATAAGACAAAAAAGAAATCAACAAGTCTTAAAAAGATTAAATAATTAGAAAAAATGGTGGCTGATAAAACATTAAAACCAAAGAACTTAAAAGTTAAAAGTTAAAGAGCAAATGTATCAGTGGGTGCATAATAGAAAAAGTTGTGAAATTTACACAATATTGTTCAAAACTCATCCACATCAGTGCTTGCATACCTTTGCATATATCCACTCTTGCTTTAGTAACCGTGTATATATATGCACAGTTACTATAGCTTTGTAAATCATTATTTTATTATATTCTCTCTCACACAATCAGACTCTATCCCTTCTTCTTCTCTCTGCTTTTTCTTTTTCATCTCACACACTCTCTCTTCATCTACCCAGCTGATCATCATCTACCCACCACCACTCAACCGATGCAACCCACCACCACTCAACCAATGCAACCCACCACCACCATTTTACAACACAAAAAAAATCCAACCACAAATTCAATAGAAAATCAAAGCCAAAATCAATAGAAAATCCAAACCCACCCAATGGAAAAACCAAAAACAACAAAAATCAAACTAAAAATCAATAGAAATTAGACCTGAAATCAACCCCAACATATCAAATGGAAAACCCAAACCCACCCGAAGCCCTCTCTGATCTCACCCTCACCGAAGCCCTCTCCGAACCCAAGCCAAAGCCCTCTCCAATCTCACCCTTGCCGAAGCCCTCTCCGAACCCAAGCCACTTGTCGCTTGCCACTGCCACCTCTGTGGTGGTTTCACTTCTTTTATTTTTTCTTTGTTTGATCAATGGGTTTTAGGATTTTGATTTGGCTTGCCTGTTAAGATTTGATGTTGCTTGCATGTTCTTGGGATTTTGCTTGATTTCATATGTATTTTGGTCGGTTTGAGATTTCTTTGGATTTGGGTTTTTGGAGGTTGGTTGCTTGATGGAGGGTGGGTTGATGATGGTGGCTAGGTGGGTTGATGGTGGGTGTGGATTGATCGTTGATGGTGGCTAGGTGTTGGTGATTTTGGGTAGTGTTGGGTCTATGAGAGAGAGAGGTAGTGAGTGAGGAAATAATAAAAAATGTAAAAGAATGAATATTATATTGAATAAATGTGTAGAATAGATAAACTGATGTAGGTGTTTTGTAAAAATTGGTGTGTAAAATAGAAAAAGTATGATTTTTTTGCAAAATAGACAGAAATTTTGCATTGACAATAATTTTTTTGTAACAAGTGAGTCAATACCGTACCCAAAACCATTTCGGTTTGGTTAGGGGAACGAAATATATTGGTATTGTTAGATACCGGTATACTGTTTCGAGATTACTGCTATTTTAAAAATATATATTAATAAATTTAAAAGTATATATATATATATATTTTATATTAATTATTTGGTATAAGTTATAACTTATAAGTTTATTAAAATAAAAAGAGACAAAGATAAGACAAAAAAAAATCAACAAGACTTAAAAAGATTAAATAATTAGAAAAAAATGGTGGGTGATAAAACATTAAAACTAAAGAACTCAAAATTTTAAAGTTAACGAGAGTTTCTATAATTTTCACATCTTCCAAGTATCTTTTGTTAGGCTTTTTACTCTAGACACGTTAACTGACTAGCTCAACTTTACATTCCACACAATTTAAACTTCCAGGCCCCTCTTTCTCTCTCTAGTCGGTAATCTCACTCTCACATGATTTGCTCTATGTATTTCTCTTACCATCAAATATTTTCAGATTTCTCTCTCTCTCTCTCTCTCTCTAATGTGAGGCTATTTTTCTTTCCATCATCAACTCATGTTTTCAGATATGATCTCTCTCTCCCTTGCTCTCAGATCAGGCATTAATCGACTCCATTTCGCTGCCTCATTGAACACCAATGCTGCCGTTCACTACCAGCTAGCTTTGTTGTCACCGGTGTGAGGCTAGGATGAAGAGATCCCAGATTGGTTTGAAGAGGAGAAGGTTGATCGAATATGTTTCTGGTTTCTCCGTGCGTTATGTAATAGCTTTTTGTTCTGTCCCGGTATCTAGTTTTCTGCCGAAATCCGGTATATATCCCAATACGGCCGAAATAAGTCTAGTACGGCCGGTATTCAAACCAGCACGAAACACCAATGTTTCTGTACCAGTGTACACTCCGGTACGGTAAATACCGGCCGATATGGTAAGAGATTGACTCCCTTGCTTTGTAAATGCGAAAAATATCACATCACAAATAGCATGCATCTTCATAGGTCCTCATGCTGTACTGAGTAAGAAGACGCTTATTAGTACTTTTTTTTTTTTTTTGGATAAAAAGACCATAACTTATTAAGAAGAAGATAAACATAATATATCATGAGCCAAAGCTGACTCAACCATATTAGGGTTTTCCGCTATCCAAGTTTGATAACTATCTAATTATTTGGCATATTGAGCCAAAAGATGAGCTAGACGATTGTCATCTCGCTTAACATGGAAAATTTTCACAAATCTAAAATCCTGCAATTTTGCACTAATCCCGCCTATAATATTGTTAATAGCAACTGGAGCTTCACTAATTCCAATTGACGCATCAACAACTATCTTGGAGTCACTCTCAAGCACCACATCTCGTACCCCTATGTCCCAAGCAAAAAGAACCCCTTCCTCCAATGCTTTTGCCATCTCATGCTCATTAGTACTTAATAAAAGAATAATTAATAAAACTTGAGTAAAAAGAATTGCATTAATGCTCATTAGCACTTACCACATAAAATAAGCTTTATGTATCACTATTAATAACAGATGAACAAAACCACATTGCAGCCCCAAATTTTTCTCATGAAAAAATAATTGCAATAATGCTCATTAATACTTAATAAAAGAATTAATAAAAATGAGCAAAAAGAATTGCATTTATGCTCATTACACTTACCATATACATATGACTACTAACAACTACAAGTATATGTGTTTGTGGGGTGTGGGGTAAGGACCATGGTTTAAATCTTCAGAAATGAGTTTCATACACATATACACTTAAATTAAGCTAAAGTAGAATTTCTATCTTATATCAAAAAATAAAAATAAACCACCCAACCATAAAACATTTACATTGCAGCCTCTAATTTTTTTTCTCATGGAATAACTAGAGGAATTGAAAGAATTAGAATTGGAAGGAGGAATTAAGGAGGTAAACCTTGTAGCATACTACTTTAAGATACCCTGGTAAGCGTTCTCCGAAAGTCGAAATCCAAGAATAATGAGGTCAATATGATTCATTAAAGGGTAATATTCATCATTCTCCTTGACACTAGTAACATACCTAGTTCTGTTGAAGATTTCAGATGGTTTTGTGCCAAGGAGTGAAGGGGTCTATAATGGGATGGTAATTAAGATGCACCGACATACTTTTCGAGATAATATATATGAATTGACTATGGTGTGCTCTTCAAGAATTCTCCAAAAAAGGGTCTTATCAATTAAATTATGGTGTCAAAAATATCTCAACAACCCAATGCCAAAACCGTGCCAAACACTTTCACTTTGAAGCGATGTGAACAAAGAATGCAAAATGTAAAACCATTATTGAAAACTCATGGGGGATGAATCTTGATCTCAGCACCCCGGAGGGTGTTATGTCCAATCTTAGTGGCTGTGCTATGGAATTAACGAAGTGGAGTTCAAGAATGTATGGCCAGATCCCAAAGAAGATACAGGAAAAAAGAAATGCTTTGAACTCCTTGACCTTACAAGATAAGGATGGATCACTATGCACTGAGATCAATTGCCTAAGACGGGAAATCAATAACCTCCTTGATGATGAAGAGATCTACTGAGGTCAAAGAGCCAAAGCCCACTGGCTTAAAGAAGGTGACAAAAATACCCGCTTCTTCCATGCTCAAGCCTCAAAGCGATGCAAGCAGAATACTATATTGGGGATTTGGGATAGCCAAGGCCGTTGGTGTGAGGGAAAGGATAGTATTGCTCAAGCTGCCATTGACTATTTTGAAAACATTTATGCATCGGCTTCCCCATCGGGAATTGATGAGGTAATGGATGCTATTCCTACTCAAGTGTCTGAAGAAATGAATGAAAGTCTAAATAGGAACTTCACTAGGGAGGAGATTGCTACTGCTCTCAAACAGATCCACCCCACTAAAGCACCCGGCCTCGATGGTATGTCTGCTATTTTTTATCAAAAATATTGGAGCATTGTGGGTTGTAGCATCACTAATATGGTTTTAAATGTTCTTAACAATAATTTGTCTATGGCATGTCTTAACAAAACCAACATTGCCATCATCCCCAAGGTAAATAACTCCAAAAAAAATGACTGACTTCCGACCCATAAGTCTATGTAATGTAGTCTACAAACTCATCTCTAAAACTATTGCCAATAGATTCAAGGCCATTCTCCCTCACATCATTTCAAATAATCAAAGTGCTTTTATTCCTGACAGTTTAATTACTGACAATGTTCTTGTAGCTTTTGAGTTAATGCACTTCCTAAATCATAAAAATGCAGGGGGAGATGGATATATGGCTGCAAAGCTTGATATGAGTAAGGCCTTCGACAGGGTTGAGTGGTGCTTCATAAAAGGGGTTATGGAGAAATTAGGGTTTAGTTCAAAATGGATTGATCTTGCTATGAGATGCATTTCTTCGATCTCATATTCAGTTATCATAAATGGGGCTGCTTGTGGAAACATTAATCTTACTCGTGGGCTTCGACAAGAGGACCCCCTATCCCCAACTCTCTTTCTCATATGTACTGAGGGGCTTTCCGCTCTCATTAATAAAGCCGCCCGAAACCAGCTTTTGACAGGCATATCTATTTGTAGGGGCTGCCCTAGAGTCACTCATCTTCTCTTTGCAGATGACAGCATTCTTTTCTGCAAAGCCAGTGCGGGGGAAATCCGAGAGTTGAGGCGGATCCTTCAAAAATATGAGGAAGCCTCGAGTCAAAAAATTAACACGAACAAGTCATCAATTTTCTTTAGCCCCAATACAACACAAGAAACCAGGGATGCGATTTTGGCTACTCTTGGCCCAATGCAAGATACTAGATACATAAGGTACCTGGGCCTCCCATCCTTTATTGGGAGATCGATGAAGCAGGTGTTTGCTACCTTAAAGGAGAGAATTGGGTAGAAGCTTGCTGACTGGAAGGGCAAGCTCTTATCTATGGGGGGAAAAGAAATCCTCATCAAGGCAGTAACACAGGCAATACCTACACACACTATGGGTTGCTTCCTATTTCCTCAAAGTCTATGTGAAGAAATTGAAAGTATGATGAGGAACTTCTGGTGGGGCCAAAGGCAGCAAGAAGCTAAAATGTGTTGGGTTAGTTGGAAAACAATGTACAAACAAAAAGCTTGTGGTGGCATGGGTTTCAAGAATTTGCAAGCCTTCAACAAAGCAATGCTTGCAAAGCAACTTTGGCGAATCCTCCAAAATCCTTCCTCTCTTGTGGCAAGGGTCCTCAAAGCTAGATACTTCCCTACTGGGGATATTCTAAATGTGAAGCTTGGTAATTCCCCATCATACTCTTGGACAAGCATCCACAGTAGTCTTGAAGTTATAAGAATGGGCACCTGATGGAGAGTGGGTAATGGGAAACTAATCCATATATGGGACGACAAATGGTTGCCAACCCCATCTACTTACAAGGTCATTTCACCTCCAAACAATACCCCCCAATTCCCTATGGTCTCTTCTCTCATTGACCCAATGACAAAGTGGTGGAGAGTGAACACAGTAAGGGCTACCTTCCTTCCTTTTGAAGCAGATACAATCTTGAAGATACCCTTAAGCCACGACCTCCCTAAAGACAAGATAATCTGGATTGGGAATAGCCGTGGGGTCTTCACTGTCAAAAGTGCCTACCATCTAGCTCATAACTTGTTGGAATCAAATGCAAAAGAAGAATGCTCAAATGGTGACCCTTGTAAACAGGTTTGGAGAAAGCTTTGGCACCTTACTCTCCCAGTAAAAGTCAAAATTTTTGCTTAGAGAGCATGTGTCAATGGTTTACCCACAATGGAGGCCATTAACAACAAGGGGATTTCCCAATCTAAGACCTGCCCAGTGTGTAGAAATGAAGTCGAGAGTCTAGACCATGCCCTCCTTCATTGTCCTTTCTCATCTTCAGTCTAGTGTCTATGGCCTGAGTACCCACTGAGCACCCTTGGTATTAAGAAATCCTTCCTTGACTCTACAATATTTATCCTATCCCAAGCAACTTCCAAAGACTTGGAGCTTTTCTTTACTATGGCTTGGGCTATTTGGTTTAACAGAAACAGGATTGTTCATGAAGGTTGTGGGCTCCTTCCTAATCAGGTGTGGCAACTAGCTAAAAACAGTGTTGACGATTTTGTTTGCTCTGCCACGTGGGACCTCAGCCAGCCCAGAGCTCCCCCAACCAACTGGGTTCCTCCACCCCCTGGAATTCATAAAATTAATGTAGATGGGGCTTCATCTGAGTTGGAAAGCTTCTCAAGTGTTAATGTTCTCATTAGGGACTGCTTGGGTCAAGTTGTGGCTGCTCTTTGTAAACTTCTTCAAGCTTGTTTCCCTGCTGAGCTTACGGAAATCATGGCTGTGCAGCAAGGTGTTATTTTGGCTCAGGAGCTTCAGCTTTCTCGAATCATCATTGAATCTGATTCCTTGAATGCCATTCAAGCAATTCACGAAAAAGCCACTGGTAACAGCTTTGGGCATATTATTCAGGGAATTCTCCAGGCTTGCGAATCTTTTGAGACTTGTGTCTTCAAACATTTAAGTAGAAATTTCAATTCTGTGGCTCATGAGCTTGCCCAACACACCAGGAGATCTGGAACGTTGCAGCTTTGGCAAGGTGTTACCCCCCCCCCCCATTTATAGCTTCTTTTCTCCACTCTGACATGTTGTAATTTGTTATAGGCTGTTCTGTATGACCTTTCTATTTTGGTTTAATGCCAATTCATTCCCATTTCACAAAAAAAAAAAAAAAAAAAAAAAAAAAAAAAAAAAGAAGGAGAACCACATCAACACAGTGCTGTTTTGCAAAAGTTGTTAATGTAAGATCCTACGCGTACCCTTTCTACCAGAAAAATGAAATAGAAAAGATTGTATAGGAGCTGTTAGAGCATTCACATCCGATTTGTACAAATTATTCCATTTTACCATATCAAAATCTACTTTATCTATTATACTATACCATTTTACAATATACCCAACATCCCAAACTCTATTTTATTTGCCATTTTATTTAAATATTCTTTTCTTTTCTTTTCTTTTTACTATTTATCTCTATCTCTCTTCCTCTTTCTCTCTTTCTCCCTCTTCCTTAAAGCAACCAACAGCCACAACAACAATAATTCCACCACCACGGCACCACCACACCAGAACCACGCCACTACACAACAACCCATTAAAAAACCACCAAACAAACACAACAGCACACTGCCACCACCACTGCCACTGCCACGCCACCACCACCGTACCACAAACCCACATCAACCACCACCACCATCAATCACCCATCCCCATTCCCATCACCACGGCAACCCTTCACCACCACCATGAAACTGGCCCACAACACAACGGCAAACACAGTGAAACCCATCCAGAGATGGGTTTCACAACCAACACGGCAACCCCCACCTCCACCACTACATCAGTCATAAACCCAACCACACCCACATTCATCAAACCCATGACCAAATCCAATTATATAAGCTCACACCACGCCGATCTCACCACCACAATAACCACTCTACCACCTCACCACCACATCAACACACCCACCACCCACTACACCACCATGGCAACAACCCACCCCACCACCACTGAAACCCACCTCACTTCAGTACCCAGCCAAAACTGAAACCCATTTCCAAAACTGATATTTACCTAACACTGAAACCCAGCTGATCTAAAAGGGTTGTCTCCATGTCAATCTGAGAGAGAGAGGAAGGAAGTGCTTCTCATTTAAAGAGGAGAGAGCAGAATGATTTGAAGAGAAGAAAGAGAGAGAAAGATTAATGAAATAATGAGGAGACTGAGAGAGAGGGTAGATTGAAGAAAAATAAGAAAATAAATATTATTTTATTATACAATCTTGCTGTTGTGCCATCTTAGATATAGGATGGTACTGTAGCAAGATTGTAAAAATTTTGCAATCGCAAGACCGGATAATGCATGTTTTTTGTGCTTTGATGTAAAATTTAGTATATTATGCCTTTTGCAAGGCCGGATACTAAGGGGTTGTTTGGTTTTTGTATTTCCATCACCCATAACTCTATTTCCATTTCCCAAAACTCAAAATATGTGGCTCCCATGGCTGAATAGTTTGTTTGGAGATGTTTTCAGTTTTTGTTTCCATCACTCAATTCTCTAATTTTTTTAGTGATGAGTTATGGAAACTGAAAACGCATTTTAGGTGTTTTCAAGTTATGGAAACAAAGTTATGATGGCATTTTTGTAAATACACACCAATGAGGGACCCACTAGCCGCAACTTTTGACTCACTCTCCTCTCTCTTTTTTTTTTTTCTTTCTTCTCCACTTTTCTTTCTTCTTTCTCTGTTCTTCAGTTCATTCTTTCTTTCTTTTTTCTTCGTTTTCGCCTTTCTCATCTCAGTATGTTCTTTCTTTCTTTTTTTTCCTTCCTTTTCGCCTTTCTCATCTCAGTTCATTCTTTCTTTTTTTTTTCTTTTTTTCTTCCTTTTCGCCTTTCTCATCTCAGACCCATAAATAAATAAAATCAAGAAATAGAGCTGAAGGGGGAAGGGGAGGGAGCTTCTTCTACGGCGGAGACAGCGGCAGAGTCACCATCTCCGACGTTGGATCGGTGGGCCCCGATCTGCTGTGCCGATGTGGGAGTAATGTACAGCGTTTGATCATGGTGGGACATCACAATCGGACCACCACGACCATCACCGTTGATGATGTGGCGGTTGTGGTTGAGTCGCACGTGGGTGTGCTTGTTGTTGTTAGGCTGCTGACCGTGACCGTTGGATGATTCCTGTGATGACATCTCGAAGTTTCAGCTTGACCCCACCCCTCCATTTTCAACCACGGCCATGGTTTTTTTTTTTTTTTTTTTTTGTTTATTCTGAAGAAAGTAAGTAAAAGGAGCAATTTTTTCTTGTTTCATTTTTTCAGGTTTGTGCTTTTGGAGAGTAATAGGGCTGAAGGGGGAAGGGGAAATGAGAAAAGAGAAAAAGATGGGGATGAAACCTTCCGCGGGTAGGCCAGCTTTGCTCTGACCAAGTTACAGGTATGGGGCCTACAAAAAGTTGAAAATTTTGAGTGATGACAAGCTGAGTGAAGTGTGCCAAACGGGTGGGTATAAGAAATTGGAGTATTTTAAGTGATGAGTGATGAGTAACGAAAATTGAGTGACGAGTGATGAGTGATGAAAAAAAAAAAACCAAATAGCCCCTAATGCTCTTACAAGGGAAAATTGTTGGAGACAAGGGGAAATTAGACCAAGCAAAAGCTCATTTCCCAATATCTTACCATTCCTATGGTTGATAAACTTTTAAATGAACTAACAAAGTTCACTGATGAGTAATTTGTTTTTAGTTTAGTCCAATATTTCAATATTTTTGTCAATAATCTTGTAACTCAACTGGTTAACAGAAATATCTAAGGGTTCAAATCCCCTCAACCCAACTATCAATGTATAAAAAATTATTTCAATAATTTTCCTACTATAATCTTTATTATTTTATTATTTTATAGACAAAATAGAAAGGCAATAAGAGTAGTATAGTGATTTGAAATAGTATAAGTGTGAGTTTCAAAATTTGAAAATTGCATGATATAGTGGTTAGTATAGATATGGCATGTTTCATGCCTATTCAATAATACAAATATCATTTTGATAAAATTATAAATAAATAAAAATAATTATCCTTTAAATTTTTTTTTTTTTTTTTTTTTTTGTTTACATTCTTGATTGTGTTACTATATATATATATTGTTGGTCTTTATTAAAATTGTGCGGCCAAAACAACTAATTTTGAGCAAGAGTACCATATTTCAAAACAATTGTTTTTCACATAAAAAAAAAAAAAATCAATTGTTTCTAGTATAAATCTTTAAAATGACATTAAAATTTCATTATGCTTAAATAATTAGTGCACCACTTAAAATAATTAATATAAAAAATAAACATATTTATCCTATTAGTAATATTTCGAATTACATAACATAAATTTTGCAATGTTGGTTTGCCCCCCCCCCCCCCCCCACCCACACACACACACATATATATATGATTAAGATATATTTTATTGAATTCTCAAATATTTAATTTTTGATAGCTTTTGTGTTAATGATTGTCAAAGCAGTTAAACATGAAAAAAAATGTTTTAGATCTATTATTAGTATTCCAAATAAAATAAAATAAATTCCTATGTAGAGTTTATAAAAATAATCATTAAATTCCTTAAATATAAATAATTAATGCACAATTATATAGAAAATAATCTCTATATGAGAGATACTACGTCTACAACATTTTTACAACAAATCACAGGTGGTTAGTTGTTATTGGTTTAAATTTGAAACTAACACTAAGATTACTTTTTTTCCTTAACAATAACAACCAGTAACAACCTGCCACTTAAGATTTGTTGTAAAAATGTTGTAGACATATCATTTCTCTATATATATATTTACTCTATTGACTAATTTAATACTAATACTTTGATATAATCCAAACTTTTGTTGAAGTAAAAGCCTAAATAAAGAAAATCTCAAGAAATGTGCCACATGACACAACCTCATGCTCTCCCATATAAGGTTTCTGCTTTTATACATATATATATATATATATATATATATATGATTGATTGATTGATGACGTGGTGCAAGGATTTTTCCCAAATTAGATTTAAGATTCGGTTATCATTAAATTAGGATGAAAGGATCTGATCACATCCATAAAATTGTGTTTAACTCATAAGAATATCAATGAGTTTTTAGTATGTCCTATGGACTCACAAATGCACTCTTACCTTTCTTTTTGTTTTTCTTTTTTTTTTTTCTTTTTTGAGAGGGTTTCAGTCTACTCTTGATGATAGCTCTTTATCATTAGACCAAAACACCAATCGGTTTTTAGTGTAGGTGAAAATTGAATCTCAGATCTCTTATTCAACCATCAGAGACTTTACCAATTGAATTAACTAAAACCCACTACTCTTCAGTCTTCACCTTTCAAAGCATAATGAATGCAACATTTAGACCATTCTTTTAGGAAGTTTGTATTAGTCTTTTTTATTTATTTATGATATTTTGGTCTATAGTACCTGTTTAGAATACCATTTGCTGCATCTTAATCAACTCCTAGAAGTTTTGCAAAAACATCCGTAAATGCAAAATAATTCAGTTCAGTTGTGTAGAGAAAGAATATTTGAGACACCATTTCTGGGGCAAGGGTTAGAAATGATTCAAAGAAAATTGAGTCTATGTTGAATTTGCATGTTCCGAGTTAGTCCTTAAGAGGTTTATTGGGTTTACTGGGCATTGCAAGAAGTTTATTAAGGGCCTGTTTGAATTGAGGGGGGAAGAGAGGGAGTGGAGAAGAGTAAAGTAGAGTTGGCTGAAAATATGCTAATTTTGAGCCAATTCTTATCTACTTTACTCTACTCCCCCTCAATCCAAATACACCATAAAAGAATAAGAGGTATGGACAATTAGCCATCCCTTTGATTAATCTCTTGAGGAAGAACGCCTTTCATTGGGATGCATCAACTCAGATAGCATTTGACAAGCTTTTAAGGCAACAGTGGCTAATCCATTAGTACTTGCTTTACCAAATTTCTTTAACATTCCTTATAAATGTGATGTTAGTTATCATGGTCTTGGTCTGTGTTGATGCGAGAAGGAAGACCAAGTGTTTATCATAGCCATGTCCTCGGCAAGATTATCCATATTTCTATCTATGAAAAGGAGCTATTGTTCTTAGCGGTGGCAATGAAGAAATGGAACCCATACTTATCAGGACAACCTTTTTCCTAATCAGAACTAAACAGTGATTCTTGAAATTCTTGATTGATGAAAAAGTGAGCACTCTAGCTCAACAGTAATGGATGGCTAAACTAAAAGGATTAGTGGCAGAGCCAAGATTTAACTTCAGAGGGGAACTATATTTTATATATATATATATATATATATATATATATATATATTCAAGTTATATTTGATGTAATTTTAAGCAAAGTTACATCACTGAATATTTTTTAATTGAAACAAAATTTTGACAAACCCACAGTTGAATTACATCATTTTTGTATATTCTCTATGTTTGCAAATTTTCAAAGCAATTAAAAATCAATAGTCATGTCATTAATCAATTTTTTAAATTCAAATTTTTGTAATTTAAAATATTGCATAAAGGAAAAGTTTATGAATCAAATAGTAAATAACATCTAATTGGTATAAAAATTGACATGCATGTTAAAAACATATAGAATATGCAATCTAACAATAAAATTTCTAAATATGAATTCAATAAGTTATTGGGCAGTGTAATAATGCTTAGAGTTGTTTAAAGTCATTCATGTGTAAATTAATTGATATTTTAATGTAAGAAAACTCATAGCATATTCATTAATTATATTTGTTTATCTTTAAAGATTTTTTGCGTAAGTCATTTTCTTTTTTTTTTCAAGTTCAAAATTCCACTTATGAATGAAAGATTTTTATTAGTTAGATAGACACCTAGTACAATTTACGTAAATTTATGTTATTATATAATTATACCAAAATTTTATTGCTTATTACTCAAATTTTATGAAGGAGGATAAATTAGTACATAAAGAATTGGAAGGGTAGGAAACAAGGTATCAAAAAGAATGTGGGAGAGCGTGATACATCTCGAAGGAAAAAATAGAGAATTTGGCTCCTATGGGACTATTACAGCCACTACCTATTCGGCTATTCCTGAGCTACCTTGGTTTGATATCTCCAAGGATTTCATTGAGCGGTTACCTAAATCCCAACACTTTGATGTCACCTTTGTAGTGGTAGACAGACTAAGCAAAATGTGCACAGTTCAGACCCCTCCCACGCCCTTTTATTGCTGCAAAAGTAGCTTCCTTATTCATGTAGCATGTTATTAACTCCATGGTTTACCTGGGTCCACAATGAGTGACAGGGACCGGACATTCATTGGTAATTTTTGGAGGTGGCCCTTCAACCTCCAAGGAACCACCTTGGCCTTGTCATCAGCTTACCGTTCATAAACTTATAGTCAAACTGAGGTAGTAAATAATGGGCTGAAGTAGTATCTTAGATGCTATGCAGAGGAGTAGTCTGAGCAATAGTCATTTTTGGCTTGCTTTGGCTGAATTTTGGTACAATTCCAGTTTTCATACGTCTATCCGAACAAGTCCATTTGAGGCACTTTATAGTTAAACTCCTCCAAAACTCTTGCAATACATTCCTGGAACTTCTAAATTGGAGGCATCTGATGATCATCTCGGGTATAGAGCAGTGGCTTTAGGCATTGCTTAAGCAGATTTTGGTTGCAGCTCAAGAGAGAAACAATCTCCAAACTGACAAACATAGGACAGGGAGAGAGTTCCAAGTGGGGGGTTGAGTTGTCCTAAGACTTCTTCCCTATGGACAGAAGTCTCTGGCCATCAGAGCTAATCTCAAGCTTTCTTCATGGTTTTATGGGCCATTCAAATTCTCCGAAAGTAGGCCAGGTTGCCTACAAGCTGGACTTTCCTCCTGAATCAAGACTTCATGTCTTCCATGTTTCTTTTTTGAAACCAAAGTTGGGAGCTAATGAACTGCTATTACTTACTTTGCCTTTAGTAGATTCAAAATATACTCTCTATCCTGAACCTCAAGCTATTCTTCAAAGGAGAATGAAAAAACTCAACAATAGATTTCAACTGAAGTATTTGTCCATAAGAAAGATGCTCCCGCTGAGAATACTATTTGGAAACTGTTGTATACCCTTCACGAGCAATATCCCCACCTTGTGGGCAAGGTGCTATAAAGGGGTAGGTATTGCAGTGAAGCTCAGTTATTGCTTCATTGACTAATGATCTACTTGATGAGCTAATGATAAGTGGTTATAGCTCATTCGATGATCACTGCTGAGCTAAGCTGGCTAAGCAAGTGGATAGTTGTTGGTTAATAAGTAAACAGGAGTGCACCCAATTGTGCAGCCAAGCACTTATGCAGTCATTGATGCAAGGGAGCTTCAGTGCAAAGTGTTGTATTTGATCATTGGTGCATATGGCAGCTGTATTCGTTACTCATATAGTAGTGATGTTACCAGTTAGTGTCCTATTTAAGTAGTTGGAGCTGTAGTTGAGTTTGTTAGCAAGGCTGCCTTCCATTTGGCTGTTGTAAAGGAACAACGCAATGCATATACGCATGTATACTTGTCATTGATTCCCTGTAAAGGGCATGTGAAATTATACTTGGAGGGTGACTCCCTCAAACCGAACAACATATCACTACATTTCCACCATTCATTCTCTTAATTCACATCCTACTTTTGTTAGACACATTCCATTATTATCATTGATTAGAAAGGTTCACTGCATCAATGAATACAAGAAGTCACAAAGGAGATATTAGAAAAGAAAAAACTTAGCAATATTACAGATTTAGACTTGGTTCTTTTCTTGATCTTGAGATGAGATTTGTTAAGAAGATTGGTTCTCATCTTTATCTTGTGTATACTGCTGGAAAATTAACAGATTGAGGGCCCCAAAAAAAAGGAGTATTGAAAATAAATTTTTTGAGTTGCAGTACATGAGAAAGGTATGCCCAGCTAACTAAGGGACATAACAAAGATTGGGACCTGAAGTAGTAAAACGAAGAAGGTCAATCAAGCGTTCAGGGAACCAGATTAGACATGCTTTCTAAGCATCAATTTGGGCCCAAATATGTGCAATTTTCTGCACAATGCTTGAGCAGAAGATGCGTGACTACTATATCTTACATGTTAACTTATATTATTACTTTTACATCCATACATTAGGAGTTGGGGCTGCCTCTGGACTCACCTGTTCATTCTGTTATCATGAGAGAGAATCAAAATCAAGAATAAGCTCCTTATTATCTGCGAAAGGATTATGTGCATTCACTTTTTAATTCAGCACTGTGCTTACTGCTTACCAAATGGGATCTGTTTCTGTTTAATTAGATCTATTAGTTTTCTACATCAAAAGCAATATTTTTAAGTCTAGAACAAATGGAAAGAAAACACAACATATAAAGAATCATTTAGTCATTAATACAAAAATAACTTGTCAATATGCATGAATTTGAAAAAGATGACTGCCTTGCTAGAAACTCTATCTTAATAATCCTCGGAGTCTATCACATCAAATAAATTTAAGCTCTCCATAAAATTATCGGTATAAATCACATCTTCAGCTGTAGTTGGAATGTCAAGAACTTTTTCATTTAAACTCTCAAGGTCAAATGAAAAGATCTGTGAATGACTCTTTTCCATCAGAAGTTCACCTTTACCTGTGCAACCATAGAACCTTTTAACTCCTTTGATTGGCACACTTATTTTAGTCCAAGACTCAACCACGCCGTACTCCCTCATCACCCACATGTGGCATATGTTGCAATCGAAAACAATCAAAGCCAACGATCCCTTGAACACAACAAGACATTTAGAATGTTGAAAAAACCCTTCAAAACAGTTTTGAGGCAACATTATCTTATGAAATCTCTCCTCATCCACATCAAAGGACAATATGAAGCGAAAAAGGCCACTCTGGGCCAAAAAGTGCAGAGCTCCATTAAAAAATAAAGAGGGTGATTCAGATATATCCCGAATAAATGGCCAATAATCCACCGATACTACAAACCTTCTCCACGAACCTGTACTCAATGTGTAAACTTCAGCCTCGGCTCCATCGGAGCCATACAACAATTCGCGTTGCAAACACACAAGTCTGAGAATCTTGAAGTCATTGTTTTGAAGATGATACGCAAATCCAAGAGTGACACCAGCAAAACCTACGTTATTGGCAGTAGCAGCTATAGTAATTTTTCTAATACTTGGATTCCACACATATATTCTCTGATAAGAGTCGTCGTCCATGCTACCAGTGAGGCAAAATAAGCCTTTACAGAAGCCAACTATATGGTCATGAATAGAGGGGATTTCAAAACTACATACCCGGCTCAAACTGCGATCGTTATTGCAAACAACTATATGCGATTCTTTGACGCCATATGAAAGATTTTCCTTGTATAGGAGATAACCATTGTGACTGTTATTCGATAAAGATTTGGCTTGGTTGAATTTAAAGTTTGTAGTAATGAAAATAGGGTCGGTGAATATGGAGTTCCAAGATTTGGAAACACACCTGAATCGGATTATAGATTTCACTGGTAGCTGAGTGAGGATGTTGTACGCAACCTCGGCCGGGATATGCTGGGACATCATCGGTAGCCTCTTCCGGGACATCATCGTCGGTGGTTCTATTAGTATTACGTACGAACACAAAGAAACTGATCACAGATTTGGGTTTCGGAATTATGATCTGCGATGCGTTAAGGGAATTCTGATCTTCACCGCTTCACGTTGCGAACTCTCTTTACTTCTTTTTAAGGCGTAAGGACTCTACAGTTTAGTTAGGCTACGCAATGCTATGCTGAATAAACCAAAATTTGTTTAAGTGGGCTTTCTCGAAACAAATCAAATTCCTAATAACTTTATCGCTTAGAGAAAGTATTTTATATTAAACGATACTGTTTATATCTAAATTTAATTTTATTAAAAAAAATTTAATAAATGAGAGATATGTACATAAAAACAACTAGTATTTACTAATGTATATTTTTCATTTATTAGTGAGATAGTTATTTTTTGCTGACATGTCTCTTACTTATTGGATTTTAATACCGCCGATATGGAGGTTTAACATACCCATTTAATTTTTTTTCTTAAAAAAAACAAAAAAAAATATTAAAAGAGTAAAACTATCTCACGTACAAAAGAAAAAAAAATCGTTATTCTCAACAATATTTGTATTCAAATGTCTAATTCCTATCTGTATTTGTTATTTATTTGAATTCAAATACATCAATTATCTTTATAAAAAAAAAAAAAATACTTCAAATTCTAAAACTCTCTAAACTACTCTATCTTTTAGTTAACAAATTTATTAAAAAAAAAACGGTTTAAAAAGTGTTTTACTATTTTTTTAAAAAGTTCTTAAATGTTAGGCTTTTTATTCCTTCCCTCCTAAAAATTTTAGGCTATCTCTATCTCACTTTTAAACATTATTCCACATTTCTAAACTTATATCTAAAAAAAAAAAAAAAATCTCATACTCACGGTTACCTTACTTAAAAAATAATAATAATAATAAATAAATAAATAAAATTTAAAAGAAAAAAAACAAAACAAACAAAATTACACACGGTTTCCATAAAAAAAATATTACACACGGTTATTATTCATTTTTTTAGAAAGATTACTAAAAGAAAAAACAAGAGTTTCAGTTTTCAACAACTTCTCTCATCCACATTAACCACTAACTCACGTACAAATAACTAATTGAAAAAAGAAAAGTCTATTTGTTTTCTATTTGAATTCTACTCATACTTATTTTCAAAAAAAAAAAAAAAAAAATTCTACTCATACTTATCTCAATCCGTTCAATTATCACAATTATTATCTCAATCCATGCAATTATCATAGCAATTAAATAAATTTAACTATAAAAAACAAAAATTTAAAGCCCCCAACTGTTCTCTCACTCCACTAAACCACGTATGTTTCAATCATTCTCTCACTCCACTTTCAAATACAGGTTCACCTAAATAAAATCATTCAAAACTCAAATGTTTGTTTTCTATTTGAATTCAAATACTCTCAGCCACAAAGATCTTTAAAATAAAAAGAGGATACAATTACATGGTACTATATATACTATAACCTTTACATCTCTCTCAAATCTCTCAGTAATTTCATTCAATTTGTGCTTTTCAATATTATTTTTTTTTTCATCAACTTATGATGTAGGCTTGCAAAAGTGGTGCTTTTGTTGTTCTGGAAAGAGGAAAAAGAAGATTATATCAAACCTATACCCGAGATGAATAAAAGAAATTCTAGCGGGAGATTCAAGGTAACAGCGAGCAGGTAGCTTATAAGAATGAGGTTTTTTATTTTTCTTTTTCTTTTTTCTTTTCTTATTTTTTATGAATGTATTTTAATGAGGTCTCACTTTTGTCACCTGGTGCCTACCCCATGGTTGATATGACTTACTAATATATTTCATACAACTTACTAATTTACGTGGTTGACTTCATTTACGTTTTATCATTTGTGCAAAGAGTCCGGACATAAATATGGACACTTGCATAACCTAATTGCCGGAGGAATGCTGCTCAAATGAAATTGCTGGTGGAGCATTGTAGAAGTAAACAAATGTGCATTTGCCATCCCTTCGAAAATTGGTAGCAAACATTGCTGTAAAAAAAAAAAAAAAATTGAGAGACAATTATGGAAGATCAGGTGACATATAAGAAGCAAATTTCATTTGCTTTAATGGGATTATTTGATATTTAAAGTTTTGTATGTGTACTAATTTAAATTGATGATATTTTTTTATGATGTATTATGGATAAACATTCCAGTAATTAGCAGAAAGTTTTGTGATGCAATTGTGTTTCTAGCTTCTTTGGGCTGTTGTCATGGTAACCATAAATAAAGCTTTTCTACTTTTTTATTATCTCATTTCTGAGTTTATGCATTTTTTAATCATAGAAAAACCTAGAAGCATTATGAGATTTATGCATTTATTGGTTTATCATTCATGGCAGTGAATGAAAAATTATGACACTAAACCTAAAACCTAAGGAAGTAAGAGATTTATGTATTTGTGAGTGAAATAATTTTTTGTGCTTCATCTAATCACCCTCTAAACCACCCCGAATTAGTATACATGAAAATTTTTTGTCCTTTTTATAAAAATAAATAAATAAATAAAAACCTCTAAGCACGCATGTGTGATGAGGCTAGTCTCTATATATGACTGTGTGGATAGATTTTTGAATTTGAAATCTAATCTTTATCAATGATAAAATTTATGAAATCAAAAGCTCAGGATATAAATAAGCACCATTACTCATAACTTGTAAGGGTTTTTTTTTTTTTTTTTTTTTGTGTGTGTGGAAAACTATACTTTTAAAAAAATTTAAAACACTATCTCTTCTTTTTTTTTTTTTTTTTTTTTTTTGGAGTCACAATCCTTCGGATTATGGGTATTTGAAAAAATACAAAATAAAAAATTTAAAAAATTTTAAAAAAATTAAAAAAAAAAAAAAAAAAAAAAAAAAAACTTCTTCAATTGTGTATTTTACTTTACTTTTACCATCGAAATCCTCAGAATTATAGATAAAAGAAAGAGGAAAAAAAAAAAAAAAAAGAGAATAATAATCCTCGTTTTTTCTTTTTTTCTTTTTTTTTTCTTTTTTTGTTCCGATTGATTGGATGAAAATTTAAATTACAACATTTTATCCTAAAAATAAAGGACTAAGAGTGCTAAGATAACCTTCTTTTCATGTTTCTTAACTTGAGATACAATCATACACATACCAAAAAAAAACTTACAAAAATATTTTAATAAATTTTTCAGTCTTCTTCTTTGAAATAACCCTACAAAAATAGGATTTCATTACATGGTTTTAAAACTCAGACCATTCAAAGAACCGGAAAAGAAATAGGTTCAAGGTTTTTAAGGTCAAACCAAAGCTAAACCCAGATCGAACTTTAATAACATCATAATTAATTCAAATATAATAAATAAAATAAATGTGTATAAAAAAAGTAACAATCTTACTAAGAATGAGTACAAAATATCTAAGCAAATTCAATTATAAGAAGGTTAAAAAGAAAATGATATTTATTTAAAATAGATATTTTTCATCATTAAAATATTTTTGGTATATTTGTACTACATGAAAATACTATTATGCTAAGTAACTCAAACAAAAAAAAAAATTAATTTCCTAAATTATTGAAAACGTGGTGTTCTCTGGTCGGCTAGGGTTTAGGGTTTTTCCTTGAACACGCCACCTATAGTATAACGTACCTAGCCTTGTCTAGGTTTTCATCACCCTTTAGCGTCTTTGAGACTGGTAGGATGGACGGCTCTGTGAGTGCAGTAACGAGGTGCAGCTATGTTGTGGATTGGACGAGACTTCATGGCTGGCTTAGAAGAGATGTGGGCGAAGTTTTCCCTGTCTGAAGAGGAAGAACGTGGGGCTGAGGTCTCATGACAGAAGGAGTTGGTGGTTTATCGATTGGCAGGGAAGTTCCCAACAAAGCAAGTACTGAACGTGGATGCCGTGGCTCGCACGTTCAAACCCCTGTGGAAACCGATTGGAGAACTAAAGATTAGGGATATTGGGGACAATATTTTACTATTTGAGTTAGAAGATAGTCTTGATTTGGAACGGGTTCTTGAATATGAACCTTGGTCGTATGACAGAAACTTGGTGGTTTTCCAAAGAACCATTGATGCCGAATCGGCGCTGCTATTGGATTATTCATCCACCACTTTTTGGATGCAAATCCATAACATTCCACCGAATCTTGTTACTTAGGAGCCGGGAGAATCGATTGGAAATAGACTGGGCACAGTGATACAAGTGGCAAACCCGGAAGACGATGGAACAGGGGGTGAATTCTTAAGGGTGAGGATTAAGCTCAATATTTCGCGGCCATTGCCTCGGTGCTGCAGGCTTTGGAATTAAAGAAAACTGTTTTCTTGGTGTTTCAAAATTCTGTAGCAATTTTTTCTGCATAATGTTTTTGTTCTATAAACTTTGAACCCATATGCCGTTATTAATATATGAGATATTTTCATTGTTAATTAAGGCCACGGTTGTAGCTTTTGTCTTGTGCCGTGTTTTTTTTTTTTTTTTTTTTTTTTTTGTATTAGTGTTGGACATCGTCTGCATATCTTGCAAGTGGGTTTATTGAGATAGTTCATAAACTAGATCTGATGGGTATTGCTTTTAAAACTATTGAGGCATGATCATATTTTGTAACTACTAATATTTATATTTTTTTTTTTTTGGCATAGAACTTGCACAAGTGAAATTGGATGAGCTTATGGAAGATGTTATGAATTTGGACATCAACAAAGAATCTATGGATGATAATCGTAGTCATAGTCAGGATTAGTCTACTGTTTGCTCAAATTCTTTCAATATTGATACTTAGCATTTGGCGAGTTCCAAGGATATTATATTTTTATTGAACTATGTTATTTCATTTTTGTTAAACTATGTTATTTTGAATTTGGGTTGAAGTGTATGCACTTGTTTTAGATTGTAAAGAACTTATTTCTTGATGAATGTTATATTTTTGTTGAACTATATTATTTTGAATGTGGGTTGATGACTTGAAATGTATGCACTGCTTTTGGGATGTAAAAAAAAAAAAAATTATTTCTAGATGGATGTTATATTTAATATTATGTAGGTTGAAATGGGTTGTGTTACATTCATGTCAACCCAACACGACTCGTTTATTAAGCGTGTCAAATGGGTTGGGTCAAGTCAACCCGCCTTATTAACAGATCGGGTTAGGGTTGAAAGATCATGACACGATTATTAAATGGGTCGGGTTAGGGTTGAGCCATTTAATTGAATACCCCTACCTCGACACAACACGAACCCGACATGCTAATCCAAATTGACACCCCTAGTTACATCAAACATTCCATTAGCTTCCTCTCCCATGACTCATCAGTTGCAAATATTGTTCCTTTGGCTGCATCCCATCTCAATCCAATTTCACTTCCTATTAACTTGTTCCAAAGTATCCATTCTTTCTTCAATCCATCCCACTTATGCTTAAACTTATCCCTAGAATATTTCTTTCCAGTATTCTTCTCAAAAGCTTCTATAATGTTCTTCCAACCCTTTTTATTAAAGTAAGTACTAGGTCAATTACCTTTAAATACCTCATCCACACAGGCTTCACAAAAGATTGTCGTTTGTCTTGATATCCAAATAGCCCCAACAATTGAGCTATTTTTGGATGGTTTAGGGTTGGGATTTGAAGTCTCCTTTATCTTACCCATCTAGAAAAGACATAGGTTTGTTAATAATGTAACATGCTGATCCATGAACAATTAGTATATAAAATATAGGATAAAAAACTTGTGTATATATATACTAAACTTGTAGCAACAGAACTAAAGTTGGAACATTTTGAAAATAAATATCATGTAAGATCTGCTTCATCATCATTGTTTAATTTGATAATACATATAAAGTATGGTTATTGTATGTTAAAAATATAATAGTATTGTAAAGTATGCGTATAGTGTCTATCTAGACCATCATGACTCCAACTTTTCTTTTGTCTTTTTTTTTTTTTTTTTTTTTTTTTTTTTTTGAAAAACTTCAATTTATTAATGAGAAGGAAAGGAACAAGAATTAACCTTACAAATTGCCATTAAGGTAGAGGAAGCTTACCATTAATGGAAAAAACAAGAGTGATTAGAGGCGAGAGTAAATTTTGTAGCTGTGTGGGCTGCAGAATTGCAGTTTGCAGGTTCTTTTAACCCAAACAAAAGAGTAGGAATTAAAAAACAACAACTAAAGAAACTAATTTTCTTTTGTCTAATAGGTATGATATTGGAGGTCATCTGATATAGTTTTCTGTGTTTTTTTGTAGTCCTTTATGTGTCCTTCGGGGATCAATGATTTTCCCATGACAAATGCCAGTCATATAAAGGTTTGTTTCCTGCTATTTAGCCCAATTGTTCATGTTAATAATCTACCTATCTTGCAAATCGCTCTCTGCTACATGACATTCTAATTTCTTACTGTAATATCTTAATTCTCTTACTCTATCCCTGTAGCTATTCTCGAGGTCAGATTCCCTCTAAACAACCACAACAATTTCCACCATTAATCAAACCAGTCCATATAAGACCTTAACATGAATTTTGTCCCTTCTACTCATATAGTCTCTATTTATACTTACATTTTGACAATTACTATCAGTTTTTATTGGACACATATATTTGAGTAACCTCAATCTTTAGGACAAATTTCATAATGCAATGTCAAACTCTCCCTGATTTTTGGAGGGGCTGCCTAATTGTACACAAATCCCTTTAGTTCTCAAATTTTAAATTATTATAATCACATTCTCAATTAATGTCTTATTACCAAGTAATAAGCATTTGTTTTAGATTTCCCAAGCTTCTCAACTACTTTATGACTAATGATTCACTCACAATTAAACTTGCTGACTTTTGCCATCAAAAGAATCAAAGCTAAAACACCAGTGGACATTTTGGAGTGGACATGGACATTACATGAACTTGGTAATGTTAACAAAAAGTCAAAATTTTAAATAGTGAGTGAATGAACTTGGTAATGTAGTGAATCAAAACTAAAAGAATCAATACGTACCTATATATTTATTCATGTACATGTTCAATTAAATTTTTGACTCTTTGTTAATAAGTTATGCAGAGAGTTTTCCTAGCATGATGGAGCTTTTATTTCTATGGCCTTAGTTACAATTATAGTTCCTAATTCAGGACCTGTTGGTGTTATCAACATTACTCAAATTCTTTGTCTTGCTGAGAATTCTGGACATGATAGGAACTGCAAATTTGTTATAGTCTGGAGTGAATCAAAACTATTCTTTTTGGAGTGGAAATATAATTTTAGTATAAACAAATTCTCTACAAACTCAAAAAAAAAAAAAAAAAAAAAAAAAAAAAAAAAGCATATATATTTTTCAAGTTTTGAGCATATTGCCCACCTAGTTAGTTCATGGGCAGCTCTATTCATCTCTCTAGGAACCCAATTGAAGAAGGATGCTCTTCACTTGGTCACTGTGTTCCTCATACCATCAATAATTGCCTTAACCACCAATTAGGATATGGATTTGGTATAATACTTACCTCCACATAGGTTTTTACATCTCCTTGAATCAACATAAGCCATGCTTTATTGGGAAATTTCACATACAAACCATGGTGAATATCCTCTTATTTCATCTTTTTCTTATTCCTATTTGGCCATCCAACAACACATAGCAAAGAATACCCATTAAGCTTTTTATCACTAAAGAAAGTTAAAAATTGAATTTTTATTTATGGCCCATAAACACAATCTTGATTCTTGAATGAGAAACAGAATATGAAAACTCCTTTATCCATTTATTCTCAATCCCACAACAAAAAAAATAATATATATATATATATATATATATATATATATATATATATATATATATATATGATTTCAATGACATCTGTGTCTACAAATAGAAAGCAATTTTAACCAAAACCTAAATGGGCATGTATCAAAAGCAACTAAAAACCAAAATAAATCCACAACCCAAAAACAAAAACAACAGTAGCAACAAATCCTTCAGTCAAAATAAGTTCTAACATTTAGATTTCCAACAATGTGTTACCCACTATGCAAAAAGCCGAAATCTATAACATAAATTCAGTAAAAGAGGAACGGAGAATTGTTACCTGGCAAGCAAGATGAAGAACAAAGACCGTAAACAAAGCAGAAGTAGGAATAGAGAATAGAGAGCCTGTGGAGATTGAGAGAACAGGGTAGCAGATATACATGGAGGAGTATAGACTGACAAAGAAAATAGAGGAGGAGATATACATGGGGAAGGGATAAAGCTAGTATTTCGGTGAAAACCGATTATCGTTTTGGCGCTATTTTGATTTTCTGAAGAAAAAAATAGTGGTAACCCAATCTGCGTTTCTAAAAAAGTAGAGCTTTGCAATGTTTTCTAAACGTGAAAAATCTGGATTTTGAAAATGCAAATGTGCTGATTTTTGTGGAGCCAAATGGTTTACAAAATCACGTTTTGTCTAAAACGCGCATTAAGGCTTTGTGAACAGCCTATCCAGACAGGCTCTAAGAAAAATGAATAGAATTAGATGCTCAAAATGGCAATTAAAAAATTTTAAAACTTCCCTCTAGTTTTCTATTGCAAGCAAACTTGTTTGGACCTTAATACTAGTAATTTAACCGACTATTTTTTTTTTTTTTTTTGATAGATAAACAAACAAACAAATTTAAACTTTTTAAATATATTATAAATGATAAATAAGTTAAGGTTAGGAAATTTTAAAAAATACATGATTGACATAATCCTACAAATTACGTCAATATGCATTTATAGGAAGGTTGACATGGACAAAGAAAATCAATTAATGATTAATAAGAAGATTGATGTGATATTTGCTTGTTTAACGTTAACATAAGCTCAATTTGACATTTTATGGGAAGTAATGATAATAATAATGTACGGCACCGAGCCTCCAGGGCCATTTGGGCCTTAGATCCAAGCTCTATAGTATGACCCACGGTTCCTGACACCCATGTCAAAAACTGGGCTTAAGGCCTACTAGGGCCATGGGTGTAGATCCTATGGCATCATGTTTGGCCCAGAACCCGTTGGGCCGGTCGTTGAAATATATGCTCATTAATTCGTGGCCAGGAAGTTGTTCGGCGCGTCCCATCTCCGATGCGTGTGACTGCTCGGGAAGGCCATATCCCGGATGCCCGGCGACTCCTTGAGAAATTCCACCGCCAAACATCAACCCCCCCCTTGAAGTGGGAACCAGTTCCAATGCCACTCTCACCACACCCCACTCCCAACTAAACATCCACTTAGCGATAACAATATTGGACCTCCATTCCCACTAGCCATAAGAGTAATCATGATTTTTCCACTAATTTTGGGCTATAAATATATGAGGCTAAGGAAAGGAAGGGGGTTGTTGAAAGTTTGGGAAGAAAGCTTAGAACCAAGAATAATAATCGTAAAAAGTGAGAGGAAAACGATACAAAGATTGGAGAGATATTGCTGGGTCTCTAGGTTAGAATCACCCAGAGTAGAAAATCCAAAGCCCACATTATAAATATATTGCGAGCCCAAGAGCGAGACAGACCTTTTAAGCTCCTTTGGGGTGCGCACAAATAGCATTAATACTTTCCATACAAGTGAAAGTCAAATTCATGTTATAATTACAAACCAAAATTCAATTAGGCAATATCCATCTATGTAATTAACATAAATTTAAGATTTTTTTTGCTTAACTAATGTATTAGAAGCAGAAGAAGGTACATTAAACATAAACCTTAAGTCCTTCCTAGAATCATGGCTTATTAACTGCGTCACTGTCTATGGGATTAGATTGCTTCTTTTCTTGTACGTTATGACTTTAGAAATTAGAACCAATAGAACTTGTGGTGTGGGTGTGGGTTGACTGGTATTCTAACGAGATTGGATCAAATTGCCAACTTTCATTAAACTAATGTAAGCTATCATCAAAGTTCAGTAATTAATATTTCAAAAATAATAACTTTTTTAATATTTCATTAAACTAACTTTTTTAAGTTCAGTAATTAATATTTCATTAAACTAACTTTTTTAAGTTTTCGTCTTGTTTATTCTTACTACTTTTTGTTGGAAACTAAAACACAATTAATAAATTACAAATCCATAAAATCTCTCTGTTTTTTTCCTTATATTTTCTCAGGTGTCAAACACAATCAAGTTGGGAAAATTCTTCACCAACAACAAATCTTTGGAAAATCCATTCTTCTAATTTGATCTAATCTAGAAATTAGGATTTCGAACATATTTTTCTTTGGTTTATAATTTTGTGGCAAAAAAAAATGTTCTAAATCCACTGAATTCGGGCACAAGAAAAAAATACGATGTAAATCACATGTAATGAATCTCATGGACTAAATAAGAAATCTATGGTTCATTTCCCGCTAACATTAAAAACTAATTGGTGTCTTGGCCTAATGATAAATAGCACATTCATCAGAAGCGAACGTCATAGATTGAAATTCTATTAAAAAAAACATTTTTATTTATCAAATAATGTCATATAAATTAGATTTTAGGCACTACTCTTAACATGATGATGGGGCCATGTTAGAGTGGTATAAACTATAAAGCTTCGAGCATTAGTGAGATAATTCACAACTACAAAGGTGTTATCATGGCAGCCATGTGCATGAGAGCTCAGGGGATCCTTCATGTACATTGAGTGGGCATTTGATTAGAAAACGTGTTGCTAAGATGAACTCTGGTGTGGTGTTATGCTGTTTGTAGAATTTGCATTTCGTGTTGTGGATTGGATTTACTTTTGTTTATCATATATATGATGTTCGTCCTTAACATCCCTGTTCCTCCCTATCAGTCAAAGAAAACCATTTCGGCCACGTACCATTAACTCATCCATCTTTGTATGAAATCTCTCATGCAATCCACTCTTTGGAAGACAACACTCACAGTCGCACTCACAGAGGCCCTATAGGCACTTAGGATCTATTTGGAATCCACTTATTTTTCTGAAACTGAAAATTTTTTGCTGAAAGTACTGTAAATAGAGGTAAATGTTAGTTGAAATAGGACAGTGGGACCTATGAATAGTACCAAAAAGTGTAGTAGGACCCATGAATAGTAGCAAAAATAAGCTGAATAGAAAAATAAATTAGCAAAAAATAAGCTAACCAAATAGACACTTAAGGGAGTAGTGAAGCATGTAAAAAAAGGGTTTCACTAAAGTTCGGTTTGTTTCAATGGAAAATTTTGTGTGAAGATAGTTTTCCCTGTTAACCTATGTTTGTTAGCATCAAAAAAAATTAGTAAAAAAAAAATTATCTTTGATCAACATAAAAAGTATTGCTTGTTTTTTTAGAGATTGTTTTCTTCTAAATTTTTTTGATAAACAATGCTATCTAATGGTAAGCTAAACAAAGGAAGTTAGGAGATTATTTTCCAACCTATTTAAGGTTGCAACTTGCAACCAAACAAAAGAAAATGAAATAATTTTATTAAAAAAAATCGTTAGAAAAATGACTCTTTTTCTAGAAAATTTTAGTATCGTAACAAACAGGAACTACTAGAATACCCTAAAGCTAGGAAAAAAAATTAATTTTCCTAGTCAAATTTTTACTTACATCAAAATATTTAAAGGGACTTATGGAAATAAAAATTCAGGAAACTATTCATTTTAAATTAACGCATCTTCTTTTTGCAGATGATAGTCTTTTATTTTGCAAGGCCATGGAACAGGAATGTCAGAAAATTCTTGATATCCTAGAAGTCTATGGCGGATGTTTCGGACAACATATCAACGAAACAAAACCACCATCTTCTTTAGCAAGAATACTTCTGGGGAGAAAAGAGAACAAATTAAACAGGCTTTGGGGGTGCCAGCAATAAAGCAATATGAGAAGTATTTGGGCCTGCCATCTTTTGTAGGGAGGAGGAAAAAAGCAAGCTTTAATTTCATAAAGGAAAAAGTGTGGAGGAAGATGCAAGGGTGGGAGGAAAAATTATTATCACAAGCAGGAAGGGAGATTTTAATCAAAGCAGTGGTTCAAGCAATCCCCACTTATACGATGAGTTGCTTCAAACTTCCTTTGGGTTTGTGCAATGATATTGAAAGCGTTATTCGAAAGTTTTGGTGGGGACAACAAGGAGAGAGACGTAAGATTCATTGGGTGAAGTGGGACTCTCTTTGTCAATCAAAGGCTAATGAAGGTATGGGATTTAAAGACTTGGCTCTCTTTAATGATGCACTTTTAGCCAAGCAAGCCTGGCGTCTTTTACAAAATAAGCAGTGCCTCTTTCACAAAATTTTCAAGAGTAGGTTTTTCCCTACATGTTCCTTCATGGATGACCTAGAGTGCTCTAGTGGGTCGTATGCATGGCGAAGTATACTCCAAGGTAGGGAGGTCCTCAAACAAGGTGGACGTTGGAGAGTAGGTTGGGGTGATTCAATCAAAATCTGGGATACCACGTGGCTTCCTTCGCTCAACCACCCAAGAATTTTGTCACCTATTCTTGAACGCATGCATGAAGCTACAGTGGACACCCTTATTGACCAGCAATCCAGATCCTGGGATATAGATATCCTTAAAGGTTTTTTTGCCCCGTTGGAGGTAGACCTCATTCTCAAGATTCCACTTAGCTCCAACTATGTCGAGGACATGCTTTTCTGGCCCCATACGGCAAATGGTGTCTATTTGGTTAAATATGGGTATAACTTCCTAACTAAAGACAAATCATCGCTTTCGTCGGCTTTCTCTCATCAAGGTAATGGTCGAAGTATATGGAAAAAGCTCTGGAGCCTCTTAGTGCCAAATAAGGTTAAAAACTTCCTGTGGAGAGCAAGTAGAGAAGCAATTCCTGTAAAGAAGAACCTGGTTGCTCGAAAGGTAATTGCTGAGGATGTATGCAGTCACTATCAAGTAGCCACTGAAGATGTCCATCATGCATTGCGGGACTGTCAAGAACTGTCAGCCATTTGGGAGGCTGACTCGATATGGTTGTTTCGAAGAACTAAGAAATTTTCGAATTTCTTCGAGCTGGTAAGTTACGTGTTAGAGGAAAAGAAAAACCCAGAACTCTTTGCTACCTTGGTATGGACTATTTGGTCCCATCAAAATACACTTCGAACCAGCAACAAGCCATTCCACTTTCTCAAGTGGCCCTGTCAGCCTCACAAACCCTTCAGAATTTCACCCAAGCCCTACCAATCCCAAAAATGTAGTCAGGTGCTTTGCCAAAACAGCAGGTCAACTGGACTCCACCACCGCTGACGATCCTCAAGATCAACTTTGATGGTGCTGTGTTTCATGAGACAAACGAAGCTGGACTGGGAGTAGTTGTTCGTGGCCACCAAGGAAGGGTGATGGCCTCCATGTCTGAAAAAACCAGGTTACCATCTTCCTCAGATGAAGTGGAAGCGATGGTAGCTGTTAGAGCTATCTCTTTCACTCTTGAACTCCATCTACCCTCTGTTATTGTTGAGGGAGATTCAGAGTTGATTATTTCAGCCATACGAAGGGAGGAGGAGTCCTTTTCTTCCTTTGGCCATCTGATTTCCTTAGTTAAGCAGAACCTAGAAGCTTTTTCTTGTATTTCTTTTTCACACACCTGTAGGTCGGGTAACTCTCTAACTCATAATTTAGCTTAGTACGCTAGACATATTAATGCTCTCACAGTGTTGATGGAGGATGTCCCACCACAACTTCATCATGTTCTTGTAATCGACTTTGGATGATTTAAATAAATTTCTTCGAGGTCTTGATTCTCAAAAAATAAAAATAAAAATAAAAAAAATAAAGGAAACCAAATTCTAAAAATAAATGAGTCTTCTATAATTCCCATTGTTTCTTCCCATTTCTATTTTAGCTCAACTTAGAAAATTATACATATATTTTTATCCTTTTAACATATTCATAAATCCCCCATAAATTATCTAAAGTATTTTATCAAAATAGAATGTTAGAAAATTATTTTTCAACTAATAATTGAATGTAAATTACTCAAAAACAACATTTATTTAAAAAAAGATACAATTTACACGCTCAGTTTGGTCAATTGTCATTTTGGTCCTATAAGTATCGTTAATCTCATTTTGGTCCACATTTTCTGCCATTGTACGTTAGTCCTTCCATCCATAACTTATGTTAACTCTAAAAAAATAAAATTTTAATACTAAAATCTATTAAAAGTTCTTTTTAAAAAATAAATATGAAAGAAAATACAAATTACACCTTTTAAATTTGGTCAATTATTATTTTGCCTACAAGTTGGACCTTCGTTCTCAATCAAGACTTCACCATGTCTTCCATGTTTCTTTTTTGAAACCTAAGAAAAATGCTCCTGCTAAGAAGGCTATTTGGGAACTGTTGTATACCGATCATCACAAACAATATCCTCACATTGTGGGTAAGGTGCTAAAAAGGGGGAGGTATTGCAGTGATGCTCAATTATTGCTTAACTGTCTAATAATGATCTACTTGATGGGCTAATGATAAGTGGTTATGGCTCATTCGATGATCACTGCTGAGCTAAGCTGGCTAAGCAAGTGGTTAGCTGTTGGTTAATAAGTAAACATCAGTGCACCCGAGCACTGATGCAGGTGATCTAGCTCATTGATCAGGGCCGGCCCAAGGCCTAGGCCTAAGGCCCCATCACAAAAAGTATTTACCCTTTACAAAAAAAGGCCGTCATCCCATTGCAAAAGACCCAAAATTTTATAAAAAATATGAATTTTTTCAAATTGTTGTGCACTTTTTATTATTAGTGATGTTAGGAATATCACAAATTTTGCTATATATTTACAAACTAACATATTACCAATCACAAAAAGTATTTTAAATATTCATTAATTACATTATTGAAGCTCATCAATCATTTTTATTGTCACATTATATTGTGAACATTTTGTAGTATCTTTAGCATTTTCTTTTTTTATTTCTAACAAGCCTTTAAAAAAAATTGCAAATGTGTTAGATCATCAATGATGATTAATCTCCCCTAATAGTTTGAAACTTTAATATTTGTAAACTAATCTACTACAAAGCCACACATCAATCAATATCATAGATTATAAATTAGATTATAAATGTAATTAACTATGTACCGTTATATATCCAAGATAAATTAATTTTCTTTTTAAATTTTTTTTTTCTTTTTGTTAAATTAATTTTTCAACTATGATATTCAATTCTCTATATGAAATTAACCTTAGTTTTAGTTAGTATTATTCATTAATTATGTATCTAATACATCAAATTAACCTCAATTTGATTAATATTAAATAATTTTATTTAATTAATATTTATATATAAAATGCCCCACATAAATCTTTCGCCTTAGGCCCCAAATTAGGTTGGGCTGGCCCTGTCATTGATGTAAGGGAGCTTCAATGCAAAGGAACACAATGCTTATATGCATGTATACTTGTATTTGATTCTCAGTAAAGGGTCATCTGAAATAATACTTGGAGGGTGTGTTAGGATAAATTATTTGAATTTAGTTTAATGGTAAAATAAATCTTCCTATATAGATTAGTATTGTTATTTATTTGTATTCAATTTAATTCCTATGTTTTAGGATAGGATTATTGCCAATGTTTTAGAATTTGTTGATGAGGTTATCTCATATTTATGTACGTTAATTCCATTAATGAGAATTAAGCAAAAAATTAATCAAAAATATATATTTTCTTTCTCAAGATCAGGACATCGATTATCTTGAATTGACTATACTATCAATTTATTTCTCAACTCACAACACATTTCCACCCTTCATTCTCATAGTTCACATTTCCACCCGTCATTCTCATAATTCACATCCTACTTTTATTAGACACATTCCATTACCATCATAGATTAGAAAGGTTCACTGCATCAATGAATACAAGAAGTCACAAAGGAGATTAGAAAAGGAAAAACTTAGCAATTTTACAGATTTAGACTTGGTTCTTTCTTGATCTTGAGATGAGATTTGATCAGAAGATTGGTTCTCATCTTTATCTTCTGTATTTTATTGGACAATTAACAGCTTGAGGGCCAAAAAAACAAAAAAGAGAGTATTGAAAAAGAAACTTTTTGAGTGGCAGTATTAGGATTTGAGGCTGACTTAGGTTCAGGGAACTATATTGTGTTTTTTTGACATATCACAAAACAAACAAAAGTTAACGATTAGCATATATTTCAACGTTAAATTTCTTTTTGTCTAAAAAATGTTTTTAAAGTTCCCAAATTTTCTCTTGGTGATGAAGGTATTGCAATCAAAAACCATCTAAATTATAGCTTTACTCTTTAAGATTTATCTCAAAACACAATCTCACAAAAAAGCCTCAAGAAGTACTAAATTAGATCATATAAGTATTAAAATTTTGTCAAAAGACCCGAAAGGGAACCAAAATACATATAGGGAAGTTACGCACGCACCCCACCTGTGCCTGTGTTCAAAACCCTCACATTTTTTTTTTTTTTTTAAGTTTTATTTTTTGAGAATCCAAAATCCTCACATTATGGTGGAAGAAGCAAATGTAAGCTCATTGGCAACTATTACCTGGATGTAAAATTTCTTCAAAATTGCAAAAAAAATCACACCACAAGTAATTTGATGCCTGCCAAGAGCCTTGCAGCTCAACTAATTAGTACCTCCTAGTGTTTACAAGACATCCAAGGTTCAAATCTCCCATTTTTTGTTGTAACTATCAAATTATAAAAAAAGTAATTTGACACCCCAAGTTCTAAAATTTATCACATCCCAAGTAATATGCATTTGAAGAAGATCATCATGTTGTACCTGAGCTAATGGAATTGCATTTACAAAATAAAAAGAAGCTTTACAGAGAACAACAATAAAACATTTACATTGCACACCCATCGTTGTTTCCTTTCTTTCTTTGGTTAAGTGGAATTAAACCTACCTTAAACTCAAAAATTCATGTTAGTTGAGCTTATAATTAATAATTAATTAAGCACACTCTGAGACCTTCTTTTGGAACAAAATGGCAGGACAAGTGCAAGCTTGCGCAGCCAGTCACTTACATAGTAGTAGCATACTCAAATTTTACATCAATTTATCCTTAGCATTAAACCTAGGCACACCTCCTAAGCAGTGCAGGGGAAAGCCAGTACCTGCACTCCTGCCTTCTGATCCATTCTTTAAAAGACTCCGTGATCTAGAGTTTGAGAGCCACCTTCTCAAGAACTTAGCCAACTTGAACTCCAGCAAAGGAACTTCCTCCTGATTTTCATCACTGTAGTACTTGGAGCTGTCCTGATTTTCATTATTGTCACCATCATCTGAATTAATCTCTTCATGAGAATCTGATCCTGATGACGACCTTACATCAAAATCTACAAGCTCCATTTCTCTGTAAGCAAAGTGCAGAAACAAGAAGCTGAGTTGCATATAGTGCCAATACAAATCAAAAGATGACTTTGGCAACGTCAATCAAACACCCCAATCACAACTAGTTCTACCAGCCTCCTTACTTTTCAAAAATATTCTTCTGAATTTCTGTTCTCTTTTTTTCCCCCTAAATTTTAATAACTAGAAAATAATGCACTATGGCAGCTCCGCACAGGTTATGTTACAGTCTAGAGTCACCTGCTTTAGGCCCATTGATGCAGTGGCTTTCTGCTTATTCACTCATAAACTTAACAATTTGTCCATTACTTCTATTACAGTTTTTCCCCCCACCCACATGCTAAGTTTCATTATTTACCGAATGCACAAAGACTAAGGAACTTATAAGCAAGGGTGTCAAAGGAGTGTTAGGCAGGATCACCCCCAACTACAAGAGATAATGCCTGATTTTAATTCTAATGATAGCAGAATGAACAGGTATACACGGAGGTAGCCCCAACTACTAATGAATGGATGTATATATGATAATACAAGTAAACATGTAATATATAGAAGTTAGCATCTTCTGATCAAGCATTGTGCAGAAAATTGCACATATTTGGGCCAAAATTTATGCTTAGAAAGCATAATCTAATCTGGTTCCCTGAACCAAAAGTCAGCCTCAAACCCTACCAGGGCCACAAAATTTTTTTTCTTTATTTCAATACTCTGGTCTTTTGTTCTCTATTTGGTTTGACCCTCAAGCTGTTAATAACATATTCTTTTTTGGATAGGTAATTAATAACATATTCATGTGCTTTATTATTTTTTCTACAGTTTGCTTTAGTGATGTACATTAGATGTCTTGCAAAAGCAAAGATTCAGAAAAAATTCCCTAATGCATCTTTGAGCCTGACTAACACGTGTGAGCACCAAGTCTGATAACATATCACGAATCATAATATAGTTTCCTGAATATCCAACACACATCCCAAGAAATGAAATCCAACACTACTTATAAATGATACTGTGCACAAGTGCATAACAGTGTGCAACCATGATAAAGAAGAACCAAGCAAAGATTCTTACAGTGACTGCTGTTTGCAAGCCACGCTCTTGTTGCTGGGCCTTTTTCTCAAAGGTGAATATTGGACGGACATATGCCTTATGAATTGAAGCTGCATATACCACAAAGAGAAACATTAAATTAGAAAGGAAAGAAAAAGAAAGAGAGAATAAATAAATCCAAGAGGTCAAAGGAGAAATCAGAAAAGTGAAAACTAAGCAATTATACAGATATAGAAACTCTCAGATCAAATCTAGAAACCAATATATGGACAAGAGACCTCCCTCTTTTTTCCTTTTTCTTTGGAGGGGCAGGGAAACTAGAAGTTCTAAAATCTGACAATAACATGAAAAAGGAAAAATGCAAATGGTTGTCTATTCACCTACTCACCAACCCAATAACACCCAAAAAAAAAAATAATAAATAAATAAAAAGAAGAAGAAGAAGAAAAAGAAGCAAGGGGAAGGCCAATTAGGATAATGGTGGTGAGAAATGAATTGATGAATAACATAACTGATAATTAACAGTTTAAATTTAAAACACCAAGTAGAATGGAGTAACATGATGTGCTAATTTCAAAAAAATTCTTTGCAATAAAAACCAAAAAGAGAATTTAATTTGAACAGAAAGAATAAACTCAAGCCATTACGGTTTGGTCCTGATTTCTTTAAGCAATATACATCAATAAATTATAAAGGCAACAGACGAACAGCGTAACATGTACAGTATCAGCTGACAAAGTCATTATCATTTATCTGGAAGTACACATTCTACTATTCTAGTAAACAAAATGGGAGCAGCTTTTCCAACAAAGCCTTGTTCATTCTACCCTTCCTGTCGATTCATAGCTCACACATTTTTTACTTTATTTTCAAAATCAGGGGTGAAGACAATTTTATAAACTCTCGGTTCATTAAGCCTTATGCAAATAGCATGAGTTGAACAAAATGAAGCATATATTTTGTTGAAATTTACCTAAACTAACATGGCTACAACTAAATTAAATTCATTGGTCCCTTTCATCTCATATTTATATAGCTTAAATTCCAAGAAACTACAAAGGCGACAAGTAAGCAAAATGTGAGTTTGCATTATAAAAATGGGGCCATCAACTAAGTTTGTATATTTGATACACCCCATCCTAATTCTTAGTTTTTGTTTCGTTGCAAGTACTTCCTGATTCTTACTCTACAAAAATTCAACACAATGTTCTGTTGAAAAATATAAAGTGAAAAAGTCGGTATTTGCAAGTTGCAACATGTGCCCATATAAAATGTGAGTTTGCATTATAAAAATGGGGCCATCAACTAAGTTTGTATATTTGATACACCCCATCCTAATTCTTAGTTTTTGTTTCCTTGCAAGTACTTCCTGATTCTTACTCTACAAAAATTCAACACAATGTTCTGTTGAAAAATATAAAGTGAAAAAGTTGGTATTTGCAAGTTGCAACATGTGCCCATATAAAAAATTAGGGCATGGCTAGCCATGATGCATAAATTAGCAGTCACAAGGCCCCCACAAAAAATTTAGTGGTCAAAAGTTTGGACTCAAGAGTCAAGAAAACAACAACAACAAAGTCTTAGTCCCAAGTTTTTGGAGTTAGCTATAGATCCTCAACAGACTCTTTAAAGTCGACAATGACTCAAGAGTCAAAACTCATAAATATAATTCTTGTAGGAATAACACTTGTAGGGTTAATTCCACAAACTTGGTTGAGCAGTAAAAGAAGTAATCAAATATTGTTATAGAATCATCACTTCCAATAGTGATACATATGCATGGTTATACACAATCAACAAGTTGGTGGACACTAAGGGTCTGTTTGGTACATGAACTTAAACAATAGTTTTCAATTTTTAAACAATAGTACACGTATTTCCATACACTTTTTCGCTTATACGTTTTTTCAAAAAATGTAAACAACGTTACTAAAACAACATTACCAAACGGGCCCTAATTTACTCACTAACCAAAAACATGATAAAGCAAAGTAACCACAGACCTGATCACCATCCTTGATCCCAAAATTTTGAAGACACGTCTTGTCATTGATTAGCTTCTGACCATTATAGCATAAGCAAAAGTGCCCCCACACATGACACCTAATCACATCAAATTCAAAATTGGAAATCGATTTATCAAAAACAAAGCATTTACATTACAAAATTAACTCAAATAGTCAAAACCCATTTACCAAAATACACTCAACTATACAGTTCTGAAACTTTTTTTTAATCATCTGAAAAATCAATTAATTAATGAGGCAGAGTTTTACCATGAGATTTCATCAGCTGAAGAAGCAAAAACTTCCTCTATGGCTTGCTTGAGTTCTGCCACCGTGGCATTCTTCGCAACAAAAACATCTGTGGATTCAAAACCAAAAAAGACCAATGTCAAAATTCTATTAATTTTAAACACATAACAAATACATAAGTCTATTAGCTTTTTTTTTTTTTTTTTTTTTTTTTGCTATTTCCTAACACAATCAAGAAACAAGAACAATCGTTTTGCATATATGAGGCCAAAAATAAAATATTAAAAAAAAAAAAAGAAACCTAGAATGAGAAGGAGAAGGGTACGGACCGAAGAGAGAAGCGTCGAGTTTGAGGACAGAGAGTTTGAGAAAGAAGGGTTGAGGCAGTTTGTGGTACTGGTGGTACCGTACGAACAACCCTGATGAATTCGCTACTACGTCGTCGTTCGATGTCGGCGTGATATTACCGTTACTACTCTCACTGCTGCTGCTGCTGCTACTCAGACTCTCTTCCTCTTCCTCTTCACTGATGCTTCTTCTGCTTCTGCTTCGCATTGTACTTTTCAAAAATCAAAAGAACAACAAAAAAAAGAAGCAATTTCTTTGTTCTGAGAATTTGGGTCAAGAACAAAGTTTAAGGGTTTGTTTGTTTGTTTGCTTTCTGGTTTTTGAATTTTATTTTTGATTCAAAGAGCAACGGAACGAAGAGAGAGAGATTTTTTGGGGATTTGGTATGTACGTTTGTTTTTGTTTTGTTTTGCTGTTAGCATTTATAGAGTTGAGCAACCGACCGTTAGACTGGCGCTCCTATCCAAGCGTTCCTACACGTGTGCAGTTAAATTACTTTTATATTTCTCGGCACCGCCAGCCTCTCTCAGGTTGGAGATTTTTTTTTTTTTTAATTTGAGATAGGATACTACTATAACCTAATTTATATAAACTGATTTTTTCCGCTCTTCGATCGCTACAAACACTTATATTTGTGAAGTGATTATCGCGTTAAATGTGTAAGGTGATGTTGGCGAGTTGTTATATTGGTTTTTGATTAATAGATAGACCGACCTATTTTATTATTTAGTCTAAGCAAAAGTTGATGATATGTTAAAGATATTAATTTAGAAAATATTTCTTAAAATATTTTATTGAAAAGAAACTAATTTTTTTCAGTTTTTTATATATATTTCCCATAAAAATGTGGTATTAAAATGTTTCTTAAATTTTTATTAAAATTTTTTTTCCTTAAATGGTCCATTAATAAATACTTAAGGACATTTGTTAACTGGACCCATTTATTTATTATTGATAATTTTGTTATAAAAGTTTTCATTAATTTAGGACTCTATATATATATATATATATATAATATATTTAGTTTCTTCTAAAAAAAAAATTCAATTGTTCGGAATATTTTTCAAAAAAAAAAAGCGAAAATATCATTATGATCCTTATATTTTGGAGTTACTGTTATTTTGGTCCATACGTTTTTGTAGCAGTTAATTTGGTTATGTTATTTTCAATATGCAGTTAATTTTTGTTAGTGAGCTAATGGTAAGAACTAAAATGATTGTAAATTGAAAATAAAAGAAACCAAGTTGACAACTAGAAAAATAGTATCTTTGGTTAAATCATGGGAGTTGGGGGGGGGGGGGGGGGGGGGGGGTTTGGATTTGTGGGGGGTGGTACTTTGAACATCATTGCCCTTTTTACAATAGACTTTATAAAAAATTGGTACAAAATGTTCTAATATGACAACCAAAACATTTATTACAAGAACTCATAATTAAAATTCAAATACATTTCAAATTTCGGAAAGCAGAGACTCCTCTTCTTTAAGCCATTTGCCTCTTAAGTGCAATTAGAAAAGTCACCCTCCTATGAGTAAGGAATGAGAAGTTACACGTTGACACAATTGGAGATTTGTAGGTGAGAGGGAAGTTCCACCTTGTAAGCATTGTTATTGATCTTTGTTAATTTGCATGGACCAACCTTTTGACATGCAACTTGACAACAGTGCTAGCAGGTTGTTTTTCCTTGGTTAGGATTACCTGTAACTGCATGTTTGTGTGAATAATATTGTAAGTATGTTTTGATATTTATGAATGGCCATTACTATGCTTGTTTCCTCTAGAATGCAATTTCAAATTATTCATCCTTAACATGCTCTAATCAACATACTCAGTATTATCGGAAACTTTTACTTTCTCCAGTCTCAGTATTAGAAATTATTGAAGACTTTTCACTGTATTAGTATTTGAAATGATCTTCTAACAGGACTGTTCACCGTCATTGTTCATTGTCACTATTCACATCTATCACTATGTGTGCAGAGATTCCTTCATTGTGTAGAAACTGTTCATGCAAAGATTCCATCAGAAGAATCTGAAATTATTATAGTTACTGTGCAGAACTACTTACTTTTACTGTTTATTGTATTATTATGAATGTATGGTTCATCTTTTGTTTTTTTTAACTTTTGTATGCCTATATATATGGCATTTGTACGAGTCGTTAGAGGCAGGCTTTGGAGAGGCTTCAGAAGCCAGAATAAGAGTTAAGGCAAGCATTAGGCAAACCTTAAGTAGTCCCCTTTTCTCTCTCAGTCCCTTAGGGCCTATTTGATTTGTATTAGGGCTGAATTCATTTTCTATTTTCATTTTCTGTACTCATTTTCTATACTCACATCTTGTACTCGTTTTTGTTTCCATCTATTTTTTTATTTGGCATCATTTGCTACTTTGTCTTCCCCTTCACTTTTTTTTTTTTTTCTTTTTTCCGACAACCACCCAAAAATAGAGAGAGAGTGTGTGTTCTTTAACGTGACGAGTCATTGATAGTAGAACCCACATATTTGATTTTTTTACGAAAATGCCACTGTATCCATTTTCTAGAATATGAAAACACCAAAAAGTTGTATTCAGTTTTTATATTTAAATCCTATTTTTTTAGATACTAAAAATGAAAAATGAATACAAATACAAAGCCAAACAATTTTTTTTAGTGGTGAATCCCACAAAAAACAGAAAATGAATACAAAATACACCCTTTTTTTGCTCAAACCAAACATGCCCCCCTTATCAGTCCCCAAAAATCCATTCCTTGTAAAAGAAAAAATAAACCCTGTGTCTAAAAATTATCCTTGTATTATTTTGAAGCAATTTGAATGAATATCAATATTTGAAGTATAATTCAAGTTTTCAAATCTTTTCAAAATAGATTTTTATTATCAGTTTTTGCATATTATACTGTTATTCTATTCTTGCAGCACGTTTCTTTCTTAGCATCCATCCATATTATTCTCTTCATTTCACTCACTCGTATTGCCTCCTGGGTTGTTAATGGTATATATATACTTTGAATATATAATTTGTAATGGGTCTTTAATAATATGCTTATATGGATATGGATGTGATTAATGATTAATTTAATTCTTCTCTACATAAAGCTAATCTCTTGTTGTGGTTGAATTTATAATTTTATGAGTGTGCTTAGGACTAGATGAATTTTTTTGGATAATGAAGTTGGATATATATGTTGATTCATCAACCCATGCATGCTGTATACATGGTTTAATGAAGGTGTTTGAATCTTAAGATTAGTTGCATGAATTGAATCATGAATTAAATTTATGCATGGATCCATTCATCAAAGTATAAATTTATATGATTTATCCTCATATTTGAACATGAGTTTGCATGCTAGCTTTTTAGTTAGTATTGTGAATCCCATTATTCTCAAGTCAAAAGCTTGATATATCCAAAAGCATTTTTCAAGGTGATTTCCAAACTCTTGTTTTCAAAAGTAAAGAGTGTTTCAAAGTAAAATATATTTTCAAAAGTGTTTTTTATAGAATGTTCCAAATCATTCAAGTTCTTAAAATTTGCTTCATAAAAATGTTTTTTTTTTTTTTCCAAGAGAAAGTTTCTTCTAAAAATCCCATGAAAACCTTTTTCCTAAACAAAATTTCCCAAAAACCCAAGGGATTTCTTTTTTTTAAATCCTTTTCCTAGGAAAAAAAAAAAAAAACTTGAAATTTTCCTTTAAAAAATATTTTCTTAGAAAAAACTTTTTCTTAAAAACTCATCGTGGGATTTCCTTTCAAATACTATTTTCCTAGAAGATATATTTTCCAAAAAATCATGGGATTTTATTTGTAAAAACCTTTTTCTTTAAACCATGTCAAATCCTAACCTGCTCGGTATTAAGTTAGGAGAGGCAGTGCCATTTTTTTAAATCCGTTTCTTGTCACATGGGTATGTGCCTCTCATTTTTTTTTTTTTTCTTCTTCTTTCTTTGTCTCTACTTGTCTTCTTCTTCTTTCTTTTGTTTTGCTTTTGAGTCAAGCAATTCAATTCGTTATTGATTTTCTCTATGACTCTAACATGCCCTTTCTCTAAGGTACCAATGTTTTCAATGACTAATCCTCCAATTGGAAAGTTGGTCTTGGCATGAATTTCAACAATTGTTGCAGTGTAGTTTATTCATGGTTATAAATCGGTTCACAAAGCGTAGGTTAATTTCCATGCCAATCCTATCTCATGCGCCTCATCATGCATTGGCCTCTGGTACTTTTTTTTTTTTTTTGGTATGCTTGCTAGCTTAAATCTTTTATAGTTGTTGCCAACTCATCTTTTTCCTTTTTTCTTTTGTCATGCAGACCATGCTTTCACAAGATAGTAAAAGCACGCACACATGTTTGTCGTGTTTGATGTTTCTTTACTGTATATATATGGCATCTCCGTGGTTCCACTTGCTCCTCTTGTGTGCGAGAGCAATTCAATTTTTTGCTTTAATTGCTTCTAATATTCTGTTTTTCTCTTTTGCAGCAACTAGTCCTTGGCCCTCCTTGTTTGATTAAGACTTTGTTAAAGTGGAAAACCATATATTTTCCGCATTTTCTTATGTTTGGTAATATCACATAAAAAACCTTCTAGAAAAATTATTTGATAATTTCCTTTATTTAACTTGACATGAACTAGAGTTGTTTTCCCCAAAAATCTTCTTTTAAAAATTTTAAAAAAAAAAAAAAAAAAAAAAAAAAAAAAAAAAAAACGACTCTATCTCACGAAAGCTATAAAAAAAATAATTTTATTTCATACGAAAACTAAATAAGGGAAGTTAAGAGATAGTTTTCCAACTCATTTTAAGATCGTTACCAAATATAGGAAAATGAGATAGTTTTTTAGAAATACTTATTGAAACTTAATTCATTTTCCAAAAAATGTTAATGTCAAAACAAACAGAATTAAATAAAGTTTTTCTCTCTCTCTCTCTCTCTCCTAGCTCTAAATCCTTGTTTTTGTATGCAGTGACAGCTCTAGGAATTTTTTTTAGGATGGTCACTAAGAAACTTAAATTATACAAAATTTAATAAAGAGACAATTTGAATATATCAACGTCAGTTTAAAAAAAAAAAAAAATATATATATATATATATATATATATATATATATATATATAACAATGTCACAAAAAAAAACATGCAAATACACGAAATATTACAATTTTTTTGTACTAACAAAGAGAATAAGAAAAAAAAATAGACTAATAAAAGATAGAGTGCAAATTGAAAATGCTGATATGAGAATAATAAAGTGACCACAACAATTAAATAATAAATCTTATACAACAAGTTGTTAACCTGCTATTGGTGGGTAAAACATGTTAATATTGAACTCGAATTAGAGTAACAGCTTACCATATAAGATTTATTGTGAAATTATTGTGAAAATATTGTAGATGTAGCATTACTCTTATATTTATTAAACTCAAATTCTTAGGAGTCTCAATTAAAAGTGTTTAAATTTTTATTAGGGTGGTCAAAATAGGTTAATTTAGTAAATAATATATATTTTTTAAGTATATATATACAATTTTTTCAAGTCAGGGTGGTCACAGAACGTATTAGTTTAAAATAATTATTTATATAAATTTTTTTTTGCATGTATAATTTTTTTTTTTTTGACAAGTGAGGGTGGTCCTACCACCCTCACATACAAGTAAAGCCGCCAGTGTTTGTATGATTCCTGATTGATTTTGGTGCTTTTTTTTAACATGCTTAGTTGGGTAGTGGATTAACCTAGTCTCTATATGATTAATGTCTATTTGGGAACAATTTGAACTTGTTACTTAAAGTACTATAAATAAAAGGTAAAAATTAAATATAATAAGTCTGTGATTAATGTCTATTTGAGACCCACAATATGAGACCTGCAAATAACAGGAAAAATAAGTAGATGACTCACGTGAGACCTGCAAATAGTAGGAAAAATAAACAAAAGTTAAATAAAATAAGTAGGAATATATATATATTTATATATATAAACATTTTATAGCATACATCATTTAAATTAAATTTTAGATTTTAGATTTTTAAAATTTACTCTTAGTTTTCTCTTAAGAATTATGTTGACCCCAATAGTCCCAAAAAAGGAAAGGGAACCTCTCATCCACACCTCTATTCCCTCCTTAAAATAAAAAATAAAAAAAATAAAAAATAAAACCTTATTATTTTAAAATTTGAGCCTAAAATACTTGACACCCTAAAAATTTTTAAATTGGTCTATTGCTTCAACAAATTGAGATGCAATAAGGCTATGTTTCATTTGAAGGAAAATATTTTCCAACTATAAAAATTTTTTTGAAGTGTTTGGTTGCATTTTTAAAAATACTCCAGAAAATATTTTGAAGTATTTGGCTGCATTCCCAAAAATACTATGAAAAAAATGTTTTCTATTACTTTCTCACATTTTCTTATCTCCCAAGCACATATATAATAAAAAAAAAAACATTTAGTTAAAAAAAAAAAAAAAAAAAAAACCTTATTATTTTAAAATTTGAGCCTAAAATATTTGGCACCCTCAAAAACTTTAAATTGGTCTAAAGGATCCAATGAGATATTACTTCAACAAATTGTGATGCAATAAGTGTTTATTCAAAGGTTTTCATGGTAACAAAAAGGTAAAGGCAACAAATACGAAATCTAATTAGTTGAAGGATATTATAGCAAAAATTTTATTGTAATAGGTATTGCTTCAACAATTTGTAGCAATATCACTGCGCACCCTTAGTACGGTAGTTACTCCACAAATATAAGTGTTTATGGGGTGTGGGAGGCAAGGGCCGAAGTTCAAGTCTTTAGAGGGGAGTTCCACATACATATACAGTTAAATTAGGCTAAAGTAGAATTTCTATCTTGTATAAAAAATAAATAAATAAATAAATAAAAACAGTTTGTAGCAATAAATGTTAGAAATGTTAATTGATAATTGGCCCCAAAAAAATGATGATTCTTTGTCCTACACACCATGTTCCCAAGAAAAAAAAATTAACAGCCAAAAGGACTACACAATTAATAACACTCAAACAAACACAATTTTTTTGAATATAAAGGCATGAACCTTAAAAATTTTTGTCCATTTCAATATTTGGATTTCCAATACCATTGTTACATTACATCAAACCAAATTCACAACTCTAAAAGCACAATATGCATAAATTTTGAATTTAAAGCAAAACGTTAGAATCTAAAAACGAAGAGGGTAAATTTACATTCCACATTACTAACGTTTCGTTTGTTTCAAAATAAAATATTTTCATATTTTATAGTGTTTGTTTTGCGGTAAAATATTTTCAACCAACCAAAACAACTAAGACAAATTGTATAACATGTTTTACACTTGAAATATTGGTAAAACATTTTACATTTTGTGCACTCACTCATCCCCCGATACTCTGCCTCACTCTCACACTCTCAGTGTTTTCTCCAAAACTCAGCCCACCATGGTCCTTCTCTCCACCCATCACCAACTCCACCTTAGGCACCATCCATCACTGGGTCCACAATCACCGCTCCACCTAAGGTTTTTTTTTTTTTTTTTTTTTTTGTGTAATCCTCCATTGCTGTCGTCAACTCTACCATTTCTTGGCCACCTCCACTATCATCAGCTCATCCACATGTTCTTAGTTTCAATTTTTTTCCCCTTTACTGTTGTATGGGTTTACCGATTTGGATTTTTGCTCCGTTTGGGTTAATCATGGCTACTTTTATGGGTTGATGTGGATGGTTGGAACGAATTGTGGATCGTGGTGGTGGTTAGGTTGTGGTTTGTGGTGGCGAAGGGTAGGTAGCTGAAATGGTTTGTGGGTTGTTGTGGTGGTTGTGTTGTGGTGGTGATTAGGTTATAGGTTGTGGTAGTGGCTAGGTTGTGTTGATCTAGGCTTTTGCTCCTTTTAGGTCAATCATGGCTACTTTTATGGGTTGTCATGATGGTTGGGACAAATTGTGGGTCGTGGTGGTGGATGGGTTGTGGTTCGTGGTGATGGAGGGTGGGTAGTTGAAATGATTTGTGGGTTGTTGTGGTGGCTATGTTGTGGGTTGTGGTGGTGGCTGTGTTGTAGTGGTAGTTGTGTTGTGCATTGCAGTGGTTGGTTGGCTGCTTTTTTATTCTTTTCCTCTCCAATATGTGTATTTGAGTTGTCAATTGAGTGGTGGTAGTTTGGTTTGTGCCAATATGGTGGTGGTTTGGGTGGTCGGTAGATTGGTGGTGCATTGTTTTTTGCTTATTTGGTGGTGGTTACTTGGATTTGATGGGCTATGAGATTAAGAAATTTTTTTTTTCATTTTACCAAAAAACAAACACTTGAAAATGATTTCTTGCCATTTTCATGTAAATAATCAAACATTGTAAAATGAAAATATTTTTGGCAAAATATTTTACATTTGAAAATATTTTGCTTTGAAACAAATGGAGCGTAAATTAAAAGAAGTCATACAACTGTTTAAAAACTAAAACCTACCATCTGTTTAAGTTTAACCACTTTCTATAATTGAAAAAGATAAGGACGAAGTAGCTTATGCTTGTGAGATAAGTGGGAATGACTAAGATCCAAAAAATGCACTAATTTTATTTTTTATTTTTTATTTTTTTTGAGAAAAAGGCAAAATTGGTAATTTATATTAAACCTTGCAAATCAGAAATGTAACAACGATAAAGATCTGGAGGAACAAACTCCATCTAAACTTGAAAACTAGAACAAAATCTCACTCTCTTGGCTAGAGCATGAGCCAAAGCGTTGCCTTGCCTAAAAGTATGCGAGAAGGAATAGTTCTGAAGAGAACTAATCGAAGACATTATTATGTCTTTTATCAAGTGACCGAAATTAGAACTTGAGAAATTTCCATGCCAAAGAGCATTTGTAGAGATCTCCAAATCACCTTCGAGGATAGAACTAGGAATACCAATCTCGTGAATAAAGTAAGTAGCCCTTCTTGCTACCATTGTTTCCAAGAGTACCACTGAAGGAGAATGGGGAATTTTTTCGAATAACACTACCAAAACTTTGACTTTTGAATTGCAAACCACCACACCAATGCCCGCTACATTCTGCTCAACAAACATAGCACCATTATAATTTATCTTCCATTTATTGGGATATGGAGGTCTCCAAACAACTTGCCGAGACCAAGCTATGCTTTTAAATCTATTTCGCAGTTTCTAGAACTCCTACAGATGAGCCCAAGCTGTAGTTGAAATTTTTTCAACAAGCAAAATTGGTTCATTTGCCCAAGCTTTGTTGTGCCTTTGCCAAATTGTCTAGTACACCATTGTAAACAATTCTAAGTTGAGAGAAGAAATCTTGACTAGGCTGAATAAATCTGCAAAAGAGGTTAGAGAAAAAAACATTGGATTTAACAAACCAAATGTCTGATGCCAAATTGGTCTGATCTTATCACATAACCACAAAACATGAAGGGTGTTTCAAGCTCTTTCTAGCATTGACAACAGCCGGGATTTGAAATTATTTTTCTCTTCAACAAATTTTTTAAGGTAGGTAAAGAATTTGTGCAAGCTCTCCAAAGGAATTACTTCACCTTATTAAGGACTTTCAAATTTCACAGGCTAGACCAAAACTGTTTGGACCCATCTAAATTAGAAGATGCAGCTAACTCATTGTTCTCAACCTCACACAACAACTTATAACCCAACTTAACTTTGTAGACCCCATGTGTAGAATCCGACCAATACAAGAAATTTGTTTGTGAAATGGTGCTGAGGGGAATAGATTTTATTTTTTCAACTTTGAAAGGCAGGAACACTTGATCCAATAATTGAGAATTCCACCCGCCCGAATCTTCATCTAACAAATCTGCAACAATACAATACTCATGAAGACATTGAACAGGAGAAACCACCTTGCCATCACCAACCCTAGGGAGCCAATTATCCTTATAAATCCGAGCAGTAAAACCATCCCCAATCCTCCATTTGGCACCTAAAGAAATAACACATCTAGCACCAAGGATGCTCTTCCATGCAAAGGAACCAAATTTCTCTTTAGCATCAAACATAGTTCCATTTGGAAAATACTTGGCTTTAAAAACTTTAATGAAAAAGGAATTTGTATCATGAATCAACCTCCAAACTTACTTAGCTAGCATAGCTTCATTGAATTTTCCCAACTCTCTAAAACCCATTCCACCTTCATAAAGGTAAATGATGACACTTTCAAATTAATTATGATCCAATTTAATTCTTAGGATAACTTACACCAATGTTTCACAAAAATGACATCAGTCTTAAATATTTATAGACAAAAATGATGACACCTCTAGTATTTGGACAAATACAACAAATAAGTACATTTCATCTCACATCATGACTTCCCTTACAAAATGTTATATTTTTATAAAAAATATATGTACTCTCTTGTACAAATCTTAAGTGGGTTGTGTCATTTTCAACAAATCTTGAGGAATGAGTGTCATTTCATCTATAGTTTGGATTAAAAAAATTAAAAGAATTGCACACCATGAAGGAAGTCACAATATGAGAGGATATGTATAAAAATATTTATACAAACCTCAAGGAAATCAAACTTTAAAAAAAAAATAATAATAATAATAATAATAAAATAATATATATTTTAATAAAGCTGAGAGCATGGGCTTAATTGTTACATTTTATACAAACCTCAAGGAAAAGTGTCATTTTGCAAAATGTTTGGTAGAATCTCATTTCATGAAAACCCCAAGTGAGATTGATTGAATTTCTAAAAACACCTTCTCCCATTTAAATCCTCAAATTTCCTTCAATTTGAATTCATACACATGGTATTTATAATCCAATGGTCTTAAAAAACCCGTGTAAGCCATACAAAATCAAATAAATTTCATGTACACATTTGCAAAAAATTGGAGTAATTCTTAATTGTCAAAGAGGAGCAATTCATTACAAGTCTTTGTATTTTGTTGGACCATTGGATTGAGTTGTCCTACCAACCATTTTCAAATGCCCAAACATAATTATATAAAAGCATTTAAATTTGATAATGCAAAATGGCTTTTAGCTAAATTAGACATCATTGTAGCAACATTTAAAAAATAAAAATAAAAAATCTCACACATGCTTGTCTATTACTATTCACAATTATACATATTCTTCTGTGCCTATAAAAAAATACACAAACATTGTAGCATTTGTAAGGGCCCGTTTGGTTTAGACATGACTCAGTTTTCATAATTCAATACTCATAACTCATAACTCTAACTCAAATCTCATAACTCATAACCCAAACCCCACTATCACTCAAAAACTCCAAAATTGTTGTTTGGTTACAAAACTCAGTCACATATCTCAACTTTTAAATCCACTTTTTGCCAAAATGGTGGAACCCACCCCACTGACACTACACAAGGGTTATGGTTGCTACCCACGTCCATTTCCTCTTCCCCTCTTTCATATTCTCCCAAGTCCATCACCACCATCAATGGCAAACTCAGAACCCACCGTTGTCAACACCACCAACGGCCACAAAACGAAAAAAAAAAAAGAATAAATAAAAATAATCTCAACCAAAAGAAAATCCAACCATTAGCTACACCCACAAAAAGAAAAAATTTCCAATCATCAATACCACCACCAACCACACAAACGCACCTCCATCACAGCCCAAGCTTCAAACCACAACTACAAACATAGAAAACCCAAACACACCAACACAAAATCTTCAGATTGGTGATTCAAAATTGCCAACCCAAACCCGCAAACACAGAAAACCCAAACCCAAACCCAGGAATCCTTAGATCGAAGACCAAAATCACGAAAATGAGGAGTGGGTTTCTGTTTCTAGGTATATATTTATGCATGGATGAACATGGTGAGTGGGTCTGAGGAAGGAAGAAACAAAGAAAAAGAAGAAAAGAAAGAAAGACAAAACCAGAAAGAAGAGGAGAGAAAAAAATAGCCCCGTTGGTGATGGAGTGGGTCTGATGAAGAAATAAAAAAAGAAAGAAAGAAAAAGAAAGAATGAAGAAGAAGAAGAAGAAGAAGAAAGGTTGTTGGTGGTGGAGTGGGTATGAAGAAGAAAGAAAGAAGTAGAGAAAAAGCAAAAAAAAAAAAAAACGGGGAAACCGGTGGAACTTTGTAGAAGAAGAAAGAAAGAAAGAAAGAAAAAAAAAATAGTATAACACTGTTACTTGACAGTGACAAGTCAGGAGAATGGGTCCCACAAATTTGATTTTTTTACCATTTTGCCACTATCACTCATAATCCATAATCTAAAAACACCAAGTTTTCAGTTTCCATCATCCAAACTCAAAATTTTGAGTTTTTGAGTGATGGAAACAAACATCCAAAACTAAGCCAAACACTGCATTATTTGTGAGACTCACGAGTTTTGGATGATGAATCATGAAAACTGAGTGATATCATTCAATTTTTGGACTATCCAAACAAGCTCTAAATCTTTTTTTGTTTTTGTTTTTTTCACTCTCACCCTTTTACCTCTACCATCTCGTTAGTACGTCTTTCCTCTCTTGCACTCTATCTCATTTGCTCTCTTATAAAATTTGTTTTGTATTTGGTACTACCTTATAACTAATATGGTGAGAACCAAGGTTGTCAAAATCAGGATTCTACGTAGGATCGTGGGAGGTAGGTAGGATTGTGAATTGTAGGATTGGATCATGGATTGTAAGATCCTACCTATTTTTAGATTTTAAACAAAAAACCTATTGATAGTAACTTTGTATGTTGAATAATCACTTAAAATATGAATCCATCCATTAAAAAAAAAAAGATTTGCATCATAAAATGTAATTTGCACGCACTACATCGTTACGTCATACTAATGAAATAAAATATATTTAACTTTTGACATAATGTATCTAAAAGTTCAGTACATGTTTAATTAGCAACTAAGTACCAAAGTATTATCTACACATATGGAAAATGTTTTCCAAATCCAAAATAAGTTAGACTAGTTAGCAAATAAAAACTAGCTGATTACAAATTTACAATATGTAATCGAAAAGAGAATTCTCATTCTAAGGTAAACTAACTAATTACAAATATGAAATCCAAAAGAGAATCCCCATTCTAAGGTTCTTCTAATCTAATCACTGTTATTATCATCACCCATTTCATCATCTATGTCCTTCCTAGTATCAACATTCATAACGTAATCATCGAAATCCCTAACTCTCTCAAATCCAGGTGGGGGCCTATCACTATCAACATCATTAGAACCATCATCATTATCATGATATTCATCACTAACATCACAAACTAGCACACGTTTTTCCTTTGGCAGCAGCTCTTGAAACCTCATCATCACCTAACGTTGATAACCAAAATATACAAATATACAAATTTTTTTGATAAGTATACAAATATACAATAGTGATCAGTGATCACACATTCAAACTATATATAGGTAACTTGTATAAATATTAGCTATAAAGGAAGACTTTTTAGAGTTATAAATTAATACCTTCATTGTCTTCATCAAAATTTGCACCATCATCTTCTGAATCTACACCATCTGCTGCTAACTACTCATCATCAGAAGACAAATTCTCCAAAACAATTTCTTCTTTTGTACTCGATGGATTAGCTCTTTTCTCTTTTATCTTCAAGTTGTACATAACGAAGACCAAGTCATTCATTTTTTTTTTTCTAGTGTAAGTGATTTCTCTTTTTTGAATGTACCTATAGTTGTAACAATTTTAATAGAGAATTCTCAAACAAACTTTTAACTAAGAAAGAAAATGAAAAATCATCTTGTCATAATATACCAAAGTCATTTGGTCTTACCATTTCAAACACACTCCAATTCCTTTCACAACCAGAAGAGCTACATGTTAAGCTTAATATTCTTATAGCAAATTTTTTTCAATTTAGGACAGACATCTCCATATGAGTCCCACCACTCAGCTAATACATATATGAATTACAATGTCTTAGTCTTAAGAATATAATCTACAACTAATAAAGATGAATTTGAATGCAAAACAAAAAACGAAAAACAAAATTCTTACTTGGCTTTTTAGTATTTCTAGCTAGTATGGTAGCTTCAATACCAATGAGTCCCTTTGCTTGTTTGAATTTTTCAAGTTGGACATCTATCTTTTTCCTATCACTAACTTCTGGAACCATTCGTTCAAGACATGTATATAGTCCAAATTTAATATCTGAACCCGAATCAAAATAAGGATCATAATGAATAGAAGGGTTTAAATACACTACAAGAAAAGAGTCTACTAGCGAGGGTCATATTCCCTCGCAAAAATTCAAATATCGTCGCAAAAGGTTATTAGCAAGGGCATATGGCCCTCGAAGGCCGTCGTATTTGCACTTGTCACTAAAAGAGATTTTGCGACCATGCCTTCGCAAATAAATAATTTACGAGGGCAATCCACCTTCGTTATTGAACGAATTTGCCCTCACAAATATATTACCAAACGACGAGAAAAGTCGACGACTTATTTTTAACGAGGGGAAGCAATCGTCGTTAACAATTATTTGTGAGGACCTTCATACCCTCATAATTAATTATTTGCAAATTCCAAATTGACGACATACTTTTTAGAGACAAATAATGTCGTCGCTAAAATTTATTTGTGAGGGCTTTTGACCCCTCACAATTAGTTAGAAATAATAGTAACAACGTTAAGCTGTCACTTAAAACATTTTTGCAAGGGGGTTAAGTGGCGTCACTATTCTATAAATTGCGAGGAACTTTGTCGTCACTATAAATTTATTTATGACCAAATTTTTATGTCAGTGATAATATTTTATATAATATTTTATTATTTATTTATTTTTAATTTATTTTATATCATTTTTGTTTAACTATCCTGTTACAATAGTACAATGATTACTAAAAATTGATCCATTGAAACATAAAAATTCTTATAAGTTCAAACTTTAAAATATAGAATATACAAAGAAATCTTGAAATTAAACCATGACATAAAAATATTGTTTTAAAACAACTAGAATTATGAAAAGATCTATATTAGTTTTCCTCTAGGTCATCCTCCAAGTTGCTTTCGACCTCCATGTTATTGTTTGAGTTGTCCTCTTCATCTCTGCTAGTACCATCCTTAAAAAAAAAAAAAAAAAAAAAAAAAAAAAAAAAAAAAAAAAAAACATTAAACATGAGTTAAAATGAAACAATTAAAGTGAATTTGTATTTGTATCAATGATTCAATAAATAAGTACACATCTTACTATATCAAATATAATCATATAATATATCATAAACAACAGTAATAATTTTTTTTTTTTTAAATTTAACAATAATAATAATTTAATTTGATTACTTAAACCACTATCAAAATTAAATATAAATTAAAATAATATAACAATTGTGAAAAATGTAAACCACAAATAATGGTTAGAGAGAGTGCAAGAGAGATAGAGAGAATTTATGACATGTATTTCATTTATACTCACCCCTCATTCTCCATCCATCCATTTATCCACCATCTTTTTCCAAAAGGTGTAGGAATGAAGGAAGGACCATTCTTGAGGTCTTCTGAGCATAATAAAAAATAACTTACAAAATTCACAACATACTATATCAAACAACAATTCTGCCACTTCTTGAGGTCTTCTGTTTTGTTGCAGCAAGTTGTAGTTTTTGGTGTTGTACCTTGGCATGCAACATTTAGATCAAGAGCAGCAACCACCACTATGAGTTTTTGAGTACACCTGCTTCTGTTGTAATATTTGTTTCTTCACAACTGAGGATCCATTTTCTAATAAACTTGGAACCTCAGGTATCTGTAACTAATTAAACTCAGTTAAAATGTGTAAACATCAAATTAAATATAAGCCATGAAGATGAAGAAAAGATTCTCTTAATGCCATTCTAGATGTAGTACTGTAAAACAATTCATGAAGTGGCATTAATTTAGGAATATAATGCTAGACATTGGCTACTATTACTAGCATTCATCTTATAACAGCATTCGCCTAGTGTTTATAAGTTGTATTTTGTGTGTTAGTTTAACAATATAGAAAAAATTGTGTCAAGACTAACACTAGAAGTACTATCATTACCACCAATACCTTACAAGTGAAATGAAGTCGGTATATATGACCATACATCCTAGCAATGACCACTAGCCAACATTGTAAAATTGAATAATGTCACAACTTGCATCATTAGTGGGCTTATTTCTAACTAGGTTAGAGAACTTGACGGCTATAACACATAATTGTGACAGCTTTTTTTGTTGGTCACAAATATTTCACATTTTATCAAATATTTGCGAGGGCTTTATTTTGCCATCACAAATAAGATTTTTTGAGAGGGTTTTTTGGGTCCGTCATAAATTCTTGGTCGCTAATAGACATTTTTTTTGTAGTGTATAGTATCTCGCAACATGCAAAGGCTTATGAAATTGCATTTCCCATCGATCATTAATAATATCCCATATCTCATTGTAACTACAATTTAAATTAATGGATATTATATTAAAAAAAAACAATGACTATATATTTAATAAGCTAATGAATTAAAAACAAATGTAAATTTAAGGAAGATATAAATAAAATGGTTACCTCTTTTGAACATTATTAAAAAAATTTTGTATTTCTTCTTTTGCATTTTCCATTTCTAGATAAATGAATCTCATTGGAGTTGTATCAGAGTCAACCATGCGAAGTACCTTTAAAAGGGGTATTGTAGCCTTCAAGCATTTGACAACAAGTAGCCAAAAGCCGTGGTTATCCATAACTATGGCATGAATTCTTTTTCCCTTCTTTTGTTTTTGCAAATTTACTACGCCTCCATTGTTCTAAAGAAAACATTGTCATCAATTCTCCTTTGAACTCATTAAGGTATGACAATGTCAAATATAATGTTGCAAATCTAGTGGCAGCAAGTCTAATCAATTCCCTCCCTTTAGTGAAATCCCTCAACCAATTTAAAAGCATAGATCTAGAATATATGTACGTTGTAATCTTCTTCCCCTTTGCAATTATGTACTTATGGCCCTTAATCTTTGGTCCTTAATCTTTTTTTCAAAATCCTCAAGCATCAAATCCAAGCAATAGGCAGCACATGGAGTCCAAAACAAGGACTTTCTCTTTTGCATCAACATCTCTCCAGCTAGTTTGTAGTTTGTAGCATTGTCAGTCACCACTTGTACAACATTCTCCTCTCTAACACTATCCACAACTTCACCTAACATTTGACAAACTTTTTCAGCTGTTTTAGATATATTAGATGTGTCTATAGAGTATAGGAAAATGGTTCCCTTGGGACTATTCACCAAAAAATTACAAATGGATCTCCTTTTCTTATCAAACCAGCCATGAGACATAATTGAACAGCCTATTTTTTTCCATTAAACCTTATATTCTTCATGCATTTGTTGTGTAAAATCTACCTCTTTCTTCAAGCATGTCTCTCTAATCTCATGATAGGAAGGAGGCTTGAGGCCAATTCCAAATCTTGAAATCATATCAATCATTCGCAGAAACTTCGGATTTTTGACACAATTAAAAGGAATGGCACTAGTGTAGAAGAATCTAGCGATTTGTTGGATCACTATATCATGTTCTCCTTTTTTAAACATACGATTTATTGCTACTTGCCTTTCTTTTTTTGTAACAAACTTATCCATGGAGCCTATGCGTATGCCTCTCCCTTTTGATGAATGTAGTTGTTGTACTTCAACTAATTCATCATCACTGCCATCATCCTCTTCTTCTATATTATACCACCTCTTCTTTTTTGTAGATGCTTCAGCTTGGGCATTCAAAAAAGCCACAAATTTCTCCTTTACCTTTTTTTGCACACTAGGACAAGCTGAAACATTTTTCCTAGTCTTAGCTGAATGATGCTTCAGCCGATATATAGCCCCACTATGAATTTCTTTGCAATAATTACATTGAACTTGCCTTAAACCTACTTCAACACCATGATCCCATCCTGGGTCAGACCTATTTCTTGGTGCATTTTTTTGTTTAATTTTATTTCTAGCCAGAGTAGGCATTGTATATTTGTACTAGAGCTACAAAAAAGACACCGAGATACAAAGCATGCTCAAAAAATCACACAGAGAATTCATCAAACAGATTGTGTGCAATTCTAAACTACTAATTGTGTTTACTAATATTTCTCAAAGAATCAAATAATGAAGATCCCGTTTCATAATTTTTCAAATTTTACTTAATTTAGTTAACAAAATGGAAAAATAAAAACCTTAAAAGCTTTGTCAAAATCATGTACACAAGGCAACAATGTGGAATCAAGCTATCAAAGTACAAATAAATGATAAACTATTAACTATCAAAACAAATTACCCAATAGCAGAAAGCTTAAAGGCGGTGATGGCTCACAGCAACATCATTGAGAGGGCTGAGAGGTGCTGGGTTTTTGATAGAGGACTAAGGAGGCATGGCTACGGGGCTGAATGTTTCTAAATATTTTAGGTTTTGTTTTTCAAAACTTTAAACTTAAGTACTATAGGTTTTTTTGAGATTTTATGTTGACACAGGGGTAAATTTGGGACTTTAACTCGTTATTAGGTTTCTGATAACCCGTTGGGCTTGTGAGTTTAGTTGGATTATCTTTTCCCAAACGAATCCCACCAAAAAAAAAAAAAAAAAAAAAAAAAAAAGCCCAAGCTAAAAACATGTTTTGGTAGGATCGGTAGGATCTTACAATCTTATACGATTTCAAATTCAAGAAAATAATGCAAAACACATTTTGCTTCCTTTTTCCTCTCTCTTTTTTTTTTTTTTTTTTTTGGAGACAAAATAACAAAACAACCTAGAATGAAATGCATGAATGTTATGAAATGTAAATCCTAGAAACAAAGAAAAAAAAAAAAAAAAACAACAACATAACAAAGAGCAATGGTCACAAAGAGTAGAGCAATGAAGCATAAGGACCATGTCAGAAAGGCTCACTTAGATTGAGTCTTTTGCATTCAAAACTTTTTAGATGTACCTCGAGCATTGGAGTTCTTATTCACATTAGAATGATTTCCAACTCCAGGATTTGAAATAAAGGTTAAGAGCCTTTACCAATTCACCAATAAGTGCCATAGGATCTTGTGCTTGAGCACAGGTACTTTTGGTTTGTTTGCTCACTTAGCAGCTTGCAGCTTGAAACAGTTTGAACGAATGTGCCCAGACTTTCCACAAAAATGACAAATCCAAGCAGACTTATCATACAACTTGCCCTTAGGAGGGTTAGGAGCCTTAGGTTTAGACTCTTGAAGATCAACCCTAATCTTCCTAGGAGGTGTAACTTCTACAGATTTACCAGTCTCACTCATAGAGGGTTTGACAACCTCACTCATAGAGGGTTTGACAACCTCACTCATAGGGGGTTCAGAAGAAAAAGCAGAAACAAAATTTGTGGAATAGAGTTCAGGCACAGAGATACTTTCTACAAAACCTAAGCCAGTTTTATTAAAGGGAGACTTTTGAACACTCAGCATGTGATCAAGTTTGGAGCTCGCAGACCTATTTGTTTGTTATCTAGCAACAGATAATTCAAGTTCCAAATTCTTAACTTTATCAAGCAAAAGCATGTTCTTAGTCTTCACATTATTCAGCAGTTCATTGGCATCAAACAGTTTCATAAGCAAATTTTTCTTTTCAAGTTCAAAAGATGAAATTTTATTTAAGCCTAAATCAACACTCATAGCATCATTTGCAGCAACTTTGCAAAGTTTATTGTAGGCTTCTTATAAATCTGCATCCTCAGAGAGTTCCCCATCAAAAGGGTTCTCCTCAACAACAACACTTTCATCAACTACAACAGTAGCAGTGAAAGCAGTGAAAGCAATGAAATTTCCATCATCATCACTACTAGATTTATTGTCAAAAACTTCATCATTACTAAGGGTTACAGCCATAGTCTTATCCTTAGACCTCAAGAATGTTGGACATTCTGATTTCACATGACCATACCCTTGACATCCAAAACTTTGTTGACTCATAGAATTATTAGAAGGTTGACCTACTTTTTCTTTAGGTTTTTCAGTGTTATTAACCTTAGTGGAACCATTCCTCCTAAAATTTATAGGTTCAGCAGTATTCTTACTTCTTGCCTTTTTGTTATTATTTCTAAGAAAATTTCTAAAGTTCTTGGCAAGGTAAGCAATTTCTGTAGCAGAGAGCTCATCATCAACAAACTTGAGAACCATTGATTTGGATTTGCTAGTCTTAGGAAGGTCCAGCTCATAGGACTGAAGAGATCTTACAAGTTCATCAACAGGGATGGAGTCCACATCTGTCACTTTGGGTCTAAAATCCTCAGTCAAAGATCTAAGAATCTTTCTAACAATTTTAGGTTGATCATAGATTTCACCCAAATTATATGCAGAATTAACAATATCATTAAGCTTAGCATAGAATTCATCAAAAGATTCATCATTAGACATCCTAATGCTTTTGAATCTAGTAGTTAATTGCTGCAACTTATTAATTTTAATTGCTTTTGTGCCTTCATGCATAGTTTGGAAGATATTCCAAGCAGTATGAGCAACCTCAATATTAGAGATTTTCTTAAATTCCTTCATAGAAACAGCATTAAAAATAGCATTCATAACTTTGCTATTAAAAGCAGTTGCTTCTTTCTGAGAAGTTTGCCATTCACTCATAGAAGTAGTGGACTTCTCCCATCCGTATTCAACAGAGTCCCAGACTCTCTCATTAATAGATTTCAGGAATGCTTTCATCCTTACTTTCCAATAAGCATAGTTATTCTCATCAAAGTGAGGTGGAATAACAAGAGAGTGTCCGTGTTCCATGACAACAGGGGTCAATGATCAGCTCTTAGATCAAAAGATCTAAAACAAGAGAGTAACCTGCTCTGATACCACTTTTACGTTTTTAGACCCCTTAAAACCACAATCAGATTAACCTAGATAATTAGTCAAGTGATTACTTAGTTAAATTAACAAATTTAGGTTAACACAAATATATCATATCAAAGTAAAGTGCGGAAAATAAAGAACACAAAGATATGATAACCTAGGAAACCAAACCAGTAAAAACTTGGAGAGAATTTAACCTAGCTATCCTCAAGGTAAAACTGAATCCACTATGAAAGAATTGAAGTTTACACAATAGCGACTTAGACCACTAACATCCTATTGCTACCTTGAGTAGAGAATTTACTACTATGACCACGTGATAGCTCCGAGTCCACAGACTACTTCTTTCTTGGATTCCCAGTAAGTACAAGCACACCCGCTTGTGTATCTTTAAGCTTTTGAATGCAGCAACTGATTCGATCACCAAGTTCTTGACATAATCTTGAATCTTGGAAACCCTAAGTACTTTTGAATCTTGATCTTACAAAAGATTCACACACACAACATATGGAGCATCTCCAAAACGTGGTTAGAGTTTTTCTTTTTATACTTAAGACAAAACATAAAACCCTACACGTCAAACGAGCTTGGACTGAGTTGAAAATTTCTGCAGAAAAACAATCTGCACGACTTTCGATCTATTGAGTCTAATTCTCGATCGATCGAGCCAGACAGAATTGCACAATAAATTCTGTAGTAACTCGAATCCAACTTTACATTAAAAGCAAATACTTTGAGCAAGTTTAAACAAGACTAAAATGTTTTGATCATGGTTTGCCAACATTACAAATTAAAGTTCTAATACATTAAAACCTAAAATCTTAAAACCTAATAGTTATTTTTAAATTATTTGAATGAAATGTATTGTAAAAGTAGTTATGTTACTTCCGTAAAGTAAAACATGATTTTTTGGTTGGTTAAAATCAAAATAGAGAAATTATAGTTTCTACTTTTATTGAAATAAAATAAAACTAGAGAAATTATAGAAAACCTCTTGCTTTTGCAAGGCCCAATCCTACCAATCCAACCTATGAACAACACAAAGCCCAAACCCAAGTGAATACCCAATACCCCCATGTCACGTGCCACCGTCATATATCCATCTCCCACAAAAATATAAACCAATAAATTCACACCCATTTTCTCTCTATTTTCTCACTCTCTCTGTCTCTCTCTTCCTCACTGAGGGAAAGAGACTCTCACACACAAATCACCAAAACCCTAGAAACCGCCATTGAAGGAAGCTTTGAGACTTCCCTCTCATTCTTCTTTCTTCAGACCTAACGCTACAAACCAAAACCCTCTCATACACTAAGCAACCTTCAAATCGACACGCACTATACTTCGTTTTCTTCTTTTCATTAGGTTTTGCTAGGGTTTTAGGACCTCGTTCTCCACCATGTGGAGCAACGGCCAGATTGCGCCGCCGGGGACCACTGGCTCGTCCATTCCTCCGCCGCCGGCAGCGCAACCATCGTACACGGTGCTGCCTTCGCCGGCTGAGGCCGAGGCGCGGCTCGAAGAGAAGGCGAGGAAATGGCAGCAGCTCAATTCGAAGCGGTACAGCGACAAGCGGAAGTTTGGGTTTGTCGAGACGCAGAAGGAGGACATGCCTCCTGAGCACGTCAGGAAGATCATTAGGTCAGAGCTTTTCCTTTTCCTAAGAGCTTATTTGGAGTGTTTGTTGAAAGATTTTGAATTGCTGTTACTTTTTTTTGAATCACTGGTGATTTAATTATGTGCATTTTTTAGGGATAGGTGATAGTTTAGGTGAGTAGTTATAGGATTTTGTATGTGGGCACTTGATTATTGGGGTATTTCTGGATTATAATTTGGTATTTTCAGTGAAGATTTTGATGGGTTTTTACTTATTTCCTATTTGTTAATATTATTACATGATTTCATATGTAAACACACACACGCACACACACACACACGTATATAAGCACAATTTTGTATGATTTGTTTGAGCTTAGTTGGATGATTGGTTATATTATTTATAATTTATAATTGACCTCATGCTCCACCCTTCTCAGAAAGGGGAGGAGTTACCATTTAAGCTAAAACCTATTGGTGATTTTGTGAATCTAATTCTGTGTTTTTAGCATTGAAGATAGTTAGGTGAGTAGCTGTTGGATGTTATATTTGGGCACTTGATTTATTAATTTTTTTTTTCCCGGGGTACTATTATAAGAAATGGAGTTCCTAGAAAGCCTGTATACATGATCCAAATAGTTTGTTAGGCAGGCAGGTTTTCATTTTTCTGTTTGATTTGGGATTTTATTGATGTTATACTATGTGATTTCGTGTGTCGTTTTTCTACCTTTCATTTTGGTGTCATAAGTTTAAACATTTTGTTGATGTGGATGTCAGTTTTGCTGAAGTATGAAATTAATGGCTGAAAAGAGAAGAGATATTGAAACTGTATTTTAGGATGTGAAATCATTGTTCTTTTCTGGTGGGTTGGTTGTTATTAGTGATTAAAGGTTTTGGCATTCGGTACTGCATATGCTCTCTCTCACTTAGTCTGCCTTTCTTCTTTGGCTCATAGTATTTATTTTTAAAATGTCCCCAAGTAATAGATTTTGCCTCACTCCTTGCTGTATTACAGAAGCTACTTGTATTTTTATTTAATGTATATTGTTTGATATATTTCTATATGCCTTTTCATTTAAAGTTTTTTCCCCTGTATTCCCTTCTGTTGTTATCTTAAAAAGTATGTTTGTGTAACTGTGGGATTAATACAGTTGGTCACCATGAATTTTTGTTGTATTCATTTTTGTGTTCTCTTTGACAGAGACCATGGGGACATGTCCTCTAAGAAATATCGTCATGATAAACGTGTCTATCTTGGAGCCCTTAAATTCATTCCACATGCAGTTTACAAGCTTCTTGAGAATATGCCTATGCCATGGGAGCAGGTATGCATTCTTTGCTTATTTTTCATTTCTTTAGATTTTTATTGATTGATTTATTTATTTTTATGCTTAGAATGTGTCTTATGCATTTCCCCTTGCTGAAGTTTCCTTGCTACATTTGTGGTTCTAGGTCCGCGATGTGAAGGTTTTGTACCATATTTCTGGGGCTATTACATTTGTGAACGAAATACCATGGGTTGTTGAACCTATATATTTGGCTCAGGTTTGTTTCTCTTCTCTTCCCTTCTGAGGATATTCTTTTTTAGTTCATGAGGAGATCATGGGAGCTCAAAGATGGTTTGGATAGCTGTACCATAAATATTGTGCTGTATTATTTGTTATCATATTGTCATTATCCCTTTCAATGATGATGGCTGATCAAATCATAAAATTTTACAGTGGGGTACAATGTGGATCATGATGCGAAGGGAGAAGAGGGATCGTCGGCATTTCAAGAGAATGCGGTTTCCACCATTTGATGATGAGGAACCTCCATTGGACTATGCTGATAATCTTCTAGATGTTGATCCTCTGGAGCCTATCCAATTAGAGTTGGATGAAGAAGAGGATTCGGCTGTATATACTTGGTTTTATGACCATAAGCCTCTTGTGAAAACAAAGCTTATAAATGGTCCAAGTTATCGGAAATGGCATCTCTCTCTTCCTATCATGGCAACTCTTCATCGGCTTGCAGGACAGTTGCTTTCTGACTTAATTGACCGCAACTATTTCTACTTGTTTGACATGGAGTCTTTTTTTACAGCCAAAGCATTGAATATGTGTATACCTGGTATGTCTTCCTTTTTCTCTTCTTTTCATTTTATTCTTAATGTTTTGCTTTTCTTCTGAGTTCTTTGGTGCTCTCAAGAATCTTCTTTGACACTCAAGGGAATAGATTTAATCTCTGTATATAATTGGAGTAGAATTTTTGGTGTCCACGTTTGGATACTCTCAAAAATAACCCTATAGTATATTTTAGTCTACTCCTGCCCCCCCTCACTATACACGCAAATAGAGGAATAAATGAAGGAAATATAGAAATTTAAACACTCGATGCATTGGAAATGCTTGGTGTCCACTTTCCAGTAAATCTCAAAAGTAACCTTATAGTATAATTGAAACTTGTCCTCCTACGAAATAAGCTCTAAGGGCATAAATTAAATTCATTAGCACAAAACAACCCCAGAAAATTTGAAACCTACTATCAAGCGGTTATGCAAACTAAAACTTCCCCATTAAAGAGCAGTTGCTACAACTTAGAATTACACAAATGTACATCTCTCTACTCTTGCTTTTAAATTGCTACTATCAGTTTCTAAAAAGAACGCAACCACACAACTGAAAAAATGGTGCCCTTCTAATAACCAACCTCATCATCACTCCAAGAAATCTAACAATGTAAAATGCTAGCTTTATTTCACAAAGAATTTGCAAGAGGAACCTGATAATCACTACAATAAAACCAACAAGGGTGCTGCCTTGGTTGTGTCTACTATCTGATTGATATTTGTTTTGTTGCTAGTTATTCTCATTGCCCTGACTTGTGTCTTTTCCTTGGAACTTTCAAGGCAAACACTCAATCACTATTATATTGAAAGGGTAGAATATTAAAAAGTCATTTGTACTATCGGTGTTATCTTTAATAGCAACTTTTCATGTCATCTGTACTAACAACGTAAAATGCTAGCTTGATTTCACAAAGAATTTGTAAGAGGAACCTGATAATCACTACAATAAAACCAACAAGGGTGCTGCCTTGGTTATGTCTACTATCTGATTGATATTTGTTTTGTTGTTGTTTATTCTCATTGCCCTGACTTGTGTCTTTTCCATGGAACTTTCAAGGCGAACAATCAATCACTATTATATTGAAAGGGTAGAATATTAAAAAGTCATTTGTACTATCGGTGTTATCTTTAATAGCAACTTTTCATGTCATCTTTACTTTTCAGAAATGTTTGAGCAATCCTCCCAAACTACCAATCCAATTCTTCCTTTCATTAAAAAAAAATCAAACATAATGCATAATCAAATCCCCAAAAGGCTTTCAGCTTTTACAAATTTCGGAAAGAATATCTATCTATTCCAAAGTGAGATGGGAAAATCATCGTAAAAAAAAATCCAATTGAAAGTGCATGGCCAGACAATGCTAAAAAAGGAACGCCTGTATTCTCCTCTGTTTTGTGCTAGCTGGAGGTGACATTTTGGTGGCAAATGTGCCACAACGACAACAAAAAGCTATTGTGGATAAAGGTTGTGATGGGTGGGCCAGAGAAGGAGGTTTTGATAACAAATTACATCTAATCTAAACTGCAAAGGAGATGGGGGTAATAAACCAAAACAAACTTTGGAAAAAAAATCAATTTCTTTTGTAGTGAACAATCTATTATGAAAGAAAGTTTCCAAACTGGTAAAGAGGTTGGGGGAGGGGGGGAGGTGTTCCTAGGGTGGGGGAAAATCATCCAAACAATACAAAAAAAAGGAAGATAACCTTAAAACCACAACCAAGGCCAAGGAAGCCAACACTGATTGATAGCGATTGCCGGTGTTACATAACTTTTATCTGTAGTGTTGTAATCAAGGGAATCCCATGGAGAGAATGACAATGACACAAACTTAGCAAGTGGTAGGAAAGTCAGGAGTGATGTGGACCTGTTACAACAGCCAATGCTTGGTTGTATTGTGTTGCCATGAGTAGTGACAGTAGTCCATAAAGCTGCAAATTGTAACACACATTATATCAAATGTACACAAACCATTGATTTAGTAGTATATTCTATAGGATAGCAATTGTTGTTGGAAACAGTTTGAATAGGCAATGAAAGACATAAATCCAGTTATTCTTCATAGTCTGTATTTACTTTTGCATAAGAATTTGTACCATGGCATAATGTAGTGAATCGTTATGCAATTTGGTTGGATGTAATTCTGTATATACACATTTTGATGGTCTAAATTAATTTGAAGGGTAGGTTGTAATGCAATTGTCTCATGGGACAAATGTATAAACCCTGAATCGGGATTAATGAAAAAAATATACAAAGAAAAAAGAGTATATGAGCTTGCATGTAGTAGTGCATGTGATGAGGCTAGTTATATATCATATGGTTAGAATACTCTAATAACTGGTTGGGGTTGTAAGGAATCCCATTAGTGCCATATGGTGCCTGTTTGGCATTGTTGTAAGAGATAATTTGCGATAATTTGTAAGAGATAATCCCATTAGTTGAAAAGGTCTTTAGCGTTTTTGAGTATATGAGAAATTACAGTGAATAGTGTGTTAAAGTTCTAAATTTTTTTTTATTAGAAATAGAAGTTCTAGATAAAGCAGTAGAGGTCTCTCCAAAAAACTCCAAATTTCAGCTTTAGCCTTATAGTTCTTTTTTAGTGGGCTGCAACTAGACACCCCAATTTTTCTCAGGAAAGAGCTTTAGATCTCTTGAATTTCTTCTATGGTGTGATGTGATATCAATTATTAAATTGGGCTTCTTTTGATCTATTACTTAATATAGAATAAAAGAAAGATTCTTATGATGGTTTAGAGGCTGTTTAATTTTAAGAGATCTGCTGTGTTTTCAGGTCGGCTTTTTTTTTTTTTTTTTTTTCAATCTATATTACTTGGTTCATTTGCCATGCTGGTATACAGGTGTCCTGACAGTTGGTTGTATGCTGTGCTGTGGTCCTATCATTACCCAGTGTTTAGAACTTAGTAAATAATTTGATATCATCGGAATTTGTGAAAATTATTGTTTGTTATTATTTACTTATCTAAAAAGGGGGTACAAAATGGAAAAGAAAAGGTGAGTTATGTGATGATTTTGAAATTTTATATGCTAGGTAATCTAGTATCCTTAATCAATTTGGTTACAATTAAGGTTTTATATACTTTGAGAGTTGCTGTTAGATTGCTTTTTGTTGGCCTTCAATTGTGTTCACAAGTGTGGTTTGAGTTTGTATTTAATTTGTTTCACTTATGCAGGTGGACCTAAATTTGAGCCTTTGTATCGTGACATGGAGAAAGGTGATGAGGATTGGAATGAGTTCAATGATATTAACAAGCTAATTATTCGATCACCTCTCCGGACAGAATACAGAATTGCATTCCCTCATCTCTACAACAATAGACCAAGGAAAGTAAAGCTGTGTGTGTATCACACTCCCATGATCATGTACATAAAAACTGAGGATCCTGATTTACCTGCTTTTTATTATGATCCTTTAATACACCCAATAACTAGCATTAACAAGGAGCGGCATGAAAAGAAAATTCGTGATGATGAGGATGATGATGATTTCTTCTTGCCGGAAGGGGTGGAACCTCTGTTGAGGGACACTCAACTTTATACTGACACCACAGCTGCTGGAATTTCCTTATTGTTTGCCCCACGCCCTTTTAACATGAGATCTGGTCGGATGAGACGTGCAGAAGACATACCCCTTGTGTCGGAGTGGTATAAAGAGCATTGGTGAGTTCTTTATGGTTTTATTTATTTATTTATGTTGCTCTGGCGTATATAAAATATATGAACTATCTAGTACATATTAAATATCATTTAAGTTGATCCCTGCCTTTGCTTTTGCAGTCCTCCATCCTATCCGGTTAAAGTTCGAGTCAGCTATCAAAAATTGCTAAAATGCTTTGTGTTGAATGAACTGCATCACAGACCTCCTAAGGCTCAAAAGAAGAAGCACTTGTTCCGATCTCTGCAAGCAACTAAGTTTTTCCAAACCACGGAACTTGATTGGGCTGAAGCTGGTCTTCAAGTTTGTAAGCAGGGCTATAACATGCTAAATCTGCTGATACATAGGAAAAATTTAAATTACCTCCACCTTGATTATAATTTCAATCTGAAGCCGGTGAAGACCCTCACTACAAAAGAGCGCAAGAAGTCACGTTTTGGTAATGCTTTCCATCTGTGTCGTGAGATTCTGCGCTTGACAAAGCTTGTGGTTGATGCCAATATCCAGTTTCGCCTGGGTAATGTGGATGCCTTCCAATTGGCCGATGGCTTGCAATATACATTTTCTCATGTTGGTCAACTGACTGGCATGTACCGTTACAAATATAGGCTTATGCGGCAGATCAGAATGTGCAAAGACTTGAAACACTTGATCTACTATCGGTTCAATACTGGTCCAGTTGGGAAAGGACCTGGATGTGGGTTTTGGGCACCAATGTGGCGAGTTTGGTTGTTCTTTCTACGTGGTATAGTGCCTCTCCTGGAACGGTGGTTAGGGAATTTACTTGCACGTCAATTTGAAGGGCGCCATTCGAAAGGAGTGGCTAAGACAGTTACTAAGCAACGTGTTGAAAGCCACTTTGATTTGGAGCTAAGAGCAGCTGTTATGCATGATGTTCTTGATGCTATGCCAGGTAATCTTTGACTCAACCTATTGTATTTCTTTTTGGCTCGTGGTTTTCCCCTTTATTTCTTATATTTTGGTTGTTATTGTCTTTGTGATTCCAACATTGTATTATTGAATTGCAGAGGGCATTAAGCAGAATAAAGCCAGAACAATATTGCAGCATCTCAGTGAGGCATGGCGATGTTGGAAAGCAAATATTCCCTGGAAGGTTCCTGGTTTGCCAGTTCCCATTGAGAACATGATTCTTCGTTATGTTAAGTCAAAAGCTGACTGGTGGACAAATGTTGCCCACTATAACCGTGAGCGTATAAAAAGAGGAGCCACTGTCGATAAGACAGTTTGTCGGAAGAATCTTGGAAGACTGACTCGTCTTTGGTTGAAGGCAGAACAGGTGCAGATACTGACTTCTTCATTCTTTTGTTTAAACTTCCACCACATAATATGCGTGTGTGCACAGTTTTCTGAAGGAGTTATTGGCCTTTTTCTTTTTCAATTGTCTTTGAATACATTTTTTTTTCTCTATCTTATTTGTCTTTCAATTTTCATTTTCAATTGTTGTAGGAACGACAACACAACTACTTGAAAGATGGTCCATATGTCACACCAGAAGAAGCAGTTGCCATTTACACTACGACAGTGCATTGGTTGGAGTCAAGAAAGTTCTCTCCCATCCCGTTCCCTCCATTATCATATAAGCATGACACAAAACTTCTTATCCTTGCTCTGGAGCGGCTGAAGGAATCTTATAGTGTAGCTGTGAGGTTAAACCAGCTTCAAAGAGAAGAGTTGGGTCTTATTGAACAAGCCTATGATAACCCACATGAAGCACTGTCACGAATTAAGCGTCACCTGCTCACTCAGCGTGCATTCAAAGAAGTAAGTTATTTGATTAATGCATTGATCTTTGTCCTTTGTACTTCACAACCTAGTAGAATGAGTTTGAATTGAGTTTTTTTTCCCTGCAGGTTGGCATAGAATTTATGGATTTGTACAGTTATCTCATTCCAGTTTATGAGATTGAGCCTCTTGAGAAGATTACAGATGCATATCTTGATCAATATTTATGGTATGAAGGTGACAAACGCCATCTTTTTCCAAATTGGATCAAGCCTGCAGATTCAGAGCCTCCCCCACTTTTGGTTTATAAATGGTGTCAGGGTATAAACAATTTACAAGGTGTATGGGACACAAGTGATGGCCAATGTGTGGTGATGCTTCAAACAAAGTTTGAAAAGTTCTTTGAGAAGATTGACTTGACAATGTTAAACAGGTATGTAATGGTTGGTCCCGTTGCAACTGTAATCAGTGGATTTTTGGAGTTCTTGAATTATTATCTATTTATCTATTTATGTATTTTTTACTGTGGTGTTGCAGGCTCTTGCGATTGGTTCTTGACCACAACATTGCTGATTATGTCACCGCAAAGAACAATGTTGTGTTGTCTTACAAGGATATGAGTCACACAAACTCATATGGTCTTATCCGTGGTCTCCAGTTTGCTTCTTTTGTTGTACAATATTATGGACTTGTGCTGGATCTCTTGCTCCTTGGATTGACTCGAGCTAGTGAGATTGCTGGGCCCCCACAGATGCCTAATGAGTTCATTACTTATTGGGACACGAAAGTTGAGACACGGCACCCTATTCGGCTTTATTCTCGTTACATAGACAGGGTCCACATATTGTTCCGCTTCACCCACGAAGAGGCTCGAGACCTTATCCAGCGGTATCTTACTGAGCATCCTGATCCTAACAATGAAAATATGGTTGGATATAACAACAAGAAGTGCTGGCCTAGAGATGCAAGAATGAGGCTCATGAAACACGATGGTATGTATCTCATTCTTTTCTTTCTTTAGAGTTATGACTTTAACATTTTTAAGTGAATGAGGCTTTCATTAATGTTAAAAATAATGTATGTCATGACTCTTTTCTAAATTCTCCTTTCAGTAAATCTTGGGAGGAGTGTTTTCTGGGATATGAAGAACCGTCTTCCTCGAAGCATCACTACATTGGAGTGGGAGAACAGTTTTGTTTCTGTATACAGCAAGGACAATCCAAACTTGCTTTTCAGCATGTATGTTTATCTAACTAGCTACATTATTTTGTATGTGTGTGTGTATATATATTTTTTATTTGTTTCTTGTGTTGGACCTATGTTTTCCAGCAATGATCATGTGTTCAATGTTGCTTGGATATTTTTTTTTTAATTGATACTTGGAATTTCTTATGCACTGGTCTGTCTGCCTTTTCCAACTCTCAAGCTGGTAGCTCCTGAATATTTTACTAAACAATTTGAAATGTGAATCTCAACAAACAGAATTAGTTCAGTGTTGCTCCAGACCTTATTCAATGCTGAGAAATTGTTTCTGAACCTAAAATTTTAATTAATTCGTTGTGTGTTTTGGGTGAGCCTTTGTTATATGTTGTATTTGATCTTATAGGAGAGGTTTCCGAATCTTAGGACCCATTCTGTTTTCTTTGCCTCTCTAGGCTCAATCTCCAAGAGGTTTGTCAGGTTATTACTGTGATGTGTGTTTTTTGACTAATGGACCTGTTGTCTGAAACATCTCCTCTCCTCTTTGATCTTTAGGTGTGGGTTTGAAGTTCGGATACTTCCTAAAATAAGGATGACCCAAGAAGCATTCAGTAATACAAGAGATGGTGTTTGGAATCTGCAGAATGAACAGACCAAAGAACGGACTGCAGTTGCTTTCTTGCGGGTTGATGATGAACACATGAAGGTGTTTGAGAATCGTGTGAGGCAGATTCTTATGTCTTCAGGATCCACAACATTTACAAAAATTGTCAATAAATGGAATACAGCCTTGATAGGTACTTATTTTGAAAATTTTATTCTGCCTTGTTACAGCTGTTTGACTTCATGAGGATATTTATGAATGTTTTTTTTTTTTGTTTTTTTTAAATAGGTCTCATGACTTATTTCCGTGAAGCCACTGTGCATACTCAAGAGCTGTTAGATTTGCTGGTTAAATGTGAAAATAAAATCCAAACCCGTATTAAGATTGGGTTGAACTCAAAGATGCCTAGCAGGTAAAGTTATTGGTCACATAAAATAATATATTCTAGTTGAAAGTTAATCTCGGTACTGATGAAACTCAATCTGCCTTCAGGTTCCCTCCTGTCATTTTCTACACTCCAAAGGAAATCGGAGGACTTGGCATGCTTTCTATGGGTCATATATTGATTCCACAAAGTGACCTCCGTTACAGCCAGCAGACAGACGTTGGTGTAACCCACTTTAGGAGTGGAATGAGCCATGAAGAGGACCAGCTGATTCCAAATCTTTATCGATATATACAGGTAATTTGAGATTCACTCTTCATATGTATATGGTGTGCTTGTGCGTTTTCTTTAATTTTTTGACATCATATTGGTTTCTTGACAGCCATGGGAGAGTGAGTTCATAGATTCACAGCGTGTTTGGGCAGAATATGCATTGAAGAGGCAGGAAGCTCAGGCTCAAAATAGGCGTTTGACCCTTGAAGATTTGGAAGTTAGTATTTTTACCTTTATTTTATTTTATTTTATTATTTTTATTATTATATATATTTTAGGACTTCTACAAAAGTCATCTATTCTAATGGCTTTCTCAATTCTTTGGACAGGATTCATGGGACAGGGGCATACCTCGTATAAACACTTTGTTTCAGAAGGACCGACACACATTGGCATATGACAAAGGATGGAGGGTGCGTACTGACTTCAAACAGTACCAAGTTTTAAAACAGAACCCTTTCTGGTGGACACACCAGAGGCATGATGGGAAACTTTGGAACTTGAACAATTATCGAACTGATGTCATTCAAGCTTTGGGTGGTGTTGAGGGAATTCTTGAGCATACCTTATTCAAAGGAACATAGTGAGTATTCTGTGTTTTGATTTTGTTTACAGTAGTAGTTACAGTCGTCGTTGTCATTATCATAAATCTATTAGGATTGCACATGATTCTATTCTGCAAATAGGTAATGTGAAAGAGAATTCAACATATATTATCTGGTTGGTTAATACACAGTAACATTGCAGGTTAGAGTTTATTGCACTGTAGTTCATAATTGTAACAAAATTTGAACTTGGCCTTCCATCCGGTTTGTTATATTGTAAGATTTTACTTGATAGGTAATTAAAATTCACATCCTTAGTGGATTGAACCCATGACTTACCTTTCACTTTTAGCTTATGGGGCAGAAATGCTATTTGGTCCAAAATGCCATTAGCATCTGTGATTCTGTATTGGAAGATTTGTTCATCCTTAGGTTGGCAGAAATGCTATTTTTGCTCTAGAGACTGAACCATATCTGAAGGAAGTATGTGTGATATGATAAAGAACAGATTTAATATTTATTTTTCTAATTGTTACTATAGTCGTGGGATTATTTATACAGTTATGGTTGTCTTTCACTCCTGAATTAATATGCTTTTAAGAAGAATAAAATTTGACTGACTTTGCTTATCTAAAAATTTTCAGCTTTCCAACTTGGGAAGGTCTCTTCTGGGAAAAGGCATCTGGTTTTGAGGAATCAATGAAGTATAAGAAGCTGACAAATGCTCAGAGATCTGGTCTCAACCAAATCCCTAACCGTAGGTTTACGCTTTGGTGGTCACCTACGATAAATAGAGCAAATGTGTACGTGGGTTTTCAAGTCCAATTGGATCTAACTGGAATCTTCATGCATGGGAAGATCCCTACCTTGAAGATATCACTGATTCAAATATTCCGTGCTCATTTGTGGCAAAAAATCCATGAGAGTGTTGTCATGGATCTTTGTCAAGTTTTGGATCAGGAGTTGGATGCTTTGGAAATTGAAACTGTGCAGAAGGAAACAATCCATCCAAGAAAGAGTTACAAAATGAACAGCTCTTGTGCAGACATTCTTCTCTTTGCTGCACATAGATGGCCGATGTCAAAACCTAGTCTTGTAGCTGAACCAAAGGACGTGTTTGATCAGAAAGCAAGCAATAAGTACTGGATAGATGTGCAGCTCCGTTGGGGAGATTATGACTCTCATGATATTGAGCGTTACACTCGGGCCAAATTTATGGATTATACAACAGACAATATGTCTATATATCCATCTCCTACTGGTATGCTTTTTTTTCTTTGTTTGCTTTACTCTGTTCGATCCTTCAGTTTTGTTGGTTTGAAGTAATCAGCATTGAACCATCCTTTCAGGTGTGATGATTGGAATTGATTTGGCATACAACTTGCATTCTGCATTTGGTAATTGGTTTCCTGGGTCAAAGCCTCTGCTTCAGCAGGCTATGAATAAGATCATGAAGGTGCACACCTTAATTTTTTTTTCTCATGTTATAAATTAGTGTAGGCATGTAGCATTGAACTAATGGTTCTTTGTGCATTTGCAGTCAAATCCAGCTTTATACGTCTTGAGGGAGCGGATAAGGAAAGGTTTACAGTTGTATTCTTCTGAGCCCACTGAACCATATTTGTCATCTCAGAATTATGGAGAGATCTTCAGCAATCAAATAATTTGGTTTGTTGATGACACAAATGTGTATCGTGTTACTATCCATAAGACATTTGAGGGAAATCTTACAACAAAACCCATCAATGGTGCCATCTTTATATTCAATCCAAGGACTGGACAGCTGTTCCTGAAGGTCTGTTTGTCATTTTTTTTTCTTTTATTTTTTTTTTCAATGATACTTTTATGTAGTCTCTCTCTCTCTCTCTAGTTCAGACACTGGAAATTTATTTCATGATATGATTTCTTACAGGTCATCCACACAAGTGTGTGGGCAGGACAAAAGCGTCTTGGTCAGTTGGCCAAGTGGAAAACAGCAGAAGAAGTTGCTGCTCTAGTTCGGTCTTTGCCTGTTGAAGAACAGCCAAAACAAATTATTGTGACTCGTAAGGGAATGCTGGATCCATTGGAGGTTCACTTGCTGGATTTCCCGAACATAGTTATCAAAGGAAGTGAGCTGCAGCTTCCATTCCAAGCATGCTTGAAGATTGAGAAATTTGGTGATCTGATTTTGAAGGCCACAGAGCCGCAAATGGTCCTTTTCAACATTTATGATGATTGGTTGAAAAGTATTTCCTCATACACTGCATTCTCCCGACTCATTCTGATCCTGCGTGCGCTACATGTGAACAATGAGAAGGCAAAGATGTTACTAAAGCCTGACAAAACAATCATTACTGAGCCACACCACATCTGGCCATCTCTCACTGATGATCAATGGATGAAGGTAAACTCCGTTATTGTAATAGTGTACATTTCTTTTCTTGGATTTGTAGCTTAGCCCCCCCCCCCCCCCCCCCCCCCCCCCCAAAAAAATGGTCACCTTTTGTTTTCTCTAAATATTTCACCTTAATTTATAGGTAAGAGAAGTCCGTACTTTTTGTGACAAATATTTTCAGAGATGTACTTTATTTATAAAATAATCATTCATATCCTGTTCTGCTGTGGCATAATCGGATTCCTAATTTTGATTATATATTCGGCAACGATAACAATTCTATCAAACATCTATTTATAAACAGATGGTCATGCTTCCCTTTAATGATATGTGTTATGCTAATATATTTTATGGTACAGGTTGAGGTTGCTCTTAGAGATCTAATACTGTCGGATTATGCCAAGAAGAACAATGTGAATACGTCAGCTCTGACACAGTCTGAGATCCGTGATATTATACTTGGAGCTGAGATTACTCCTCCTTCTCAACAGAGACAACAGATTGCTGAGATTGAGAAACAGGTGATACTTCTTTTTCTGCTTCCTATTGGTTTTAACATTGTCTTGGTTCCTGATATAAACTAGCATTATTTCTGGACAAAAATGGCGTTTCTTGCAAAATATATTGTTTGGGAATCTCCTGATTTGGCGTGTCTATTGAACTCAGTGGTGTGTTATTAAGTTGATCATCTTCTGTGTAACATTATCAGGCGAAAGAAGCAAGTCAGCTGACCGCAGTTACAACAAAGACTACAAATGTGCATGGTGATGAGCTTATTGTAACCACCACAAGTCCATATGAGCAAGCTGCGTTTGGGTCTAAAACTGATTGGCGTGTGAGAGCAATATCTGCAACAAACCTCTATCTTCGTGTCAATCATATTTACGTGAATTCAGAGGATATAAAGGTGCTGATCTACCTACTCTGTTATATCTGATAATCATTGATTGTTTATATTTACTGAAATGGAGTACACTTGATAATACAGGAAACAGGATATACCTATATCATGCCAAAGAACATCTTGAAGAAGTTTATCTGCATGGCAGATCTGCGGACACAAATTGCTGGTTACTTGTATGGTATAAGTCCCCCTGACAACCCTCAGGTTAAGGAGATCCGCTGTATTGCCATGCCACCACAGTGGGGAACCCATCAGCAAGTCAATCTTCCATCAGCTCTCCCAGAGCATGATTTCCTGAATGATTTGGAGCCTTTGGGATGGATGCATACACAGCCTAATGAACTTCCCCAGTTATCACCACAGGTATTTGTCTAATCCAGTACGCTTTATTTGTTTAAGTAGAAATGCTAAAGGTTTTCTTCTCATAGAGTGGTTTAAGTCCATGATTTGTTATCTTACCTGAGATTTTGCTTGCAGGATCTCACAAGTCATGCTAAGATCCTGGAAAACAACAAGCAATGGGATGGAGAGAAGTGCATTATTTTGACCTGCAGTTTCACTCCAGGTTCCTGCTCCCTAACTGCATATAAGCTGACACCATCAGGGTATGAGTGGGGCCGTGTCAACAAGGACACTGGAAGCAATCCTCATGGTTACCTTCCCACTCATTATGAGAAGGTCCAAATGCTTCTCAGTGACCGTTTCCTTGGTTTCTACATGGTAAGAACATCATCCGTCTTTGAAATATGCTTTGGTTGGTATGCTTTTGATTGGATTTTGTGTTGACATTTGTCTTCATTCTTGGAGTTAACTTGGTCATTCTGTGGCTTTCGTTTCTTAGATGCCGGATAATGGTCCATGGAATTACAACTTCATGGGGGTGAAACATGCACCTAGTATGAAGTATGGGGTCAAGCTCGGGACACCACGTGAGTATTATCATGAAGACCACAGGCCAACTCATTTCCTGGAGTTCAGCAACTTGGAGGAGGGAGAGACTTTTGCTGAGGGAGACCGTGAGGATACCTTTACATAGGAGTCGGGATTATTAACAAATATTGTTAGTTACAATGAGAAGTAATTGTAGTACATTTGCAGACTTGGGACAGAAATCGTAGAGCCCCTTGTAATAATCATGTATATCATGATATGGATGGATATATTATATCCAGATTGAGGTTGTAAGCTTTTTGTAGCGATTGTAAACTAGTCGGTTGTATATATAATATTTTGGTATCTAAAGTGCATACATTCGTATTCAAGCTTAAGACTCGCGCCTCTTTTGTTAGTGTTTGCTTTGGCGTTGTGTTGCATTTGGAGGAATGTGGTCGGTGGTCTTCTGCATTTAGTTGTTGCCTTGCCCGTCCAGAATATGAGGCCTTGGACGTATGCTAGAAGAAAATAAAAAAAGAAAACTTATACAATCTCTATGCATAATAATGATGTTTATTATTATATTTTTTTGTAAAGGATAATGACGTTTGTTTATTTGTTCCAACTCCCTACTTTGAGACTTTTCTTGATTAATGATATGGTCTGTGTTTTTGTTGAGCATGTAAGATGAGAGTATCTAATGACCTGCTGATTCTATTCATCAATTACGATAGCTCTTGTTTCTTGACAGCTCCAACAAAAGCGCAAATCTCAGATTGGGCTGTACTGAGATACATATATATATGAAATGGAAAAGCCAAAAAATCCACCTAGTGTAGTAATGCGAGAGCCAAAAACTTAGCACAATTCAATAAATATTAAATATAGTTTCCATGTCATCCACTCCAGGATAAAGTAAGAAAAGTAGATGAGCAGCACACAAATCTTACATCAGCCACAAAACCATGCTTTCATGTGGTTCCTAGCAATAGTAATAAAAGGACAGCCAGGGCCACCTTGCCTTGAGAAAAACCAAATAACAAAATAAATACAAACTTCATATCGAATGTATACTGGAGTTAGTAGTGTGATTATGTTCAATTTTAAAGCTCATTCTCCTCTTTCAATTCCTGTTTTGAATCTCTCTCCTCTGAGATGAAGTCTGTGCTGTCTTCAGCAATGGAAGTCCCATCATTATAATCTGCAGCACGAGGAGCCTTGAACAGTTCATCATTTTCCAGTTCAGATAATTTCTCTTTTGAGATTCCCTTCAGAAGCTCCACCACCTCAGGCATTGTGGGTCTTTTCTCAGGCCGAACGTTAGTACATATTAGTGCAACCAAGACAAGTCTTTTCAGCTCCTCATTGACGTACTTGCCGTTAAGCTTTGGATCCACTAGTTCATCATACTTGCTCTCACAGACCAATGGCAGTGCCCAATCAGTAATTGAGCGTTTTACGGCTCCATGTTTTTCAATGGGTTTCTTGCCACTTGCAAGCTCTAGTAGGAGTATTCCAAAGCTGTAGACATCACAAGACTCATTTGCTTTCCCTAACATAGCATATTCTGGTGCAAGGTAGCCAAGGGTACCCTTAACTCTTGTTGTCACATGTGTTGCACCCTCAGGGATTAACTTGGCAAATCCAAAATCAGCAACCCGAGGCTGAAAATCTAAATCTAGCAACACATTGCTTGCTTTGATATCTCTATGGATTATATGTGGAGTGGATTGGTGGTGGAGATAGCTGAATCAAACAAATTAGGAGGTTATGTATATGGCACAAGAAAGATGAATAGGAAAGTCAGGATCAGTACTTACGCAATGCCCTCAGCAGACCCAATTGCAATACTCATCCGTCGGTCCCAATTGAGATGGCATTCTGCGGAGTGCTGCCCATGAAGATGAGAGAGTAAGCTTAAATTTGGCATGTAATCATATACAATCAAACGCTCTTGCCCCTCAGCACAATAGCCACGTAAACTGAGCAGATTCTTGTGGCGTACTCGTGCTAGTATCTCAACCTCAACAGCAAATTCCATCTCTGCTTTGTTGCTCCAAACCTTCAACCTTTTGACTGCAATCTGCAAATATATATCACCTCTCAGAATGGTATTCAGTTTATATGAAGCATCACAAAAATATTGAGGAAAGGCTGTATATAACAAATATATGCCATTGCAAAGATTACCATCAGGTGAGGAATGTTGAGGAAAGGCTACTACTTGGTAATAATCAAGCACATAATAAGTTGTGATAGCATCCAAGACTCAAAGTCAAAGAATAAAAGTTAAAATGAGTGCGTTTAGGGGGAAAAAAAGCTTCTAATAGCATTAAAAACAGATAGTTGTTTTTTTATAACTACAATGCCAGTCAACTTATACATGTTTTACTATTACAACTAAAGTGATTTTTAGAGAGAGCACTCCAAGTGATATTTGTAAAAAGCATATCATGAAGTTCTATCCCCAAGCACTTTGAATCAGTTGGGTTTCCACCCAAATCAATTAGTTCCATTTGCACTCCTATTCAGTATTATAATTTTGACATTATATATAGGAAAAAATGCACATTAATTTCAGAGGATGACTAAGAAGTCCTAATCAATTTGCATGAAAAAGGTGACCAATACAAGAACAGCATTAATTTTATCCTCAAGGGATTAGTGCACCATGTACTTTAAGAGGCATCAATTGATCCAATTAGCAGTATTGTCCAAATTTGGCCCAACAAAGCACAGAACCATCTTCTTACCATGTCAGTTAAAGATGCAAGTTCTCTGTGTCTCAACATGGACTGTAAAATTATTAATATCCATCAGGAAGAACGATATTGAAAAAAAAAAAAAAAAAGGGTGTACTATTGGCAATAGCCTACCTGGAAGAAGAGGGCTTCAAAACAGAATAATGATGGCAAAAGTTCTTCAACCTATGAGGTTGAAACTTTAAATTAAAGCACTTAGCTTAGGTACTGATTAGCATCTTTGAAGCCCACAAATTTCTGGGTTACAGGACAAGTCTAGTGAAACAGAAGTGGCAATTTTCCATTTACAAGTATGTTATAAGATTGATACTTTCACAAGCACCTTATGTCCAACATTACTTCAGTGCATGTACATAGTCCAAGCTAATTATCGCAGTGACCAATTCTCCACCAACTCCATGCATACCCACCACAAAATCTTTTTTTTTTTTTCTTATCAAAACGAGAGAGAGAGAGAGCTCATAATATTTTTTCTTATTCTTCTCCTTCTGAGCATGAGGATGAAATCATTTTTGTTTAAGAAGTCACTTAACCTGGTGTCTTAGGGAAACTTACAACCAGCTAAGCTGAATCACCTGTCTTGCATACCATGACTTCCCAATGCTATGTTCTTGCTTGACTTAAAAAGTCTGCCCTGACTTATCATTCCATTTTACAATGCTAAGCTACCAGATTTTTGAGGTATGTAGAGAAAGGATAAGTACACAGGACACCACTTGCTGTCAAACATGGCAAAAAGGGAAGCTCAATATTTTTTTTGTTGGTAAGTAAGTTACATATGCATCCAATATGTCTTGAGCCCAAGACTTCACTGTCCACCTAGAACTTATAAGGGGAGGAGGTGCCAGTCGAACTAGAGAGCTCAGATGTCATATTTTTTTGTTATATGCAAGTTAAAGTTTGATGACATAGATGTAAGTCAGTGTTTAATTCATTCAATGAAAATCCAGCCTCGCTAAAACAGAATATATTGGAAAGAAATAGGAAAAAGCTTTTAACTCACTAAACTTCTTGCCATGGAAGTAAAGAATGTTCCAGCTCGAGCAATCTAAATTGACATTCTGGTCTGTTGGAAAGCAATGCTGACACTAGGAAAAATCAATCACTGGTTTAGACCTAAAAAGCATCTGTAATGTAATTTCATATAACTTGAAGAGACCATCAACATGTTCTGACACTGAGGCTCCACCCCACCTCCTCTAGTGGCGTGAGCTCACACAGGTCTGAAATAAGGTTGGACTGGATTCAAGAAACTACAATGCCCCAAGCAGGATTAGGTGCAATGGCAGGTTTTATGGTTGCCCCATAAATATATATATATATATATATATATATATATATATATATAAAACCTAGAAGTTCAATTAATACATACTTGGGTTACAAGTCTGGATCTATTGGTATTATTACAAAGTCTGTTATGATCAGTACTCCACTCAAATCTTGTCTCTCGCCTTGATTCCAACGAACTGGGGTTGATTCGTTATTCCATTGTCAGCTAGGTATCTTTCTTGGCCATTCCACCCTAAGGCCAAATTCTTCGGTTACCTCTTTGTTTTATCATATCCGTCTTTACTACTCGAACCTCCCTCTTACCCTTTTCATTCATTCAAAATGAAATCAAGCCTCTCTTTCTCATTAATGCATTTGAGATTTGTTGTACATAGTCAAATCATCTTGGGCATCTCTTCCTCATTTTTTTAATAGGTGCTATCCCACTTTTGAATGGATATCACAATCCTCCTTTTTATCCTCTAATATAAAAATTGAATAAAGTAAAATAACAGGGGTGGAAGGATAGGGTTGCGCCACCTCACATTCACTCCATTCCCAATCTTACTTATAAACCATTTCTGTCCTCCAAAAACTAATTTCTTCACCATATTCCACTTTAGGACACTATTCTCTCTCTCTCTCTCTCTCTCTCTCTCTCACACACACACACACACACACACACACACACACACACACACACACACACACACACACACAATTTACAGTTTCAGGCCACAACCTTACTCAGTAACATTTAATAAACTTGATTTCCTTTTTTTTCTTTGAAACAATCTTTTTTTTTTAAAGAGTATAATAATACTGGTTATAATCTGATTTTTCTTTCACTTCAATGTTTGAATATAAGCCTCAAGCACGTAGACATGGGAAACTAACCAGGATCTACGAAGACAATCACCATTAACAACAAGAACACAACTTACAATTGACCAGCGCAATTCATACTATTCAGCCTCCAATATCTGTAAGTGCATGACCTCCTAGACTATACAGTTAGAAGTGAATGTTTGCTAGAGCAAGCTATGAGTCTTAATTGCAATGTTTAATATCCATACCGCTCATTTGGATGCAATTTTTTTTATACAATATTTCATCGGGTCACATTTGAAATTTACCTTTCAAGCATGCATTTCATTTAAAATTTTGAACATTTAAAATACATTCCTTGTTAAGTATTCTTTCTAAAAGAAAAGAAAATTAAATGTTTGACAAGAATGGAAGAAAGTAAACAAAGGTCACATGGCTGTTTAGCTTTATTGGCATTGTCTTATAGTCACAAGTGTATTGCTAATTTCCTATTGATCAACTTCAATATTCAAGACCAGCAAAAAAGGGGGTGACAAACTACCATAAGTGGAACAAAGCACTACGAGATAATATAATTCGAAATAAAATAAACAGATCCAGAACCTGAAGTTAAATCAATCAAAACCAACACTCTTAAGATACTCATTTTCTATATGAATTTTTCACATATATCAATAACATAGCCATTGAATGTTTTGTAATAAAAATAACTGTTTTGCAATTGCACAATCAACAAACAATAAGCAGAATTCACAGTAGAAAGTTTAAGCAGAAACTGAGAAATGGATTCATTACTTGTGATCCATCCCAAAGCTGACCCCAGTAAACACTGCCGAATCCCCCTTCTCCAAGCTTGTTATCATAATTAAAATTGTTTGTAGCTGCATGCAGCTCCCTTAAAGAAAAGACTCTCCAAGTTTGCTGCTTCTTCCCTAGTTCACTCCTGTACAATCAACCACTCTATAACTAAACTTGCATCAAGACATTATAATGAAAAAGTGAACGCAATTAAGCCTGATATAATTTCATATATGTGTATATGTATTACTCTTCGTTTAGTTTCTCACATAAACTAAAGCATAACATGTTTTTCTAGAATCAAACTAATCAAATACTTAGTTAAGTGATGCTCAGGTATTCTGTTCTATTGGGTCATTAAGCTTACATTTTTAAGTCTCCTGATTCTATTTTCCTTTTCTATCTTTTCCCACCAAACACCAAACAACCAAATAAAGCTATTTAAGAGAGATTCCTCTCAAGTCTCACCCGCACCCAAGTGCCTGTTCCTAAAATCTAAGCTAAACCCAGAATTCAAAACTCTTTTCAGCTCTCATAATCATCAGAATATAAAGCACATCACAACAAAAGACTCAAGCTTGAATAATTAACACCATTAAACCAATACTATATTTCAAAAGAACAAAAACCCACAAAATAAATCAACATAATAACTTCATATACATACCGATCTGTACCCTTTCCACAACATAGCATTGAAAGAAAAGCCATATCCCCCACTCCTATCAAACCCACCAAACAAGAAAGTCAAAAAAAAAAAAAAAGACTCCCCCTTAAAATTCTGGGTTTTGAAAATCAGCTACTTCTTCTTCTTCGTCTTCTTTAACTTAGCTTGTTGGAGACTAGAGGTCAGAGCAAAGCTGAAGCTGAAGCAAGTTTAGATTCGAAACACAACCGCTTTGGAATAAAACACAGACATTTCTTTCTTTTGTTCTCTCTCTCTCTCTCTCTCTCTCTGTGTGTCTCTTTTTTTAGTGTGTAGTGTTTGAGAGTTAAGAGCAAAAGCTAAAAAAGTACTATTTGTTTAGGCAAATGTTAATGTTAAGTTACTACGAGAATTGAGGAACAACAACAACAACAAAAGAAGAATTGTACTTTCTGTTTTACTTTTGTAGAAGAAGGAAGCGTGTGTCTGTGAAAAATGAAAATTGTGGAACATGGAGAATAGTATCATTGGGCAAGCATTTATTTGTTGTTGGAAACAAAGTCTTCTTCTTTAAGCATTTTTTTTTTTACTTTCTTTTTCTATTTGTTTCTATGGTCCTACGCAGCTGTTCTCAATTTTTTAAATTCACATTGATGGGGATGGGGGCCATTTTTCAAATAGTTTTCCGTTACATGATAGCATATCAATATAATTTAAAATTAATATTGTGTTATTCAAAAAAATAAATTATACTTTTTTTTTTGAGAAGGAAAAATAAATTATACTTGGTGGTTGTTGGCCTATGGATTGAATTCAAAGGAGAGTCCAATTTTTGTACCAAACACAAGGAATAAACGGTAAACTCTAATTTGCACATGGGAATTTTTTTTTTTTTTTACTGGCAGTTATTGTTATTATTATTGTCGGATTTTAGACAAATCAACTCAATCAACAAAATTTTTGCTTTCAAATAAATGATATGTGTTTAAATTCTTTCTATTCAATACAAAATCATTGATGTTTTAACTTAATAATAGAAAGTAATAATGATGGAGTGAATACTTTAAATTTTTACTATTTATATTTAAAAATAAACAAATACTATTTTCAAATAAAGAACATGAGTTTGAATACCATCTATTCAAAACAAAATCATTGATGTTTTGATAGGAGAATAAAAAGCAATTATAATTAAGTGAATACCATAACTTTTAAATTCTATCTATCTAATAAAAAAATATTTATTATATATATATATATATATTAATTTCTCTATCTCAATTTAAATACTTGTACTTTTCCAAAGAAAATCTTTTTTATAATTTTTTTTTTTAAGTTTTGACAATTTTTAAACTATTAAAATAATTTCTTGAGAGTAATGCTAAGATATTAATTTTTTTTTTCATGTTGAAAAAAAGTCAATTAAAGTCAAACTAATAAGGGATAGACGCTATAAGTTAAAACTCTCTCAAAAAAAAAAAAAAAAGAGAGTCAAGCTAATAGCCCACCACTTCCTCTCCTACTATTTACTTATATATATTTTTAAAAAATTATAAGATTTCTATCTTTTATAATAAATTAATAATCATGTTATTTAAATTTAAGATACTTATTTTGAGACAGGCAAAAATGCTAATCCAACTGGTGTGTATATATATATATATATATATATTTTTTTTTTTTTTAATTTTTTCTTTTTGAGAACCAATCCAACTGGTACTTCAACATATGTTCTTATCCGTATAATTGTTGAATTAGGACATAGCTTTTGTAAGACGCTTGCAACTGTGGTTACTGGTTAGTCATTAACCTTATCTATGTAATTTTCTGTGTAACTCTTTCTTGGATTGAAAAGACTCTGCACAAAATTCCATTACACATACTAGTTATTTACTGAACAGTAAAAGACAAGGTGTTTCTTGTCACTGTATTGCTGTGTATATGTTCAAATTATTTGAGGATAAAAAATGTCAGTATCACAAAGCTTTTTGGGAAAATCCTCTTTAATTTGTGCTTACTTTATAGTAGAAAACTACGGCACTTACCTAACCCAAAAATTACTAAACAATTAAAGGATAATAAAACAATCAAAATTTTAATTGAGAAATTAGTTGGTACCTGATAGTCCAACTATTAAAATTATATTGAGAAATTAGTTGCTCTCTTTCTTGAGACTATGCAACTACTACAACATTACGACCACCTCGGTCTCAACTAACACGACGTTTACCACGGAAAGCTATGGTGAAGTGCCGTAACTATTTTAGCAAAAAAGAAGAAGAGAAAATGAGTTTAATTCAAGGAAAAATTAGAGCTCCCAAAAGACTAATATTGATTGATAAAATTTTGCAAAGTGTTCAATTTTTTTGATTGACTCCAAAACAATCAATCAACCTAAACAACATACTCAAAACAAATAATCTTAAGCAACAATTCTGTGGACATGACATACAACTTACCTGTAAAGGTAATGTAAAGAATATGAATGATTTTTGAGGTGATTTTAGTTCCGTTGTGTTTGTTAAAGTGCAGTGAGCCCACAACATGTGTTTTCAAAAACATGAAATCCTTCAACTTGAAAGGAGATCAAGTGGCGATAAGGTACATCAGGACAACCACATGATACTGTTTTTCTTTTACATTCATACTTTATCCCTTCGTATTAGCATGATTAGTTTTTTATTATTTACACTAATTTTTTATTATTCATCTAATTTTAAGATTCTTCTTTTGTCTTTCATTGACATTGGGTAATTTTATTCTGAAATTCCCCTTTATAAAATAGTCTGATCTGGCAGATAAGCATCCAAATTACTAAATTACCAAGTGTATCAAGGTTTGATTTTATTATTATTATTTTTTAATTTTAGAATCCCAAAGAAAGTGATTTCCGGGTATCACTTTCTGCTTTGAGCCTAGGGATTATTTGTAATATTTACACAAAATTTTAATAAAAATATCACAACTAATGCTTAATTTTAAGATTCATCTCACCTTTCAAATCAATCTTTAAATTAACGAAGAGTTTTGAGATGTCAAATATTTTGCCAAAAATTTCACATACTCCCTCTTACCTTTGTATTGTGATAGACTCCCTCCCAAGTGAGATGAATGGCAACTCAACTTGAGTGAGTATGAATTTTTTGATCCAACTTTCGGTTCCAAACTCTGTAATTTATTGATTTTCACACTAATTTTGGATTTTACAATTTTAGGGTGCAGTAGTGTGGTTAACTTTTGGTTTTGAAAACATCACACCTAAGGCACCAATAAATCCCAGGGTAAACCCAATTCCCTCCTTCAGTTTACTTAGGGGGGAAAAATCCACATGCCTAAGTAATTTTTTTTTGAAGCTACATGCCAAAGATCAAAGAAGCGTATATAATTGCATAAGGTGCATTAGCATACATTGGTTTTACTTTTACATCTCACTGCCAACACTGTTTATATTTGAAAGGAAAAAAAAAGTGTTGCTATTTATTTATAAAGAAAAAAAGGGATATTAATAACGACAACTTATTTTGAAGTCTAAAAAAAGAACATAGCACTGAGTAATAACATTTTTTATGGACTAGACGTCTGAAATTCATTGAATGCAACTAATTTTTGTATCATTTAATTCACACATTTAAGTCAATCCAATTGTTTGGGGTTGGTGATGTGCTTTACATGATTTGATGTTTATTTTGATTTGTTCTTTATTCAAATATTTTTTTGAGAGAGTTTCCCTATCTTATATTTTTATTAGCGAGATTCTCAATTGTTATCTGTTTGGTAAAAAGAAAAATGCTTTTTGTTTTTGGTTTTTTGTATCAACTTTTTTTTCAAAACCCCAAAATTAATTTTTTTTAAAAAGAAGTTAATTTCTAATTTTTTTTTTCTTTTTATTTGACAAATAAGTTATCAAAAACTGTGAGAGTAGCAAAATTCTACCCATGAAATGTTTGTTTAACAATTTTAATTTTTAACTCCAGGGATTAGATTTCCAGTCCACAGTGAAGGCACTAATGTTTATTCATTCTCGGAAATATAGCAAAAAAATTGATTCATGTCTGGATGAGCAATAGAAAATTAAAAGGTACTGTGGATCCTCTAAAAAATTAAACGGTACTGTGGTAGGTATTTATAGATTAAACCGTCAAACTTGGTGGACCTTTTTTTCCTTAATTGCAAATAAGTGACATCATTGCTAAAAAGTTCAATATATATTGTCCCACAATGCTTAAATTATTGGGACCTACTGTAATTTGATTAAGATCTGGATAGTACCTAAAAATGACCTTAAATAATACCTCAAATCTACTAGTTCAATTGTTTCTATCACAACCTACTTTGAATATTTTGAATTCTGTTTTTGAATCTTCCTCATGAAGAAAAAGTTGTTTTCTTGGTAGAAAAGGAACAATCAAACACAACTACTAAATAGTTATAGTACAAAATTTCCATATAAATATATCTAAACGAGTTTAACATTTGAACAATTAAAAGACTGTTTGGATACTGCTTATTGTTGAAAACTGAAAACATTGTAACAAAATAATTTTTAAATGTGTGAATAGTGCTGTGGGACCCAGTTTTAAAGAAAAATTTGCTGAAATCTGTACTTGCGGGTCCCATGAATAGTGCACGGGACTCACAGAAAAAACACAAACGCACATTTTTTTTCCTTTTCATCACAATCCAAACCCAGCCTAAAGTACCATTTCAACAATCAAGTGTGAAGATCCCCATATCCTGAGCTAGTAGAATTCCATCTTTGGTTGCAAAATTATTGATAAATCTATGAGAGCAGGAATGTATGACATCAAACATGAGTTACATCCAGAAGTTTCAAAACAGTATCTCTTTGCATCATATGCACCTTTTTCCTGGTTAGATGAACATAGTGTGTTTATCCAATATAAACCTTTGTTATTTTGGAACAATGAATAAACTAAGCTGAAAGAGGATAAAAAAATTTCGTAACACGCCAACTTGTTAGGATTTTTTTTGGATTCCTATAAAGTTCAATGACAGAACCCAAGAAAATGGAGAAATTGCTAAAAACTACATAGTATTACTGTATTATTTGTAAGAACCCAAGAAGCTTTGGCTGGTTAGTTGGCTGTATCTGTGCACGTGACACAGACCAATTGTGTCCATGGAAATTCCAAAACATTTATATATAAGAATACAGCTACCAACAAATAAGTTTCAATTTCAAAAAATTTGTGACATTTTATGTATTCTCAACTAATTAATTAGAATTGTCCACATATATAGGGATATACCACATGGACCAATTGTATTAATAGAATTTCAATACATTTATGTAAATGAATATTAATACCAAAAATCAAGTTTCAATTTTAAAGTTTCGAGATAAGATATAGATTCTCAACAGATTAATCAAGATTATTCACACACATTAAGAAAAACAATCTTCAGATTTTCTTGCATAGTATAATGAAAATTTGGAAATATTTGGTCTTATGAACCCCAAAAACAATTGAAAATAAGTAACGAAGATTCCTATAAAAAAAAAAAAAAGGAAATACAGAATAAACTATGGACAAATATAGAATTACTTAAAAAAATATTGTGAAAGGTGTGGATATAACTATTATGATTATATATTTAAACTTTTATGCAGTAGCCAGAGATGCACTGCATTATGATCCAAATTTCTCAGTTGGTAGGCCTACTAATCATTGATGCCAGACTAGATTGCCAATAGTTTTGGTGTGCCCTCCCTATATGACTTTTTTTTTTTTTTTTTTGGAGAGACCCTATATATATGACAAAACTGCAAATGGGGTAGTTCTAAATTCTTTATGCAAATTACTATATTTTGTTGTATTTGGAATATGATTGTTCTAGAAGGATGCTCTTCTCTAATTTGTTTGATAGTTCCAAGGGCACACACTATATACTCTTCAATACCCTTCCTGGATTACTATAAGTTTATACCTTTTTTATTTTATTTTTATATATTTTTATATTTTTATCTATATTCCTTTTTGGTTTTTTTCTTTTTTTAATATACTGTTCGGCTTGATTGAAAAAAATTGTTTTAGAAAGTCAAGATTTTATGTGTTAGAAGAAAAATAATAGACAAACATATTAATATTACCGTTCACATAGTGATTAACATTGTAATGGCCTGTTTTTCACTAATTTATGTTCAAAATTATTAGTCAAATTAGTACTATAAATTACCTCAACTTACAAAATGAATATTTTGACTGCAAGTCTGCAACAAAAAAAGGAAACATGTATCCTAATTCATGATTTTTTCAAATTGTTTTATTAGATGATGATATTAAGGTGTTACTAATGAAAATGAGATGATACTGACACACCTTTAAATCTAAATTGTAAGGGAAACAACACTGTTGTTTCTTCCATTAGTCTATTTACGTAAAAGTAAAATAAATATAAGGCCCTTTCATATTCATTGAAAAAAAGAAGTTTTAGGCCTTTTCAAGTCAATCAGAGTATCAAACTGTGTTTACATGCTAGTAAAGTAATCATAATTCAAATTCCAACAGGCAACTTGAGTTAAATTAGGCCTTTCAAATCTCGTTTTTCTTATTCCTTTTCATTCTGTATTGAATTGAACTATGTAAAGCTTGGTTGAATTTTAATGCATCAAATAGTTTGGAGGCTATTATGGGCCATTATGTGTGAACTGTAATAAGCCCAACTATAAACCATTCTTTATCTGGGCCTCCTCACTGAGTGACTTGGATCACATACACTCTCGTAGCTACCAAAGTTGTCCAGCTTTTTTTCAGCAAAAAATAAAAAATAAACCGAAGATAAGTAAAAAGTTATACTAAGCAGGGCCTATACAATGGAATGCTTGTTACTTATCCATCCCAAAATTTAATAAAGATGTATATTTCTTGTTTGTTAAATGATATGTCTCAATAATTCACAATTAACAAACACTCTTGTTTAGATCTAAGGTTCAATTCATGTCTATACCAAAAATTGATTAGTGTCTTAGTCTGATGATAAAGAGCAATTAATAAGAGCGGACGTCATAAATTAAAGCTCTCAAAAAAAAAAAAAAAAAAAAACACTTTATCTTTTCACTTTATCCATAAATATTAGCTAAAGAGATAAGTAAAAGGGCCTATACAATGGAGAAGCTAGGCCACTCTCCTGGCACATTCATCTTCCCTGTGATTTCTTTTATACTTAAAACTAGGGGTGTTCGCGGTGCGGTGCGGTGCGGTTTTGGATCATTTTTAGCACCGCACTTTGCGGTGCGGTTAAGCTAAAACCATAACTGCACCGCACCTTATTTTTGCGGTCACATGTGCGGTGCGGTGTGGTGCGGTGCGGTTTAAAGTTTAACCAAAACCATAACCGCACCGCACCTCATTTTTGCGGTCACATATGCGGTGCGGTGTATAAGATGCGGTTTGAATTATTTGAAATTGGTATATATTTTAAATTTTGGGCTTTTTCTTCCCAGCTCAAAACTAATTTTTCCCTTTATTTTGGTCCAAGTTTTAAACTATTGAGCTAGTTTTTCTTTTTTTTTGGGCTAGCTTTCTTAATCAACACTTGCTAGGGTTATCAAACTTTTTTTTTTTTGAAAACTAGGGTTATTAAACTATTAATAATATATTTAATATTAAAAATAATTAAATATATTAATATATAGAGAGGGTGCGGTGCGGTGCGGTTTGTGCGGTTTTCTTATTATAAAACCGCAAACCGCACTGCACCATGCGGTGTGGTGCGGTGCGGTGCACTATTACTTGCGGTGCGGTGCGGTTATGCTATTTTGTGGGCGGTTTTTGCGGTTTGTGCGGTTTATGCGGTTTGGTGAACACCCCTACTTAAAACAGTGTCAGATGTAGTCTTGAAGAGGTGGAAATAGTGTTAACTACTTTTCTAACTTATTCATGATACAACTAAAGACTAATATTATTAGTATGTTACACAAAACATTATTACATTTCTGTGTATTACATTAAAGTCAAAGTACACAGAACAAATGAAGTTAGCTGAAGCAACCTAACGTAAACTGAAAATTTTAAAACTGCATCAGATGAAACATTAAATGTTGTTGGTCCAAAAGTAGAAAGATGCCTTACTATTCTTGCTGACTCAGGCTTTGGCATGTCACATGAACCAATACCTGGATGAGACCATGAATCCAAATCTTCTTCAAAACCACTATTGGCATTGTAACAAAGTCCTGAATTGTTGTAAAGCCTCAACTTACTTCTCATCCGCCAAACCATGTCTCTCCCAAGAGGAACTCGACCAGTTAGTCGATTATCGTTTAGTCTTAACTCGCTAAGATTCTTCAAGTCTTGGAAGTTCGAAGGAATCGAACCGTTTAAGTAATTGTTGTCAAGATAAAGGACACGAAGGTTTGTTAATCGGCCTAGCGATTCAGGAATTGGACCATGTAAGTTCATGTTTGACAAGATTAAAATCATTAAACCTTTCAAACCCTCAAAACAATGACTAGGAATTGGGTTGGACCCCATTGAATTTCCTTTGAGATTCAATGCTTGGAGAGAGGTTAAGCTTCTAAGTGGTGAAGAAAGTGGGCCCGAGAGGCGATTATAGCTTAAATCCAGGAGCATAAGGTTTGTTAGGCCGCTAATTGAGTCGGGGATTGGACCATTTAGACGATTACGGCTAAAATCAATTTTGATTAAGGAATGGCAGGTTCCAAGACTAGGTGGAATTGAACCAGTTAAAAGATTTTGGCTAAGGTCTAAAATGTTCAGAACTGAGAAGTTTAAACTAGGAATTGAACCGGTTAGTCTGTTCCCACTCAAATCTAATGACCTTAGACCGGTGACTTGGCCTAGGGAGACTGGGATTGAACCATTGAGATTGTTTTTGTGAAGATCAAGAACCCTTAAATGGGTGAGATTGCCTAGTTCACTAGGTATGGGACCCACATGCCCGTTTTCTCTAAGTACTAAAGTTTGTAGCGTGGAACCCAATTTACCTAAAAACGCTGGAATAGGTTGGGGAATGTAACTTAAACAACGGTAAAAGAGTAAGGTCCTAAGGTGTGGAAGTTTAGTGATGGATGGTGAAATATAGGATCGGGTCGGGTCGCAAGGTGGGAATGCGGTGTCGTCGGATAAGGCCCCGAAGGAGAGTGAGACAATGTGGTGGATGTTGTCCTTGTCAGGCATGCACTCGATACCGTGCCATCGGCTACGACACACGTCGGGGATGTCGGTGGCCCAGTTGTTGCCGGTGGCTCTCATGATGTCATAGACCGCTTCTTGCTCATGAGGGTCGGTTCGGATCCCGTTCTTGTTAATGGAGTATCCACTTTGAGGCCCGTCAACTAGGCCAGAGGAATCAGACATTATAACAGTAAAAGGCCTAGCAAGTGGCAATAGACACAAGAAAATTGGTACTAGCACTAGTAGTACAACAAAGTTTTGAAGTGAGAAAAAGAGTGCCATTTTGTGAGAGTGGAAAGTAAGGGGAATGAGGCGATATGGGCGTTGAATTTATAGGGGAGGGGCCGAGCTGTGTGAGGTAAAGTTAATGAGGTGGGTCAGGTTGGTGGTGATAGATAAGTGAGAAAAATCTTTGGTTGGTGCATGGATTGAAGTGAACTAATAATGGGTTCACGGGAATAGGAAGAGTATAAATAAATACACAGAATTTAAGGCATTAATGTGTTTCACGGGAATTATACTCTCACCAATGTTGGGCGAGAAAAAAGAGTACCAATGTTTAGTCGGTGGGTAGGAGACTATGAATATGGATTCAGACCCAGCTGCTTAATGTGATCACATTCACAGGGCCTACTTCTCTGCAGTTGGTATCAATGTAAGGTCTGTCGAGTATAAGTTTTAATGTTTTATTTTCGAAACGAACAAAATTGAGAGAGAGAGAGAGAGAGAGAGAGAGAGAGAGAGAGTTCTAACATAAAATCAAACCAAAACATCACTAAAAAGTTGGTCTGGGTGTAAGGTTTTTTTTTTTTTTTTTTTGAAGCGAGTATAAGTTGAATATTATTTATTGTAATATTTGTGTCCTAAAAAGTGTAGTCAATGTGTTTTTTTAAAATTAAACTGAGTTATTTTTTTAAGAGCTATAGATACCAAATTTTGTTTGCACCTAGATTTTGATGGAAATTATAGTCTTAAATTAAGCATTAATAGTAGTTTCTTATTTTTTGTTGTTGATTTTGATAATTCCTTTTATAGAATTTACCAAATTTGGGTGAGCTTTTAACTAAAACCCAAACATTTAATCCGATTAATTTTAATCCTATATTAAAAAGTCCGTTTAGTTAGCTCGAACTTTAATTTTAAATCTCTACTAGATGCTGAGAGTTTGAATTTTACTACTAACTCAATTTTATGTATATGAAATCATTACTAGATATGCCAACATGGTTGCTTCAAGAAGTAAGACTTTTATTGATTTTAACCTCAAATTGCATTATTTATATCATCATGGTTGATTAACAAAGTTGTTATTGCCCCCCCCCCCCCCCCCCCCCCCCCCAAAAAAAAAAGAAGAATAAACTTTACTTATGTAATTTCCTATTTTCACGATATTTCACTCTATTTTAAGTGTGATTTCCCCCATTAGTAGTCAAGTGAAAAGGAATTTCAAACTTCTTAATATAGGATCAAAATTAATCCGATCAAATGGTCGGGTTTTAGTTAAAACTCATCCAAATTTGGTAAATCCTATGAAAAAATAATCAAAATCAGCCAAAAAAAAAAAAAAAAATTTGACCATTCAAACCATGCAAATGCTTAATTTAAGATTTAAATTCCATTGAAATTTAGGGGCAGAAAAAATTCATTATCTAAATCTCTTAATCCCTAATGCATACTTAGTACAACATTTTATTTGGAAAAAAAAAAACTCAATTTAATTAAAAAAAAATCATTAAATTGAATTCTCACCCCCTAAAATTTATAATTTGCATGTTGAAACCATTTTTACTTCCTTAGTTGTTATGATCTGTCTCTCTCTCTCTCTCTCTGTGTGGTATTTGTAGTATAAAATAATGGGAGTTTTTTAGTTTTATTAATATTTAATTTTAAACCACTATTAGATGTTAGGAGTTTGAATTTTACCGCTCACTAAATTTTATTAATCATTACCATATAGGTCGACATGGTTGCCTCAACAAGTAAGAATCTTATGGGTACTAACCTCTAATTTCATTATTTATATAATTTTGGTCAATTAACAAAGTAAAAAAAGAAAAAGAAAAGGCTCAATTGCATTGATATTGGTTTTGTAAAAAAGAGTCAATTTCATAAAAGGTCTTTATATTTTCTCTTTTATGTGTATAGCATGACAACAAAAAAAGAAAAAAAAAAGGGAATGAACATAAATTTTTTTAAATAGCATGCATGTGTTTCAAGGTTATGTTTAATAGTATGTTTATGTATATGAATATGTTTATGTTTGGAAAATATTTGTTGTAATATTTGAGTCAATTTCTATAAGTTGAACATTATTTGTTTTGCTCGATTTTAAGTTCATTTTTTCTCATAAATAGTCAAATTAAAATGAATTTCAAGTTTTTTAATATAAGATCAAAATAAAAACACATGATATGAATTTAAAGTTTTTAATAAATATCGACAACACATGATATGAGCATTTAAAAATCAAAACTAAACAAACATTTATTCATGCATCAACAAATTAAAAGAGATAGAAGAAGAAGAAGTAAAGAAAAATTACCTCTTGCATGGATGTACTCTTTTTCTTAAGAAAATATTTTAGGGTTTAAAGAAATTTATGCAATTATCTTCGAAACCTAAAAATCCTTACTTACAAAAAAGAAATTCTTAAGACTAAAGCCTCTAGAACCTCTTTAACGTAAGAGAGAACATACCAGAAAGGGGAGTTAGAAAGAGGGGAAATCTGAGAGCATAAAAAAGTGTGCTGAATTCTGAGATCCAGTCTCTATTTATAGAGGCCAGAAGGCTAAAAAAAATAGCATAGATGATCAGAATACGAATTGGGACGGGTCCTTATTGCTAAAAAATTGAAAAGGATGTGTTTTAACCAAATCCCAATGCCCTCGGGCCGAGGCCCAAATGTGTGCCATTCGGCACTTGAAAAGTGCCAACACAAAAAGTTATCTATTCAAACCATTTAAATTATTAATTTAAGACTCAAATTTCCATTAAAAAAAAAAAAAAAATCTAAGCCTCTGAATCCCTAATGCATACTAAATACGTGACTTTATTTGGAAAAAAATATTGATTTCTTAAAATTATTAACTACATTTTTTAGAAATTGATGCAAATATTACAACAAATAATGTTCAATTGATACTCCACATAATTTAAACTCCTACAAGTAACATCAAACAATAAAAGTATCAATTTGCATTTAATTATTTTTCAAAATTTGAATATATTTAACAAACTTTTGTTTTTAACATAAACATAATAAACATAAACCGCACAAACAATTGTGCTTGATCTTCTTTCTAAAGAGATTCGATTTGGAACTATTATATGTCCAAGGTCCAATATTAAAATAATTTTAGAGGTTTGCCTTGACTTTGTTTGTATTAACAAACTATTTGATCTATCAGTTAAATAACATGTGATATTGTAGAGCAATTATGAGTCCAAATCTAATTTTGAAATTGAATTATATCAATTATTCTATTTACAAACAGAGTATTATACACATGAGTCACCGATTTTCATTTTTTTATTCATGTACATAAAAAGTATAAACTTATTAATTTTAAACCTTGCATACAATGGCTTGATAAATTTTGCTCTCAATTGAAATGTTTCACATTTAACTTATACTCTATCCTCCCGCTCTTTTATAGTATGCTGATTTTAGTATAAAAATATAGGTTTTTTTTTAGTTATATTAGAAATTTTAAATCTCTATAAATATTGAAAGTTTAAATTTTACTACTTGCTGAATTTTATGTAATGAAATCATTACTGATATTTCATAGAATCAGTAGGCTGAAAGTTCCAACTTTAATAGGGCTACTTGTTGTAGTGAAGACCTGCGAAAATGAATACACTATCAAAGGGGACCGGAGTGGACCAGCCAAATACCCTCCAATGACTAAGTTTGTTTCTCACAAGAATAGAGTTCCAACTTTTTAAGGGGTAAAATCTCAGAATGCACTTGTCCTAACCCATATTCTGTAGGGAATTTGATGGATAAATGGTATGTAGACATGACCGCCTTCCAACTGTTCAAAGTTGGTCTTCCAATAATAGCATTGTATGAGGACGAACAATCCACCATGAGGAAATTGACTTCCTTGGTTAACTGTTGTGGGTATGCCCCCACCACTACAGGTAACACGATGGTGCCTACAGGCTGCACCTTCATTCCTCCAAATCCTATCAATGGTGAACATACCAGACGAAGTTGATCTCATCCAAGCCTCATCTGCTGGAACGTAGGGTAGTACAATATATTTGCTGAACTTCCATTATCCACCAACACTTTCTTGGTTGTATAATCTGCGATGAGCAGAGTAATGACAATTGCATCGTCATGTGGATGATGGATCCTTTCAGCCTCTTCGTCGGTGAATGAAATAATTGGCTCGTTAATTCCTCTCGTCCTTGGGGATCATCCAAAGAGTTGGACATTTTGCACCACTTTGAGATACGTCTTCTTTGACTTGGAAGACTGTCCCGTCGAAGTCCCTCCTATGATAACCCTTATCTCTCCAAGTGGGGGCTGTAATGATTCTTCCATCTTTCCCTTCAACTTCTCATCTTTATGATCCCTTCTAACGAAGTGCCTCAACTTTCCTTGTCTAATGAGATTCTCGAGCTGCTGCTTCAAGTCATAGCACTCGCTCATGTCATGCCCATGATCTTTATGGAAGCGACAATATTTATTCTTATTGCGCTTGTTGGGATCTCCTTTCATCTTCTTTGGCCACTTTAAGGAAGGGTTATCTTTGATTTGCATGAGCACCTGATCGAGTGGAGCATTTAAGGGCGTGTAGTTCTGACTTCTTCCTGAGGACGAACCTGTCTTCCTATTATCTCGTTCCTTCTTATCTTCCGTTCGTCCCTTCTTTGGACGAGGACCTTGTTCGGAGCGTCGCGCGGGGTTTGCTTCCATTCTCTCAGCTCTCTTCCTCTTTTTAGCTATGATGGCGTCGTCTGTGGGAAGAGAGATTTGTATTTTTACAATTTGTCTTTCTACAACAAAAGGCTGAATGGTTCGAACTAGATCAAGGGCTACCAGCCCGGGCCATCAGGACAGTAGGGATGCTTCCAGCAATCCCCATCGCGATCGTCAATCAGCCCCAGTGATGCAACAGTCCTCTGTTCAACACATGCAATCTATGGCAGCTGCCATGGCGGAGTTAACCCGTCAGAATCAGGAACTGACCAGGGAGATTAATTTGAAGAAGCAACGTTACGAGGCATACACTGAAGGTCAAGCCCAAAATGAGGAAGATAGGGGGAACGTTGAGCCTGGAAGCCAATTAAGGGGTACCACGTCAAGAAGGGTGCCACATTTGAAGAAGGAAATGGATCAGATGAGGAAGGTTATGGCAGAGATGAAGGAGAACATGAGGAGGGCAAATCCGATAAAGGATCTAGTCCACCGAACGGATTCCCCTTTCATGGCTTCCATCAACGGACACCCCTTGCCTCCGAAGTTCAAGATGCCTTCATTGGATTCGTATGATGGAACACATGACCCATTTGATCATATTGCTACCTTTAAGACTACCATGCACCTTTAAGGAGTCCCAAATGAGATTATGTGTAGAGCCTTCCCTACCACTCTCAAAGGACCGGTGCGAGTGTGGTTCAGCAAGATACCCCCAAACACAGTGAGTTCTTTTGAAGAATTAAGTAAGTTATTTATCAATAATTTCATCGGAGGGCAAAGGCACAAACGTTCTTCGTCTAGCCTGTTAACCATAGAACATGGGGAGAATGAAAGCCTGCGCTCCTTCATCACTCGTTTTAACAGGGAAGCCCTAACCGTGGACGAGGTGGATGATAAGCTACTCTTGGCGGCCTTCCATAATGGGGTTAATTTTGATTTATTCATCCACAAGCTTTATGAGAAGGAGCCTCAATCCATGGCTGAACTCATCCATTCGGCCCAAAACTTTATGAATGCAAAGGACGCCATCATAGCTAAAAAGAGGAAGAGAGTTGAGAGAATGGAAGCAAACCCCGCGCGACGCTCTGAACAAGGTCCTCATCCAAAGAAGGGACGAATGGAAGATAAGAAGGAACGAGATAATAGGAAGACGGGTTCGCCCTTAGGAAGAAGTCAGAACTACACGCCCTTAAATGCTCCACTCGATCAGGTGCTCATGCAAATCAAAGATGACCCTTCCTTAAAGTGTTCGGAGAAGATGAAAGGAGATCCCAACAAGCGCAATAAGAATAAATATTATCGCTTCCATAGAGATCATGGGCATGACACGGACGAGTGCTATGACTTGAAGCAGCAGATCGAGAATCTCATTAGACAAGGAAAGTTGAGGCACTTCGTTGGAAGGGATCATAAAGATGAGAAGTTGAAGGGAAAGATGGAAGAATCATCACGGCCCCCACTTGGAGAGATAAGGGTTATCATAGGAGGGACTTCGATGGGACAGTCTTCCAAGTCAAAGAAGACGTGTCTCAAAGTGGTGCAAAACATCCAACTCTCTGGACGATCCCCAAGGACGAGAGGAATTAACGAGCCAATTATTTCATTCACCGACGAAGAGGCTGAAAGGATCCATCACCCACATGACAATGCAATTGTCATTACTCTGCTCATTGCAGATTATACAACCAGGAGAGTGTTGGTAGATAATGGAAGTTCAGCAGATATATTGTACTACCCTACGTTCCAGTAGATGAGGCTTGGACGAGATCAACTTCGTCCGGTATGTTCACCATTGATAGGATTTGGAGGAATGAAGGTGTAGCCTGTAGGCACCATCGTGTTACCTGTAGTGGTGGGGCGTACCCACAACAGTTAACCAAGGAAGTCAATTTCCTCGTGGTAGATTGTTCGTCCTCATACAATGCTATTATTGGAAGACCAACTTTGAACAGTTGGAAGGCGATCACGTCTACATACCATTTATCCGTCAAATTCCCTACAGAATATGGGGTAGGACAAGTGCATTCCGAGATTTTACCCCTTAAAAAGTTGGAACTCTATTCTTGTGAGAAACTAACTTAGTCATCGGAGGGTATTTGGCCGGTCCACTCCGGTCCCCTTTGATAGTGTATTCATTTTCGCAGGTCTTCACTACAACAAGTAGCCCTATTAAAGTTGGAACTTTCAGCCTACTGATTCCGTGAAGTATCAATTACCAAATACGCTAACATAGTTGCCTTAACAAGTAAGAATATTATTGGTATTAACCTCTAATTGCATTATTTATATTATCTTGGTTGATTAAGAAAGTAAAAAAAGATTCAATTGCATTGGTATTGGTTTTGAAAAAAAAAAAAAAGAATTTAAAAGATCTTTACATTTTCTCTTCTATGTGTATAGCATAGTACAAAAACAATATGTATATGGAATGAACATTAAAAAAAATTGTGCATGTTTAACAAATTTATTGTTAACAAGTTTATTTATACGATTATGTTTATGTTTAGAAACATGTTTATTAGATATATTATATTTTTACAAATAATTTAATGCAAGTTGATATACTTATTGTTTGATGTTACTTGTAAGAGTTTACATTTTGTGGGGTATAGGTTGAACATTACTTCTAGTAATATTTGCGCCAATTTATACAAAGTATAGTTAAAGATTTTTATTATTGACTTATATTATTTTTAAAAAAAAAATTTAATGTATTTAATATGCATTATGGATTAAAATTTGTAGATATCAAATTTTGTTTGCACCCAGATTTTGAAAAAAAAATTTTTGAGTCTTAAATTAAACTTTACATGGTTTTAATGGTAGCTCCTTTTTTTTATTTTTTATTTTATTTTTTATTATAAATATATATATTTATAGGATTTACCAAATTTGGGTGAGTTTTAACTAAAACCCAACCATTTGATCGGATTAATTTTGATCCTTTATTAAGAAATTTGAATTTCCTTTGAAGTTGACTATTCAAAAATCATTGTTAAAATCAACTCAAATATGGTGAAAATAGGAAGATTATTTAACTAAAGTATATTCTATTATTTTTTTAAAACATAATTCAACTTTGTTAATAAACCACAATGATATAAGTACTTTGCAATTAAGGGTTAATGGCAATAAGATTCTTATTTGTTTTTTTTTTTTTTTTTTTTTTTGTGAGAAACAAGATTCTTATTTGTTGAAATAACCATTTTGATGTATCTGGTAATGATTTCATTACATAAAATTGAGCAAGTAGTAAAATTTTAATTCTTGACATCTAATAGAGATTTTTCAAGTTCAAAAGAAACTAAAAAAACTCTTTTATTTTATACTTAAATTAAGAGAGAGAGAGAGAGAGAGAGAGAGAGAGAGAGAGAGAGAGAGAGAGAGAGAGAGAGAGAGATCACAGTAACTAAGGCAGTAAAAATTGTTGCAACATTCCAAGACTATCGTTCAAATTACAAATTTTAGGCAGTAATAATTCTGATATATAAAATAGCATTGCTATCAATTTGATACCTATGCCAATGTCAAACTTATCTTCCTACTATGACCATCCAATGACAGAATGCAGACATAGTAATTATTGAGCCATAAAGGAAAATGCATTTGCTAATAATATTGATAATCTTCTACAACAGTCATTCACCAATATCCCAAATTTTATACCAATAATGATTGTAGTGTTGCCATATACACAATTATTCCCTTATCCATATATGTTTCAACTTATTCAAATTCCTCGTTGATGTATAGTAATACTACAAGCATTATATCAACAACCCAAAAGCAGATATATATTATTTACCACCTCATTTTTGTTTAGACTTCTTTACTTTATTATGATGGAAATTTTCTTTAATTTTGGGCCAATTGGTTAATTCTCTTCATCATTTATGCAAAATAGATTGACTGCTTGCTAAGTGTTTATAAGCCTATCTAGTTTTCTGCAATTGAAAGGTTTCCCGGGATTTGGAAAAACTTAGTTACAAACACATAATACGAATATTAAAAAAAAAACTTAAAAACTACACATATAACAATTGTTATTTCATTGACACCAATAGTTTTTGAATTTTAAACACTAACACCATGAACTTGTTTCTTTTCCATTTTTTATTTACATTTTGGAATTAAAAAAATATTTATACTTGAAAGCTCGAAAATGTGTTAAAAACACAAGAGCTATTTAGACCCCCAATTAAAATTACGGCTAGATTGCTTTTACTCTAACTTATCTAAGTACGGAAACAAGAGTAAATGAAGCGCAATAAACCGATACTACTCTAGTGCATAAACATGAATAACAAACATTAAAAGTAAAGCACAAGAGTAAGGGAAGAGAAAATGCAAACATAAGATAATACGCCGATGTGTTATCGAAGAGGAAACCGAAGAACTCGGCGAAAAACCTCTTCGCTGCCCTTCAAGCGGTAATCGATCCACTAGACAATCAGTTGGGATACATGGATTAGCAAGAGACCTTCCAAGCTTAATCTACCCGATGTACCTAAGCCCTCCAAGCTCCTACTCCAACAAGGCTTCTCGGAACCGTGTCAAACTCTCCGGATTCCGCAACAAGCTCCATGTTGCATCTACCATCCTTGGCTTCTTCCAATACTTCCCAGCAACACCAAAACATTCTCTACACTCTGAATAGGTGTGGGTTGTGTTTGGGTACAAATCTCCTTTCAAGGTATGACAATGGGAGAGGGATGGAGAAGAGGCTACAATGATTTCTCACTAAGGATGAGTAGCTCTCTCTCAAAAAGATAGGTGTATGTTGTAGAAAACCTACCTAGGGTTTTTCTCTCTGAATGGCTTCTTTTACATTTGTGGGTAAAGATGGTATATATAGTATGTGTGAAGGGTAAGAAAGTCACACTGAAAAATCCTCCAGGCAGAGAGTCTCGCGGATATCTCGTGGGAAGGCCTTATCTGCGAAATACTTGCGAAATTGACATCCTGACACGACTCTTCAGCTTCCAGTCATGTGCTTCTCACATGCCTTTTCGCGGGAACCCTTCTCCCGAACTTCTCGCGAGCTAGTCGCGAAATGCACTGATCTTCAGTTAAGCTTGAGTCTTCACCAACTTAATACTAAACCCAATACAATAAAATCTCACAAAATACAAGGAAACAAAATAAAGCAATTATAACACTTTTTGTCATGGAATAAAGCCAACATAAAACATAATTGTAAATCACAACTTTACAATCTCCCCCTTTGGCTATTCCGTGACAAAACATCCTATAACAGACTCTAGACTTAAATGTGAGTTTGGGAACAATGACAAAACTGACTCACACCTAAATCTAGAAGCTGTAATGACTTGGAATATGTATACCTGTAACCTGAAACACTTGTACAAAACACATTAGACCCTCAAGGTAAATCAAGTGATAAAAGAACAAGTATAATATAACAAGTAAAATGTGATCAAGTAAACATGATGTGAAACATGTGAGCAACTTGATCATACACCAAAACAGTCATATGGAAATGACTACAATGATCATATAACAAAGCAAATGATCATCCAAACATGCAACCAATAAAGCACAATATAATAAGGATAAATGCATGACCAACACATAAGTACGACACGATGAGAACAACAAAGCATAGATACTGAATGTAATTCAAAGCATTATAAAACAACGAGAAAACAAGCATAAAGTAAAACAAACAAAGCAAAACAAGGTTTTCTAAAAAAAAAAAAGTCTTCTCCCCCTTGGTATATGCATCTCCCCTATGACTTTCTCCCTTTACGAATGTGCACGAGGTAGAATTACTCCCCCTAAGAGTGTGCACGAGTCATATAAAAATGACGATACAAACCGGTATACTCTCCGGTATATTCTCCCCATTTTTGTCACAAATAGACAAATCAATCAAGAGGAAGGAGGGAAAGAAAAAAAGATATGAGTAAAGGTATGATGCATGAGGGGTGCAAGATGAATGAGAAAATGAAGCTCAAACGAAAAATAAAGACATCTTAAAACATGCTACAAAGCATAAAGTATACATGACATGCTAAGGATGATGGAACATAGGCATGACATAGAAACAAGAACATGCTATAAGTGCTAAAAGATCAAAAAAAAAAAAAAAAAAAACTTAACTCGCATGAGTGAAGTGCAAAACATGTCAAGTGTTAGAGTGTGTGCAACAAATGTGCATCTAGTGTGCATGTGAGATGCATGACCAATGCATGAATGAGCACTCACCAGGCAAAGTGTATAAAACACACCAGTAATGATCAAAACATGATAAACATATATAATTATGGTGATCCCCAAAGTTTGGTACTCATCGGAGTCCAAAACAACGAGAAAATGCCATTTGGGCATTTTATCAAACACTTAGAGTACACACATTACACATGTATGTTAAACAATGCATGAACATATGAAAATCTTGCCTAAATACATGTTATTTTTGCCACAAGGGGCCAACATCCAAAGAAAATCATCATTTAAAACAAAGTACAATAAAAAAGATTGACAAAAATTAAGTTTTCCAACTCCCATTTGAAAAAATCCCAACTATGAACATAAAACCCCCAAAAACATAATCTAAGGATCAAAATCAATGAAACAGTTAAAGATTACCTTAGAGATGTTAATGGAATGAAAAACACTTGAATTTAGTTGGGTTTTGATGTAGAAACATTAAAACAGGGGTTTGGGAGAGGATGAGAGACGTTTAAAACAAATGACCCACGAAATGCCCTTTGAAAAGCTGATCTGGAAATTTTTGCAGGAAGCTGATTCGCGAAAGTACTCGCGAAACAGTCGCGAAACAATCGCGAAACTCTCTGTCTAAAGTTGAAAAACATGAGATTTGGACCATTTAACTCCCAGTTGAGCTTACACATGAAATGGGTCACAAAAACACCCAGATAACATGTTTTTCACACAAAAACAACTTGAAAAAAACTTTGAAAAACATGGGTGATACAAATCACTTTCAAAAGAAAACAAAAAGAACAAAAATCTTTTTGGTTTGATCCACATATAGTTGAGCACACACACATCACATTTGAACATGTACAATCACACAAATGAAATAGATATTCATTGAACATTAAACTTGTGTGTTGTGTGTGTGAATTAAGTGTGGAATAATCTTTAGACCAGAGTAAAGCTTCAATGATCAATTCAATCAAGTCATACACAACTAGTACTAAGTCAAGTGGTCTATCTCAGTTATAGAAATGAACATATATGACCTCCCACAAGAGAATGATCACAAATCATAGAAGTTTTTCATTTGGCTTCTGCATAAATCATAACATTTAGTCCTTTTTGGATAATACATCTTTTTTTTGAGATCGGTGCTTGAAATTTTGATATTTCAACTTTTAGATTTAGCCTTTGATTCACATATAGTTGAGCACACACACATCACATTTGAATATGTACAATCACACAAATGAAATAGATATTCATTGAACATTAAACTTGTGTGTTGTGTGTGTGAATTAAGTGTGGAATAATCTTTAGACCAGAGTAAAGCTTCAATGATCAATTCAATCAAGTCATACACAACTAGTACTAAGTCAAGTGGTCTATCTCAATTATAGAAATGAACATATATGACCTCCCACAAGAGAATGATTACAAATCATAGAAGCTTTTCATTTGGCTTCTGCATAAATCATAACATTTAGTCCTTTTTGGATAATACATCTTTTTTTGAGATCGGTGCTTGAAATTTTGATATTTCAACTTTTAGATTTAGCCTTTGGCTTTTTGAGCACCATACATTTTAATACAAAAGTCACTTTCCCTTTTTCCTATTCAAATACTAGTATGTGCGACAGGCTTTTGCAGCTCATTATCTCTTTTCATTTGGAGATTTACATTTGGTGAGCTCTATAGCAAAAACATAAAAATAAAGTGGGAAGAGATATAGACACAAATCTATGCAAGTATCAAGACCATCAAGACTATTGACCAATCATTCATGACAAGCTTGAAGATCTATTTACAACAATCACACATAGTTTTCAAGATTTCTCCCACAAAGATATATGTGCATACATAACAAGCTAAGCTCGTAAATGCACTACGTCATTAGTATGAAGGTACTAGGCCAAACTCACATGTGATATGTGCTCAAACATATACGATCAAACTTTTTCAATTTTTCACTTTTTATGTGGTTTGGATTTTTACACACACAAAATAAAAGCAATAAAGTAAGATCAAAACAAAACAATGCATATAAAGAGATGCATGATGCTAAAATGCATGACAATAAAGCATCTAATGCATGAAGGGTCCTACAAAGATCGAAAGAATTAGATCAAGGACCAAGAGAGCAAAAGCTCAACCATAGGAACCCTTTCTCATCCAAACGGAATGATTGTTTAGAATGAGTGTCAAATGAGAAGTGAGACAAGGGTTGGAAGAATGAGAACCGGAGATGCATATAGACAAGAAGGTAAGAACATTAAAAACTTTTTTCAACAACTTACCATTTTCCCCTAAATCCGATTTAGCTTTTATATCACAACTTCTAAAAAGCTTAAGTTTCTCTTTTCTTTTAATTCTTTTAAGAGCTTGAAACTTAGAGCAATGAGGTCTAAGATGACCAAAGGCACCACAATGGTGACAAACAATGTGTTTAGGTCCACTAGGCCTTTTGGGAAGGGATCTAGCAACATGAGTTTGTTCTCTCTTTAACTTTGGACATTGAGGTCTTATATGACCAATCACACCGCAATGGTGGCAAGTAGGAATAAACTTAGATCCACTCAATTCCCTAAGATGGGACCTAAAATGAGGCATAGGCTTAAGAGCCTTTCACTCCACTTTTTGATTTCTTTTGTATGGAGGAATGTACACCGATTTGTTCTTTGAGGTAGAACACACAATAGGCACAAAATCGGGTACCACAACATGATTGCAACATATATTTTCTTCCGTTTTAGCAACAGGTTCAGCAATCAAACACTTGGCATGCATCTTAAGAGATTCATTTTTAGATTTAAGATCATCAACAAGTTTGCTAGACAAATCAAGTTTAGCATCGAAGTCCATATTCAAACATTCAAACTCTTTCAGCTTTTCAAGAGAAATTTCAGCAAAGATTCTTATATTTCTCAACCAATTTGTTGGATTCATTGAGTTTAGCAATCAAATCATCATTTTCACAAAATAACTTGCTCAAATTCTTTTGAAACTTCTTAGCATCTTTCTTCAAGAGTTTAATGTTAGGAATATCAACAACACCCATAGAATCATGTAACATGGCATCACAGTCATGAGGATAAACACTCATAGAGGCATTTTCACAAACACATGACATGTTACAATCAACAACATCCATAGAAGCATACAACGCACTATCCATGGCAAAAAAAACATAAGGGGTCTAGGATCACACTTAGGTATTTAAACCACAACAAGTGTACCTGCTCTGATACCAATTGAAAACTCGAAAATGTATTAAAAACACAAGAGCTATTTAGACCTCCAATTAAAATTATGGCTAGATTGCTTTTACTCTAACTTATCTAAGTGCGGAAACAAGAGTAAATGAAGCGCAATAAACCAATATTACTCTAGTGCATAAACATGAATAACAAACATTAAAAGTAAAGCACAAGAGTAAGGGAAGAGAGAATGCAAACACAAGATAACACGCCGATGTGTTATCGAAGAGGAAACCGAAGAACTTGGCGAAAAACCTCTCCGCCGCCCTCCAAGCGGTAATCGATCCACTAGAAAATCAGTTGGGATACATGGGTTAGCAAGAGATCCTCCAAGCCTAATCTACCCGATGTACCTAAGCCCTCCAAGCTCCTACTCCAACAAGGCTTCTCGGAACCGTGTCTTGTTTAGCTCTTCGGATCCCGCAACAAGCTCCATGTTGCATCTGCTATCCTTGGCTTCTTCCAATGCTTCCCAGCTGCACCAAAACACTCTCTACACTCTGAATATGTGTGGGTTGTGTTTGGGTACAAATCTCCTCTCAAGGTATGACAATGGGAGAGGGATGGAGAAGAGGCTACAATGATTTCTCACTAAGGATGAGTAGCTCTCTCTCAAAAAGATGGGTGTGTGTGTTGTAGAAAACCTATCTAGGGTTTTTCTCTCTGAATGACCTCTTTTACATTTGTGGGTAATGAGGGTATATATAGTATGGGTGAAGGGTAAAAAAGTCACACTAAAAAATCCTCCAGATAGAGAGTCTCGCGGGTATCTCACGGGAAGGCCTTACCTGCGAAATACTTGCGAAATTGACAGCCTGGCACGACTCTTCAGCTTCTAGTCATGTGCTTCTCACATGCCTTTTCGTGGGAACCCTTCTCACGAACTTCTCGCGAGCTAGTTGCGAAATACACTGATCTTCAGTTAAGCTTGAGTCTTCACCAACTTAATATTAAACCCAATACAATAAAATCCCACAAAATACAAGGAAACAAAATAAAACAATTACAACACTTTTTGTCATGGAATAAAGCCAACATAAAACATAGTTGTAAATCACAACTTTACAATACTCAATTGCATTAGTGTTGGTTTCTTAAAAAAAAGACTAAATTCAATAAAATGACTTTACATTTTCTCTTTTATGTGTATATCATAGTACCAAAAAATGTGTACAAGGAATGAACATTAAAAAAGAAAACTTGTTTAATAGCATGCATTTATTACAAGTGTATGTTGAACAAAATGTTTGTGTAAACGTATGACTCTTTTTAGAAAAGTTTTTGTTAAACATATTAAAATGTTTGTTAATGGTCATCACTTTATGTTGTTTTCAATCACTTTATCTTGATTAAGCTTCATGACTTGGAATCAAAATGATTAATTAAAACTTGTTTATATTTTACGAGTACTCTTATTGCTTTGAATTGTCAGCTTATAAATTTCCACTTGAGATAAGCTAGGCTTGATTGATGTTAGAAAGGAAACATATACTACAGTAGAACAAGCCTTGCAATTCCCAAAGAACCTATGTGATCAACTAGATTCCGTGGTCCACAAGCTCTGGTGGAATCTACAAACGGGTTCGAATTATTTTTGGACTCCTATTGCTTGGTCTACTCTTTGTAGATCTAAGAATGAAGGTGGTAAATTGGCAAGGCTAATTGGCATTCATGATAAATTGCAATTTGGTGAGTATTTGGTGTTTCAAAAATTACAAGGGGTGGTGGTTTGGTTCTCTTTGGGAAAAAAAAGATATTGAGCTACATGTGGAATCCTAGTCTCAGAATCATATTGATGCTTTAATCAATATGGGGAATGAGGATGTCTGGAGATTTATAGGTTTCCATGGAATTCTTGAAACACAGCTTCAAATGGAATCTTGGAATCTGTTAGGGGACCTGCACCAATGTTTCTCTTTGCCTTTGTTATGTGTGGGTGACTTCAATGAAATTGCAAAAACTCATGAGAAACAGGGGGGTCGGTTGAGATTGTATGCACGGATGAAAATTTTTCAGGATGCTTTGGATGAATGTGGACTCATAGACTTCGGATTTGTGGGTAGTAAGTTTACTTTGTTTAAAAATTTTGCAAATGGTGTCTCAGTGTGGGAGAGACTTGATCGTTCAGTGGGATCTACTGACTGGTTTGCTCTTTTTCCAACCACTAAGGTAATCCCTATTGACTATGTCACATCTGATCATAAACCAATAATGATATTCCCTAGTGGTGTACCTATGAAATCAAAAAAACTGTGGAGATTTAAACTACTGATGGTTCCCCAATGAATAAGGTGGTGGAAAAACTGATGGTCTGTCAGAATAAACTCTAGTGGTGGAGTAGGAAGTCTTTTGGTAATATTGCTCAAACACTTGCCAAGAAGAAAAAGCTTCTAAAAAAAGCTGAAGAGTTGGCTTTAAGGGGAGGTGGGACTGTTGGACTAATTGGGTTGAAGGATTAGATTATGGGTTTGCTCTTAAAGGAAGAGAAATTATGGCAGTAGCTATCAAAATATTTATGGATGAAATTGGGGGACAAAAACACAAGTAATTTCCACAAGAATGCCTAACAGAGGTTTCGAAGAAATAGAATCTTGGGACTTCAAAACTCAAATGTGGTTATGTGTACAGGAGATGATAACGTGGCTACCTCGTTGGAGTCTTACTATAAAAATCTATTTACCTTAGCAAACCAGATCGAAATTGAGGAGGTGGTGCAATACACAACTAGGGTGGTCACGGATGATATGAATAGCAAGTTGGTTGGGGATTTTATAAGAGGGGAAGTGGATCTAGATCTTAAGCAAATGGCTCCCTTAAAAGCACCTGGCCCGGATGAGATGCCTCCAATTTTCTATCAACGTTATTGGGATAGTATTGGAGGGGAGGTAACGGAAGCTGTTCTTTCATGTCTTAGTAATAGCAAGATTATTCTAGATTTGAACCACTTTCCTTACACTCATTCCTAAGGTTAAATGCCTTGAGAAAGTTTCTGAATTTAGACCTATAGCTTTATAAAATATCTTGTATAAACTTGTTTTTAAAGTGTGTTGATGACTCTTTTTTCGCCCAACATGGCACTACTTTATTGGCAACCCACGTCACATCAACATATTATTAATTTTTTGTAAATCTCTTTAAAGCCCAAAATAAGCTCATATCTCATTCAACTACATGGATTGGGCTCACATAGCCCACAAGATCCTTACTTCAAGAGGCGGATTCATGGTCCACATTTCCTCTTCATCAATTGGGATCATAATCCCACGACATCATCAACATCAACATCAACATATGGATCGGGCTCAAGCAATGAATGCTCACATCCCATATTACCTCTCTCATATTCATGGAAAATGGCTTCTCCAACAAAAGCCATATTCGCACAAAATGACAACAAAACCCAAGATACATCATCTCATCTTCGGCTCATGATCCAAGCTCATGAGTCTCTTTGGGGATACTTTGGGAGTCGTGGTTTGGAGGGCCAAGAGGTATGTTCAGTAAAGCTCCAACGGTCTAAAGTTGACAAAGGAAACATGTTACTTGGCGTGTCTTCTCCAACTCCCTAAACTCTGACGAGTCAGTGTGTAGCGGGTAACATATGGTAAACCTCTCTTATCATATAATACTTAAAATGATAAAACTCTCCATTGCTCTTTTCCTAAAACTTAATATTCAAAAACTCCAGCCATCTAAATGCTGAAAAAATAACTATTCATTTTATCTCCAATTGTTCCTATACGAATTTGGAAACCTAATCATATTATTCTACATAAATTATATTACTACTTTCAGCTAAAATCCAACTCAAACACATGGCCTAATTTGATTGGCTATCTTTAATCTCTAAACATATAAAATATTCATGATATCTCTACTACCCAGTTGCTATCTGCCATAATTAGACCAAATATTCCTCTACCAGCTGCTAGAATAGAGCGTTAAATGCTCTTCTTGCTCACCAAGATTAAGTCACAACTGTTGAAACTAAAAAAAAAAATGTGTCATAAAAAGTGTCCTAGGTGCATGCACCTACATGGCAACATAAACGACAGTGACACTAATGCTATGGAGTAAATAATAGGATGAGACTAAGGGTCTGTTTGGATACCGCTTATTTTGCTGAAAACTAAAAACAATAATAAAAAATAATAAAAAAGTTACTGTTCATGCACGTTGCATTGTTCACATGCCTAAATGCACCGTTCATGTCCCATGAACAGTGCAAGAGGCACTAAAAAAAAAAAAAAAAAACGCAAACGCAAACACAGGACGTGGGAAGCGCAAAACGCGCTTCCCAAATGCTCACTATATATATATATAGGGGTCTGCATGAGGCTGAAACCTAGTCTGCCATTACCTATAAGAAAGGACTAAGAAGAGAAAAATAAGAAGCTAAAGGAAAGGTGGGCATCATGAAAGACTAGTCTGCCATTATCCAAAAAAAAGAGAGAAGGAAATAAAGGCTGAAAAGGTGGCCATGGCAGGAATCAAAAAAAAAAAAAAAAAAAAAAATTGAAAAGCTGAAAAGTGGGTGATGGCATGATCACGTGAAAGAAGTTAATGGTTCGGGAGAAATGCTAGTGCAGTATTGCACTTTCTTTGCAATTTTGGCTCATGAACTGATCAGTTAAGAGAAAAAATAGGGAAAATTGCTTCTCAGTTCCTCTATAAATTAGGGTCAAAATTGGGAATTAACACTGATTTCCAAACAATATAATTAGTAGGCACTGTTACAAAAGTATATTTTTTACTAACATCTCGAGTCTAAAAGACTCGATTTTGAGCTTATAAATCGAGTCTCAAAGACTCGATTTTGAGCTTATAAATCGAGTCTCAAAGACTCGATTTTAGTGTTTTGATTTGGCGTTTCTTTCAGGTGGCGTTTACCTGGAAATCAAGTCTCTAAGACTCGATTTATAAGCCACAAAAAATTTAAGTCTAAGTCATGTACAAGCCATTCCCAGAAATACCTAAAAAAAAAAAAAAAAAAAAAACCCAAATAAGATCAGATAGAGAAAGAATCTGAGGTATATTGTGAAATTGTTTTCTTCAATGGAGTCTACGATCTCAAACCCGGATTTCAACATAGAAGAAGAAGAGTTGAAGCGAACGAAGTATAGAAAAACCGAGACGCGAGATTCGGAATCGGATCCAAAACCCGAGAGGATCAGATGGAGATTCGAATCAGAGCAAAGCTCGTCGAAGCTCTCCGCCAAGTCCGCTGCAATTCCTCCTCCTCGCCGTTGTCAGCCAAGCTCTCCTCCTCCTCCTCCTCTGTAGGACGACACCGTGAGATTCGAGACGCGGCGAACTGAGTTCTCGCCGTATCAACCCCACGACCACACATGGCCCATGTCGAGTTGAAGGCACCCACGCTGGTCTGAAGGCACCCACGCCGACTTGAAACCCACCCACCCATGGTCCCACGCCGATTAGAAGCCACCCACTCCAATCTCACTACAACCCACTGTTTCTGGTTTTTTTTTTCCTCTCTTTCTTCTCTAATGAGAAGGTGTAAAGGGTGTCTTAAGGGTTATAAATCGAGTCTTAGAGACTCGATTTCCAAGTGGGTGCCACATGAAAAAAATGCCACATCAGACGTGATCAGACCATGAAAACCGAGTCTTTGAGACTCGATTTATAGCCCAAAATCGAGTTTTTGAGACTCAAGATGTTAGTAAAATATATTCTTTTGAAACCATGCCGACTAACTATATAGTTAGAAAAATGGGCTTAATTCCCAATTTTGGCCATAAATTAGAGAGGAACACAAAAAAGAAAAAAGCCATCACACACACAGCAAAACACAGAAAAAAAAAAAAAAAAAAATAAGAAGAAGAAAGAAAGAAGAGAGACACAGATAGAGATAGAGAGCAACAAGCAAAGGAGGAACAAACAGCATTAGGTGGGGATTTTATCAGTCCCTTTCTTCTTTAAATCTCTCCCTCTTTCTCTTCTTCAAATCTGAATTTTTGTTTGGTAAAACAAATAGGGTTGGGTTTCATGAGGAGTTCCTAACTCCATGCACGAAGTTTTAGATACGTGTCCCTGACTTGTAAATCCTATTTGAACATTACCAAATAAAAATTCTTTCAAACTTTGGTTCAGTTTTCTCAACTAGAGTTTTTTACTCTACCAAATCAAATTCATCAATGGAGTCCTTGACTCTACCATTTTAATGGAGTCTTTAACTCTACCAAATTAATGGAGTCCTTGACTCTACCACATCAATGGAGTCCTTGACTCTACCAAATTTATGGAGTTCATGACTCTACCATTTTAATGGAGTCTTTGACTCTACCAAATTAATGGAGTACTTGACTCTACCACATCAATGGAGTCCTTGACTTTATCAAATTTATGGAGTTCTTGACTCTACCAATTTAATGGAGTCATTGACTCTACCATATTATTGGAGTCCTTGACTCCCAAAATTATCTTAAGTGGGGATTCTAATTCCTTCAAATTCTAACATGACTAATTCTTTGGGATTCGTAATCTCTTAATCAAGATTGGAATTAATAATTCTCAAAATAAAATGACCATAAAAATTGATTTAAGGAAATTTTCTAATTCCCAATGTTCATAAAAAATAAAATTGCTTCAAAGGAGTTTTCTTTCCCTTAATTAAATTTGGGAACCTCAATCAAAATGTCATTAAAATTCTTACAAAGAAGCAAATGAAAGAAAGGGAAAATTGCTTGGACATTTAACTTCTCAAAGATAGAATCCTTGGTTCAATTTCCTTAAAAACATGGTCCATGACCTATCCTTGAGATTAAAATCAATTATCTCACCCAAAGCAAAATTAAGTCGATGCTTAATCAAACACCAAGCATTTGGCTTAAATGTCCATTATTTGGGAAAAATCATATTTAAGGATTTTAAATCTAAAACCTCATATTAAGAACTATGAATTGGCTTGATTCCCGTCAAGGGTACATAGGCAACCTAAATAAATTATTAGGTGCAGTCACAAATAAATAAAAACACATATCCCCTTAAACATGAAAATAAATGAAGTTATGTACAAAGACGACGTGGTTGGAATCAAAGGGTCTTCCCTTGAAACAAGGAATTGTAATTAAGAGATACATTATCTTGAATGGGCACTACTTACATCAATAAAACTCATACGCCAAAGGGCCTATGGGTGAAATTATGTTTGATGAATTTGACTAATTTCTTGTTAAACATAATTTAACAATTCTTGTTAAACATAATTTGACGGCGTTTGTTAAACATAATTTAACAATTATTGTTAAACATTGGTTAACAATTTTCGCCAACAACAACACAATGAGACCTTGACTAGATCTCTAAAGCTTCATTAACTATCAATTAGTCATTCTATTACTTACTAAAAATGTGTTGTAATAGAATCTTGAACCAAAAATATAAACACCCAAAAAAAGGAAACATTTCCAGCAGAACACCAGTAGTGTGTTTAGCACTTGACACCTGGTTGAAAATGATATCACCAACCATTTACTACTCAAATCCCAACAGCCGGCTGCTATACCCAAAATGGTAAGATACCCTTAAAAGAGATCTTACCATTTTCAACCAAACCCATGAAATAAATGCTGAATATTCTCTCCAGTAACCTGACATCATCTAGCTGACCTCATCTACTACTGCCCCAAGCAACATCTATCTTATGACAGATGTGACAGCTTTTTCTGACAGCTAGGACAGCTTTTTCAGAACAGCTGTGACAGCTGACCAACAGCCTTAACATTACTGAATCTCCTCATTTGGCTAAAAATCAAAACCAACTAAAGAAACTATCATTTTCTTGCTAAAATCATTTCCTTTTCTGCTGGTCTTTCCTCTAGCTGCTATTATCCAAAACAACAAGAACACCTTAAAGTTAAACATACCATTTTTGGCCAAATCCTATGATGGATTTTTTGAAAATTTATTGCTAATTGAGACAGATTTTGGCAGAGATTATTTGCTAAAAACCCCCTTAAACTCAGCTATAAATAGAACCCTTCATCAACACCTCAAGACACCAATAGAGAAGAACAACTTTCTCATAAACTTCTCTATTCTCTCCCTTTAATTATCTTCCTAAGCTCTTAATGAAGTTCTGAGCTTCTGAGTTTTTAGTTTCTAAATTAGGAACTAAACTCTTCAACCCTTAGCTTATAACTGCCCTTCATAAGCCCTATCCATTCTCTAGCAGAAAATCTCAGCAGCATTGCTGAATATAGTACAACACCATTACTCTCTTATACTCATTCTCTCACTCTCCGTATTTAGAAAATACATCTATGTTGTTGCTCATATCTCCAAATACCTAAACACATCTCCATACTCTTCTCTTACAAAATCTTTCCTCTTGGAAAGCAATTTCTACAATTTCTCCAACAATTATAATCTCATATCTTTACTATCTTTAACCTCCATATCTCTCATACTTCCATATATAATACATTTTACAAATACTACATTCCATGAAACATCTATATCTTTTACCATCTCCATACTTATCAAGAAACATTAAACACTCAAACTAAAAGCCCTTCTCCTAGAAGGCACCAAGATCTCATATCAAAGCCCTTCTCCTAGAAGACATAAATACTTCTTACAAAAACCCTTCTCATAGAAGGCATAAACCTATCTTACAAAAGCCCTTCCCAAGGAAGGCAATACTATTCATAGCTTCACAACAACTAAAAGAGCATTGTCAAGGGGAAAGTCATCTAAGTGCATGATAAAAGGGACAAGCTTAACCAACCTCTACACACAGCTGGACATACCTTTCTCCCTCTAGTTGCACCCATTTTTCCCCTTCAATCTTGAAGTTATCATGGTAAACTGCCTCTCCACCACTGGAGTCATTCTGCTGGAATGCTATCAATTCATTGATGCTATACAGTTGGAGTTATAAGTGACTCTGCTTCCATATCGTTAAATTTACATCATTGAGTACATGATTATTTCACCTTTAAATACATATTATTTTATTTCAACTACTATTACAACTATTAATTAAAGCTATTATATCAAACGCATATTACATATTCATTCAACCTTTATCATGATTCTTAGACTTTGGACTTTACCCATTTTGTAGGCTTAAAAGTACGTTGGTAGCCATTGGACCACGTGGCCCAATGTTGAGTTCCGAATGCAACTCTCCATACCAACCCGGGCCTAGCAAGGTCACCCCTTCAGCAGATAACACGTGGCCGTGCGCATCGAAAAAAGGGCCCCCGAACAAAGTGCTAGCAAATAGGCTTACAAAAATTTTGCTCAGATAATTTCTGTGTCACAAAGTGCTTCTCAAGCTGATAAGGATATTTTAGATAATATTTTGGTTGCCTTTGAAACTTTACATCACATGAAAACCAAAAAGTCTAGAAAATTGGGGTTTATGGCAATGAAACTTGATATGAGTATAGACACTTCATTTTGTAACCGTTAATAACCTTTGGTCCCCGCCCCAATGATGAGCTTGACATATGTCAACCAAGGCTAATTAAAGATTTCACAATAGTTTGGAAGTAATCACAACTAAGAAGTACTCAAATCGCTTTGAAATGATGCTGAAAAATGACATTTGCTCACTAATTTGACCATAACCTTTGATACACAAAGAATGTCTAAGTCAGGTTTACTTCAATGGAAAGTAGACATCCTAGGCTCCAATTAGAATACAAAATTTTCCTAATTTGGACTTATATCGAGTGAATTATGACTGTTTGAAGTTTGACCAACACAACCGTCAAAATTAGTGTTTTTTGGGAGTATGCATACACATGAATCAAGGGTGCGTTCGCACCCTCGAAAGATGCGTATGTAGGCTTGATTTTAGGTTATTAAAACATGAGTTTTGGGCCACTAAAACATCATTCTTTGATGTGGGCCAGCCCCTAAACCCTTGGGAATGTCCTAAGGCCTCGAAATAGTCTTGAAGCAAAAACCCTAGTTTTAACATATAAATACTCACATTATGTCTCCAATCAAAAGGCTAGCTAGAAAGAGTGCCTCCAACTTTTCAAAACCTTATTCTCTCTTTTTAAAACACTAGGGAAGCAACTAGCACGTTTTTTTTTCTAAATATTCAAAACCTTTTTCTAGCACAAAACTAAGGCAGAAATTTGTTCTTAATTGGATTTCTTAAAACCTTTTCAAAACCTTTTGTTCTTGAGTTATGATTACCTAAACTATTGTGTTCTTTTGATTATTCTTGCTCTCTCAATCTAATCTTTGTGTTGTAGGCACTGAGGGGTCGGTTAAACAATCTCTAAACTCATAATCTTAAGCAAGGTGAGTGTTTTTTCCATGAACTCCTTCTTTGTTTAATAGGATTCACATGAGTTTCTTAATGTAGTTTCTCTAACTGTTATATTGGTGTTTTTTTTTTTGTTTTTTTATTTATTTTATAATTCTTTTGATATGTAATGGTTGTTTATAATATGTTCTTAGTGATTTTGTGACTTTATTTGGTTTCTATGTTATATTGACATGTTCTTTATTTTTACATTAGTTTGATTATTCACATGTGTTTTATTTGATTGCTGTTATATTTATTTTATGCATGTTAATCTAACCATGATGTAGATTTTATTTAGTTTTGTTTTTCCTTTGTTTATTTCTTTGATTTAGATTCAAGAATGCAAATGATTAAATCATGAACATGTGATTCTTACGTATTTTGTGCTAAAGGATGTGTACAAATCATCGAGTATGCGTGCGCATGATTTTGACCATGTGTACACATAGTTGAGTATGCGTACGCACCCCTAAACCCAGATTTGACAAAAATCTTGCTTTTATTGTTTTAAAAATTTTTCACATGTTATTTAATTATGTTTGACTCTGTTATGTTAATTATTTATGTTTAATTATTTTCCATGTTTGTTTGAGTCTTTTTCCCATATTTGGTTTATTTGATATTTTTTCCTTGTTTGTTTTATTTAATTGTCAACATTCCATGTTTAATTTATTTTGTTTGATTACGTTTTATTTGTTTCCTTTTATATTGTGATGTGACCTTTAACTAGTTGTGTGCGTTATTTTTTTAAGTGCATGATGTATGTTTAGGTCAAGGATTAGGGCTCTTTAGTAACTTCTTTATTTAAACGTGGTTTAACAACACATAATGGAGGCTGGCCCACAAACTAGGCGGTCTTGGGTGCTTAACACATTCTCAAGTCGTACCCATAATTTGGTATGCAAACCCATGCATGTAAGTGAGTGGCCCAAAAGGCCCTATATGGTTCCTAGACCTGAGGCGGTGACTCCATTTTTCACCCTTTGCCCGGTCCACTCCAAGGCCGAGGCTTACTTCCCATTAGGAAAACCAGTCGTTCGCGGATGCTTGCGCCCACAATGAGTAAGGCCTATGATAGGGTGAAATGTAAGTTTTTGTTGAAAATAATGGAAATGATGGGTTTTCATAGTAGGTGGATTAGGTAGATTTTGGAGTGTATCAATTCTGTAGCTTTTTCTATCTTAGTTAATGGAGGAGCACGGGGGCATACTATACCTTCTAGGGGCTTGAGACAAGGGGATATTCTATCCCTATATCTTTTTTTCCTATGCTCAGCAGGGTTGAACAGTTTAATCCAACATGCTGTTAATGTGGGGGATATTCAAGGTTTTTCTCTTTGCAGAAGAGAGCCGAGAATTTCTCATTTATTCAGGCTATTCAAAGCATTCTTTAGGTTTAGGAAAAAGCCTCTAGTCAACAGATTAATACTGAAAGACCAACTATTTTTCAACAAAACAGTAACTGAAGTGGTGAAAAGTTCCATCAAAGACTTACTGGGTGTGCCTAAGATAAAATAGTATGAGAAGTATCTCGAGCTGTTGACAGTGGTGGGGAAGAACGGAAGGGTTAGCTTAAACTATATTAAGGATAGAGTGTGGGGTAAACTCCAAGGTTGGAAGGAAAAATTCTTATCTCAAGCGGGAAAGGAAGTTCTAGTGAAGGCGATTGCTCAAGCCATTCTTGCCTTTGCTATGGGTTGTTTCAAGTTACCTCTGGGTCTTTGCCGAGACATTGAGATGTTGATTCGTAAATTCTGATGAAGAGTGGTGGAAAATTCATTGGAAAAATTGAGAGATTCTCGGTCAACCAAAAAAAGATGGCGGAATGGGGTTCAAAGAGTTTGCAAAGTTCAGTGATGCTATATTGGCAAAGCAGATTTGGAGGCTTATTCACAATACAAATTCTCTCTTTTATCGTGTTTTTAAGGCAAAGTATTTTCGACATGGTACTATCTTTGATGCAAAACAATCTTCGGGTTCATATGCTTGGAAAAGCATCTTGAATGCAAGGAGAGTGATTTCCATGGGAGCAAAGTGGGACAGGTGATGCGAAGTCTATCTGAGTTTATAAGGATAGTTGGCTGCCAGGGAAATTAGGGGGACAGTTTTGTCCCCTCTTTCAAACCTCAACCGTGAGGTGAGGGTGGCTTATTTTAGATGCTTATTTTCTGCCATTCGAAGCTCAACGAATAAAATCCATTCCATTAGGTGCCATTCCTCAGGTGGATTCTTTATTCTGGCCATTATCTGGTGTTGGGATCTACACGGTGAAATCAGGCTTCAAACTACTGTGTGAAGATTCAAGAGAGGCTTCTGCTTCGGGCTTCAGTTTAGTGGGCAAAGACAATTTCTGGTTTGGTTTATGGAATCTCAAGGTTCTTGAAAAAATTGAACATTTCATGTGGAAGGCTTGCACAAACAGTCTACCAACTAAAGTAATCTTGCTCAAACTCCTGTGATCTCTATGGCAAAGCAGTTGAGGATACCATGCATGCACTATGGGAGTGTGAGGCGGTGAGGATGGTTTGGTGTAGGGATTTTGGCTAGATAAATAGGTTCCAAGCTTCCCAGGGGTCATTCTCGGATCCGATGGGATTACTTCTCTCAAAGTTCAGGACACCTGATATTTTTGCCACAACAGCTTGGTTTCTTTGGTCTCACTGAAATAAAACCAGATGAAGGAGCAAACCCAATCGATTGAGAGAATCAAGGATTCGGTCTAGAGTTATCTGCAGAATTTCAAGGCTAGCCATGCTTCCAATTAGGAAAATAGTTTGGGTAGGGTGAATACAAGACAAACTTTGATGATGCTATTTTTGATGAAAGCAATGAGGCTGGGATTGGAATTGTAGTCAGGAATACCCGGGGCAAGATGCTGGCTGCTCTATTGGGAAAAAATTCAAAAACCTCCTTCTGTGGAGATTTCAGAGGTGTTAGCTGCAAGACAGGCTGTGAAGTTTGTTCAGGAAATTGGATTACATTAATCCAAATTTGAAGGTGACTCGGAGATTGTCATTAACATGTTAAAGAAGGGAGGTATGCTGTCACCTTCCTTTGGTCACCTAGTAAAAAATATTTTATCTTCTATTAGCTCTTTAAGGAGTTTTTCTTTCTCTCATACTGTTAGACAAAGTAATGTTGTTGCACATGCTTTAACCTAGAGAGCAAAGCTTTCTTTTCCTTTGTTTGTCTGGATGGAGTTTGTTCCACTGGATTTGGATGATGCTATTGCGGCTGACTTTCAAGCTTGCTGATAATATTCAGATGACTTTCTTCTCAAAATAATAATAATAACAATAATAATAATAATGAAGGTGGTTTGAGTTTCACAAAATTTTGGGTATACAACCTAGCTAGCCTTTGTAAATTAGCCTGGTGGTTATTATCTAGAAAAAATTGTTTGTGTCAATGTTTTAAAGGCCAAATATAAGGTAAGACACTATTAGCTAAACCATTGCTCTTCAAGTAAATTCTCTCCAGTCTGGAAAAGCTTGTTAGGTGTTAAACATCTCATCTCAAAGGCTGCTAGTGTTCTTTCGCCGTGCATAGCGTAAGAAAGAGAGTGCAATAAGAATATGGGATGATCTGTGGGTTCCAGATGTTCAAGGATTTATTCTTATCCCAAAGAGGGGAGCTGATCTGAATGGAATTCTGCTTACCTCTCAGTTTTTAAATTCTGAACATTTGGATTGGGATATTCACAAATTAAAGTTGTGGTTTGAGGACTCCATTATCTATCTAATTTTGAAAATTCCAATCTCTCTAGTTGCTGGTGTGGATCGCTGGGTTTGGACTCCTTCAAGTTCTGGGGCTTTGTTAGTTAAATCATCCTATTGGATTTGCAAGGAGGAGGCACATCATAATAATGATTCTCTAGAGCTATATTTGGAAAGCCAATTTGCATGAGAGGCATAAAATGTTGATATGGAGGATTGCAGCAATGTTTTGCCTACCAATGCCAATCTTGGTAAGTTCTTTGAAATTGGTGATGATATTTGTCCTTCTTGCAAATCAAAAGTTGAGTCCTCAATTTATCTTTTTGCTCTCTGTCCAGTTGCAAAACCAGTTTGGTTCAATAGTAAATGGCGGTTAAAAATGGATTCATTTGGTTTCTCCTTGACAATGGACCTTATTCAATTCTTATTTCCCTTCCTTTTACAAATGTTTCGAGCCAAAAGGACGAGTTCATAATGTTTGGAGCCATCCTGTGTGATGGAATTTGGAAGTTGAGGAATCAAGTGCAATTTGAAGATCTTTCTGTGAGTTTTGATGAATTAGTTTCCAAAATTTGGAGGTCTTTTGTTGAGTTCAAAATCTTAGAGTTACTAATGGGCCTCCTATGAGTCTTAGTCCTTCAAAGCAGAGCTGGTCCCCCAAGCCGTTTTTCTGTTAAACTCAATGTGGATGCAGCAGTTGGATCTAAATTCTCATCCATAGATATGGTAGCGAGAGACTGGTGATGAGAGTTGGTTTTTTCTTGCTCTCATAAAGCGAATACCATCCTCCCTCTCCAAGCTGAAGCTGAAGAAATTAAAATGGCACTGTCTTTGGTTCCTAAGATAGAAGTGGAGATTATTCTTATTGAGGAACGAACTCTACCCACTAGGCTACTACTATGTTAAAAGTCAGAACTTCTTACTTATATGCCGTCGCAGTGAATTGGCAAATGGCAAGTTATAGTTTCAGGTTCAGGTTGAGTCATCTTGAAATCTGGTTGAAAGTTGAAACACATTTTTCTTTTTTAAGCCCAAAATGTATGCATGATAAAAGCAAGTGTTGCAATAAATTTGGCTTTCTGACTACGAAGTACCTGCACAGATACGGGTGCGGGTACGTGTACTTGTACAGTGTGGCGACACGACAATTTTGGAAACAGTAAGACACAGGTGCAGAAAAGATACGCATATTAATTAATTATTAATTTTTTTTTCTATATATTGTTTAACATTTTTTTATATATATCAATTTAAGAGTAATAGTAGATAATAAAATAAATACATATTAATATTATTATTTAGTATTACTAATTACTATTACATAGCCAAGTGATATAAATTAATGAATTTAATATAGTGGTTTAAAAAGAAAATCATAATAAAGGAGAATAGATATTTATTTATTTTTAAATTAAATTAGGGTTATTTTGTAAATAATGAATATGTTTGGATATTTAGGGCCCATTTGGTATAGGAGTTTGAGTAGTGTTGTTTGTATTTTTTTGAAATACGTGTGGGTGAAAAAGTGTGTGAAAATGTGTGTAATGTTGTTTAAAAACTGAAAATATGCGTTTAAGATGCTCTACCAAACGGGGCCTTATATTCATGAAGTTTCTATAGGAAGTAGGAACCTCTACTCCTAAGCCCACCAACTACCCACGTGCTCCTCATTTTCATTTCCAACCTCACAAAAGTTCCAGGTGCTTTCACTCCCCTATTTTTCATTTCCAGCCTCCTAAAAGTTCTACTTTATTTCTCTAAGAAGTTTCAAAGACACAAATTGTTAGGGACAATAAACAAAGTAATAATAGAAGAATAAGGTTAACACAAAAGATAAACAAAAAATAGATAATTTGGAGGTACAAAACTGTTATCTGTAGACAATAATTGCCCCCACACTCTTGTTGCTAAAAGGTTACTACAAACTTGTCACCAAGATACAACTAAGTTGTTGGGTTTTACAGATAGTAATTTTGGAGAATGACCACATGATTTATTGTATTTTTTTTCTAACTAACTTTTGGGAGGGAAATGATATGATTTCAAGGAAACATAAACCTCTATTTATACTCATAAGATTATATTTCATCAAAAAGCACGTATGGAGAGTTAAAATGTTTCATAAAACTATTTGCAAGGCTTGAAACCTTTTTAAACATTTAGAACAATTACTAGAAAATTCTGCAGAAAATTCAGTTTTACGAGTCTGGATTGATTGAGAGGAATCGAGCATTGATTGAAGACTCTTTTAGATCGATCGAACAGGAATCAATCACCGATCGAAGTAGGTAGAGACTCTAGGATTATTTTCCTTCATCACTTTGATCGATCGAGCAAAATGTTCGACTGATTGAACATTCTGAATTTCGAATTTTACTTAGAAAATTCCAGAACTTGAATTTTCACTTTATGAAATAATATTCTCCAAACTCAAATATTACTATTACAACCTATCCATGTATATACCTATATATACAACACAAATGGCAGCACAACTTCGTTCACCAAGAGGAACAAAACTTGAATCTGTACTTTTTTTTCTTCTTGGTTTTATTCTTCTTCTTCTCTATTTTTTTTTCTTGCAAATTTTTTGGTTTCATTTTTCCAGATCTGAAAGTGCATGCCAACCAAATCTTTTATTTTGGCCATATTAGTCAAAATTCACCAGAACAAGCGAAACAACCTGAAACTTGCTGAAATAGGTTCGTTAGTCTTTTTTTTTTTGCGACAAATACTATATCCACAACATTTTTATAATATTTTCATAACAAATTCTAAGTGGAAGGTTGTTATTGGTTGTTATTATTGGGGCAAAAAAGTAATCTTAGTATTAGGTTCAAATTTGAACCAATAACAACTAATCAATTCTAATTTGTTATGAAAATGTTGTGGACGTAGTACCTAATTTTTTTTTTTCACAAGACGTGTCCCAATCGTAAATGATTATTTTTTATAAAAAAAATGGGAAGGACACGCGCACGCTGTGTCCCGTACGCGTCTGACACTGACACAACTAGCAAATTGCCTTGTTCGTGCTTTCCTGCTTTCTGATTACATTACTTATTTGATATCTTCCACTAATGGTGTTAGTTGCCCAAGTGCATAGCTCTTAATTACATATTACATATACAAACCTCCTCCAAGTCCTTGTATCTAACCAAAAATTGGTCATTTGACGGTTCCCACATTTTTCTTGTGGGTATAGTACCCACTTAAATCTGAGCCATAGATTTTTTTCTTTTTTTTTTTGTTTTAATTTTGGCCGTTTATTTTGTTTTAATGAATACCAGTTACTGGTCATTTTGTATTTAAAAAAAAGAAAAAAAAAAAAGAAAAAAGAAAAATCTGACATATACAATTGTTCTTCTTCTCGCTTGCGTTCTCTCACTTCTCCTTCTAAAACTACGTTCTCCCTCTCTCCCTTGAGTTCCATCTGTGTTGGGTGATTCTCACTTGTGAAGGTTTCTCAAAAACATCAAAATTACTTTGGTATAGTAAATGGTTTTTGCTCATGATCGGACAATTGTAAATCCAAGCTGAGCAAAAAGTTTAGAACTACACACTTGCCCACACACTTTGACACAATTTAGACGTGTGATAAGTAGTGATTGAATTATTTTTTGCTAAGTACCAATGATAGATGATAAATTACCGATTATCCCAAAAACTTAAACTGTTAGAAAATTGTGAATTTAATCACTTAACCATAAGTCTAACAATAGACATGTGTGTAAGTAATGTAACCCACTTACATTTTGACAAACGTGCAAATTGTGTCCAAATATGTAGGTAGGTGTGTCCGAGCTTCGTGGCTATCATTTTTAGGAATTGAGGCCCAGACACAGATTATAAAAGCAAGTCGTTCACTTAAACCAACTGCTCTGCCATGGTGTGGCCGAGACTTGAATTTACGAGACTAGACTTTGTGTTTAGCTATGACCGTGGCTTAGTAATCTACAATGGTATGCCCTCTATAATGTAGGCTATAATACCTAAAATTACAATCACATGCCTTCTATAATGTTGTTGTCTTTAGATAATCTTCAGTTTAATAGATGACTTTCTATTCACATTTTCATAAAACACTTGATTTTTGTGTGACAACGGCATGGATTTGTGTTCAAGTGGAACAATGACCCTACGTAACTATAGGAAGGAATCTCTTAGGTGGGCAAAGATGCTGGCTAGGAGTATTGAAATAGAAACCTCATGGATCTTGTAAAGCCTTGATAATCACTAGACCTAAAGTATGGGAGAAGGGCAATCACTCTTTCTTAATTAAAACCAGCATTCTTAAGTTAAGACTAAAAGAGGTAGGTAGTCTCGGTGATTCTTAAAACTCTGTTATTGCTTCTCCTAGTTTTGGTAAATCCAAAGGATTTTTTTTCTCATTTTTTCATGCCTCCATTGTTGTATGCTTTCCATAGCTTAACCAACAAAATAACAGCTTCACTACTTCTGTTCTTTTTCAAAGTATGCATGAAGGTGAGAGCTGGCTGGCTTATGTATGTCTAAGTTGAGATTAGGCCAAAGCCCGAATACTAGTTTCATTATTCTCATGCGTCAATTTTTGGCTTGAGAAGTTATGTCCATTGGCTAATTAGTCCCATTGTATATGTTCTAGCTCAAAATCATTGAAAAAGCTGTGTATAATGTGTTGAAGCTCAAAACTCCACAAGAAAAAACATCATTCTTTGTCAAGAACCTCTCTATTTTTTATTGTCTTAGAATGCTTGTAGAGTTGTGTGTTAATTATTGTTATATATTATATTGGAAATGATTATGAGTGGGTCTATTTATAAGACCAATGGGAACCACCTCCCTGTATTCGACCCAATTTCTACCCCAATATATTTTAGGTCATTAATCATCACACTTATAAAATAATTATGGAGTTTCTCTCCTTATCAGCATTTTAGGCAATTAATCACTACTCTTATACTCCCCGGAATTTAAACTCTTACAATTAACATCAAACAATAAAAATTTCAACTTGCATTTAATTATTTCCAAAATTTGAATATATTTAACAAACATTTTTTTCCAAAATATAACAATATTTGTATACATAAACATAACATGTTATTTAACATAAACTGCAGTAATAATTGTGTTATGATCTTCTTTATAAAGAGATTCGATTTGGAACCATTATATGTCCAAGATCTAATATTGAAATAACTTCAAAGGTTTGCCTTGACTTTTTTCATATTAACAAAAAATTCAATTTATAGTTTAAATAATGTTGTAGAGGAATTTTGACGACAATTCAATTTCGAAATTGAATTATATCAATTCTTTTATTTACTGACAGAGTACAGTCCGCGTGAGGCATTGCTTTTCGTGTTTTCATTCATGTACATAAAAAGTGTAAACTTGTTAATTTTAAACCTCTGCCTACTGCAGATAAATAAATTTTGGTCCTCTTTAAAATAAACATTTTTAATTTATACTCTCTCTCTCTCTCCACGTAATGTGCTAATCTATATATTACTAAAAGCTGAAGCGTGACATTTATTACTGTTGAGCTTTTGTTGCGCCACGTCATTGCCACGTCATTCGCCACATAATTATTAATTATTATTTATTCTTATTTTATTTACAAATATATATATATATATATAAATAAATTATTGACTTTATATATTCATCTTTGTCGGTTTTAACATCTGTATATATTTCTTTTTTATTTCCAATTTTCCTATAATTTTTTTTACATTCACTTATTTTTTAAATATTTACACTTTCTTCAACCTTTCTTCTTCTCTTACCTTTTCATCTCCCCACTACCCTCTACTTTAATATCGTTATTTATCTTTCCCTTCATCTTTCTTTATTTGTCTCTTCTTATCCCTTCTCTCTTACTATTTGTCACTCTTTTCCAATATTCTTTGCATAGTTTACTCTCACAAAAAGTCTCTCTCTCTCTCTCTCTCTCTCTCTCTCAATGTTTTGGTGAATTTTTATTTTTTTTCCATCTCCACTTTAGGTTGATAAATTTTTGTGTTTTTAAGAACTCTAATTTAGCTTGATACAATTTAGTTTGGTGTTTTAAGTTATTATTATTATTATTTTGCTCTTTGATTGTTAAATTTTATTCGATTACATTATAAAAAATTAAAGATAGTAGATAAAAATAAAATAGTATTCCATTACATAGCATAATTTGGATAATTTAGTGTTTATTGTTATATCTTATAATTTTTCTTATTTTTTCTTCTCTTCAATTTTACTCAATATTGAAATTCAACCACATCCTCCTTATCATTAAATTATTTATATTTTCTCTCTCTTTTTGTTTTAAAAAATAAAAAATGTAATATTTTACTTAAATTCAAATAAAAGAAAATTATGCTTATCAAATTGTGCTTATTTTTTTTAACATTTATACTTTCTCCAACCTTTCTCCATCTCTTTACCTTTTCATCTCTCCAAACATTCTACCTTGATATCACTCTTCCTCTTTCCTTTTATCTTCCTTTATTTTGTTTCTTTTTGTTATCATCCTCTTAGTATAAATTTTTCATTCACTCTTCCATTATTTAAATAATTTTCTCTCACAAAAAAGTGGTTATTTCCCACTCTTTCTCCCTCAATTTTTTGGTGGATTTTTATTTTTATTTTTCTTGCATCTCTATTTTAGCTTGATAAAGTTTTGTATTCTTTAGAACTCTATTTTGGTTGATGGGATTTAGTTTTGTGTTTTAAGTTTTATTTTTTTATTTTTTTTTTATGACTTTGATTGTTAAATATTATCATATTGCATTATAAATAATTAAAAATAGTATATAAGAATGTACTATTATTATATTACATAGAATTATTTGGGTAAGTTAGTGTTTATTGTTATGTATTTTATTTTTATTTTTTTCTCATATCATTTTATTTAACATTTAAATTCAACCACATCCCCCATTATATCATTAAATTATTTATATTTCCACTACTTTTTTATTTTAAAAAATTTTAAATATAATATTTTGCCTAAATTAAATAAATAAAATTGTCCACATTAAGTGGAGTAATGCTAGGGAAACACTCATTCTCACACGCAATGCATTAAAGGAAGAATGAAATACAAAACAAATCAAGTTAGAAACACAAAATTAAAATAAAATAAAATTAAACTAATAATGCATATTTAATGTCATAGAATCATCAGCAAATTTTGGAAAACGATAAGTTGCCAATGGAGAGAGAGATGGTATAGAAAAAAACCAATAAAAAGTAATAAAGAGTAGATAAAGAAAAAAAACCAAACGTCAATTAGTAATAATTGATTGGAAAACAAAGTGGTTGTAAGGAGAAGTAAAAAATAAAATAGAGATTTCTGTGTGGAGAACATTAAAAACTTTACAATGTAGTAACATAAATGGTTAAATTCACTTAAAAAATTAAATCAACAATCAACAATTAAATACAATCATAGTACTAAATTTAAATTTAAAACTAATCAAACTCTAATTATGGAAACCATATTAATCATAACTAAAAAAGAGATGTTCTCTGATAGTAGTAGAAATTACATAAAATATAAAGTTAGAAAATTTAAAAATCCATTTTTTGACATTTCATTTAACCTTATTTATATAATATATATATATATATATATATATATATATATATATATATATATATATATATATATATATATCTAATGAATGATGCTACCTCTCATTTATCGTCTTTGTTATGCAATTCATCAGTTAGTAAATATATGATAATGGTAAGAAGCGTTACAAATGAGATTACTAAAAAAAAATATAAAATTAATTAGCCACTATCATTATGGAGTAGTAATCTATAATTTTACGCATCCAAAAAAATGGAATATATAAAGTTTTCTTAAAAGTATGTGTAAAAATTCACTATATATGTGTGTGTGCGTGTGTGTGTGTAAAGGTAAAAAAAATGTATATTTAAGGTTTTTATTAACTTAAAAACTAATGAAAAACCAATGGTTAATAACTAAAATTATAGTATTAATAAAATATTTAATGAGACCATCCTAAAAAAATTATCACGCGCAACGTGCGGGTATGCAACTAGTTTTAGTATAAAAATAAAGAGTTTCTTTCTAGTTTTATTAAACTTTAATTTTAAATCTATATTAAATGTTGAGAGTTTGAATTTTACTACTTGCCCAATTTTATATAATGAAATCATTACCAAATACGCTATTATTAACCTCTAATTGCATTATTTATATCATCTTGGTCGATTAAGAAAGTAAAAAAAAGACTCAATTTCATTGGTATTGATTTTCAAAAAAAAAAACATGAACTTAAAAGATATTTACATTTTCTCTTTTGTGTGTGTAGCATATTATATGCACAATAGCTTGGAATATATTAAAATATGTATATGGAGTGAACAATAAAAAAAAGGGGAAAAAGTTTAACTACAAAACTAATTGTAACCTAAGGCTACAAACTGCTCTAATAAACTGACATGTGTAAAATATGGCATGTGTATTGCACATGAGTACTTAAGTAAACTTAATCCAACTAACCCTAGTTAACTACACCACCTATTAAAAAAAAATACTAAAAAACTAAAACCCTTATATGTATTCTCTCTCTCTGACTTCACTGTAAACCTAGAAAGGCAGAAACCTAATCCGTCTTCTCTGTAACCCAGAAACCCAATCCCTTTCTAATAACTGAACATAGGTACATAAAACTACAGAAGACTAGACTCTAGTGCAAACTTATTTTCAAGAGCATCAACAGAACCATGGAAAGGGCTATTAAAGGTGCTAACTTGTTTACAAATGAGGGAAGAAAATGAAATCATATGGATAGAATATTACAATCAAGTGCAAAAGCCAAGAAATTCCCTCTCAGATTGGTTGATCTTCGGGCACGAATTGATCTTTGATCCACATGTAAATTGGGACAAGAACATAGTATGTTGATGCCATGACACCCAAAATGAAGCACCAGAGGAACACAAATGGATTTATGGGCTTTCTTATGGAATTTTGTAGTCACCATTCTACAACTATTATTATCGAAGGAAGATTGTTTGTGTCATGACTTCAGATCAGCCCTGAAATTGTTTCAACATTAGTGCTTGTGGTGGTGGAAATAGAAGAAAAGAGACAATGGCACTGAAACCCTGACGGTGAAGAATGTCTATGTAGTTTGTTTGTTAAATCCTCCCTCACACGTGGAATTGCTTTCAAGAATTCCAATAAAATTTCAAATCAGTATTAAAATAATCGGATTCTATGGCATACTCGTTGTTGTGACCAAACTAATTCAATTACAAGCTTCAACCCATCAAATATAATCACCACCTTAAGAAAAGTGTAGAACCTACAACCAACCAATCAAAGATTTTGATGAGGTACAAACAATAGTTCATTTTAAAGGTATGGAAATCAGTGCTTTGGTTTAATAATTCTTACAGAAAATCCCTCTTCTCTAATGATTGCACAATAGTAAGTCTCTTCTATTTAAAATTTATGGATTGGGGTGACCGGAGGTGGAGGGAGAAGAGGGATTGGGGTGACCTATGGTGAGAAGTTGAAAGAGAGAGGGATTGGGTTTCTGGGCTATAGAGAAGAGGGATTGGGTTTTTGCCTTTCTGGGTTTACAGTGAAGTCAGAGAGAGAGAGAGAAAGAGATAGAGAGAGAATATGTACAAGGGTTTAAGTTTTTATTTTTTATTTTTTTAATAAGTGGTGTAGTTAAAGGGTTAGTTGTGTTAAGTTTACTTAAGTAATCATGTGCAATGCACATGCCATTTTTTACACATGTCAGTTTATTAGAGTAGTTTGTAGCCTTAGGCTACAACTGGTTTTGTAGCTAAACTTTGTCCTAAAAAAAATTGTTCAATAGCTTGCATGTGCTAAAAGTTACAAGTTTATTTTTAACAACATGTTAATGTATACAATTATGTTTATGATTTGAAAAAATGTTTGTTAAAATATTAAATTTTTTGCAAATAATTAAATGCAAGCTGATACACTTATTGTTTGAGGTTACTTGTAAGGGTTTAAATTTAGTGGAGTATAAGTTGAATATTATTTTTTGTAATATTTGCGTCAATTTCTATAAATTGTAGTTAATAATTTTTTATTGAATTATCCTTTAAAAAAAAAAATTGATGTATTGAGTATGCATTACGGATTAAGAGATGTAGATAACAAATTTTGTCTACACCCATGTTTTGAAAAAAAGAAAATTTGAGTGTTAAATTATAGGTTTACATGGTTTTAATGGCAATTCCTAATTTTTTGTTGATTTTAATTTTTTTTTATTGGATTTACCAAATTTAGGTGAGCTTTAATAACTAAGGTGATAAAAATGATCGCAACATGCACGACTACCGTTTAAATTACAAACTCAGCCACATATAATGGCATTATCGTCAATCCAGTACCGATACCAATGCGAATGTGAGCCTTCCTCCAATAAGCATCTGATGATTCGCTAATAATATCGACAATTTTCTCCAATGGTCATTCACTTGCCCTAAATGTTGAACCAATAATCATAGCAATTGCTATATACAACCATTATATCAACAACCCAAAAACAAATTTGTATTATTTATCACCTTATTTTCGTTTAGACTTCTAAACTTTATTATGATGGAAATTTTCTTTAATTTTGGGCCAACTAGTTAATTGTCTTTATTTTTTATGCAAAATATATTGACTACTTGCCAAGTGTTTATAAGCCTATCTAATTCATCGATCAAGAATTTTGGCAGGATTTGGAACAACTAAGTTACAAACACATATTAAGAATATTATATTAAAAAAAAAAACTTAAAATTTAACTTCTCATATAACAATTAGTATTTCATTGGCACTAATAGTTTTTGAATTGTAAACATTAACACCATGACTTTGTTTCTTCTTTTTTTTCTTCTTTTTTTTTTTTTATTTTTTTTAATTTTTTACATTTTAGAATTAGAATAATATTTAATACTAAATTGCATTAGTATTGGTTTCTTTATAAAAAGACTGAATTTAATTTTCTTTTTTTCTATGTATAGCACAGTACGAAATAATATGTCCATGAAATGAACTTAAAAAAAAATATTTTTTTAATAACTTGCATGTTACAAGTGTAAGTTAAACAACATGTTTATGTGTACGCATATGTATATGTTTAGAAAAGGTTTGTAAATGTTCATCACTTTATGCTGTTTTCATTCACTTTATGTTGATTAAGCTTCATTACTTGAAATCAATATGATTAACGAAAACTAGTTTATATTTTACGAGTACTGTTATTGCTTTGAACTGTTATCTTATATATCTCCACTTAAGATAAGCTAGGCTTAATTGATGTTAGAAAGGAAACACATATTGTAGTAGAGAGATCCTTGCAATTTCCAAAAAAGCCTATGTGAGGTTCTAGTGGAATTCGAAAACAGGGTAGAAACATTTTTGGACTCTTATTGCTTGGTCTATTCTTTGTAGATATAAGAAGTTTGGTGGTTTGGGTTTCAGAATATTTTGAGAATTCAACCAAGGTATCCTTTCTAAATTACCCTGGAGGTTGTTATTTGGAAAAAAAATTGTACGTGTGTCAATGTTTTAAGAGAAATGATTTGTCCACAACATTTTCACAACATTTTTACAATAAATCTTAAGTGGCAGGTTATTACTGGTTTTTATTGTTAGGGCAAAAAAGTAATCTTAGTGTTAAGTTCAAATTTGAACCAATAACAACTAACCATTTATGATATTTCTCATATTTTAAATGCCAAATATAAGGTAAGACACAATTAGCTAAACCATTGCTATAAGGTAAGAAAATCTGTCATCGGCACAATCTGAGGAGCTATGTTATAATGTCAAGTTGATGATCAAGGTTACAAGAGTTCAAAGGATTATTACAAAGATTTCTTGGTTTTTCCTCCCCTTTTCTTTTGGCCACCTTTCCATGTTATATACTATAATTTTGGTATCATCCCCACCATACACATGTAGGTTAGGTTCTAGGAACTCCTTCTTGTCCCATCCAACACCTCCCAGAACCCTCAATTAGCAGCTGTAAGAGTGCTTCACCACTGTTCAGGTATCACCTCCACATTAATGCGGCCAGAGAGTTAGCTGGGATGCATTTAATGCGGAGGTAGCAGCTTTTGCAAATTTTTGTTGCCTCCCTCTACTCTTCTCTTATCCAATGCCTGACTTCTAACCGTGATGCAATCTTGAAGGATGTTCAGGATGATAGGACATTCCTACTGACCTCGGATCTATATTTCCGATATGACTTTTCTCCTCGGACATACTTTGGACTATCATATACAATCCTTATTTCTTCTTCTTCTACCATTCCCATAATAACTTTATTTGACCATCCTCGGACTAGTAGACATCCTCGGACTGGGTCATAGGCCCAATACATACAGTTTTAACAGTACCTTCTAGCTAACTGGCCCCCACAATAGCCCCTCAAAATCTTGTTTTTCGACTCCTTGAGAGGAAAGAAAGATTTTGATATCCTCAGCCTATCCCGTTTACGGTTATACCCTGTTTACCCGAACTCCCAAATGCCTTTTTACCTGCTCAAGGCACGCTCCTGACGCTTCGGCGTCCAGAGCGTGCCATTATTAAATTTTGGCAGCACTCTTGTCCCCTACGTTCAACAGCAGGATGCAAATCCAACGGTAGAGGATTTCCTGGGTTTACGAGCGGGAATTTTCCCGCTTGTAACTTCTGTGCCACTATAAATAGCTTTTCAAATCAATTCCCTTTCCTACTTTCAACAATCACACAGTCCTAGAGCTCATACACTGAACCTATCACTCTCTCTCACTTCCCTGTGCGTCTACAAATATTAAAAATTTGTCCGAGGACCTTCTTTTCAAACCTGTAAGTTTCCTTGAACCCTCTTAGTTTTCATTTCAAACTTGTTAATTTCTCTTCAAAACTTCTTAGAAAATGGGTAAGTTCAAGCGTTTAGTTGAATCTGAGGAGGATAGAGAAAAGTTTAGGGCTAAGTACAAGATCCCACCAACAGTGGGCATGAGATATGCTGCCCAAGGGGAATGGGTAGATGCTAGGAAAGAAGGAGAGGTGGTCATCCCAATGATCGCCTTCATAGAAGGGGGGATGACCATTCCTATGGGTAATATCACGAGGAACTATCTTAGGTTCTTTAGACTATCTCCCACACAATGCGCCCCAAATATGTTCAGGATATTAGGAGGAATAGAAGTCCTAAATGAGAGAATGAACTTGAATTTGACCCACCATGATGTGAACTGGGTATACAACCTACACCATTTGACAGGGCAGGGATATTACCTTAAGTCAAGGTATCCTGAAGTAAGGTTAATCCAATGCCTCCCTACATCAAACAAAGGGCTAAAGGAAGATTTTTTAATCTTTTCTGGGGCATGGCATGATGGCCTACCCTGTCCGACTAAGGAGGGAACACCAGGTGGGGGTCTAGTCGTAAATTTACATACCTCGGCTTATATTTCCCTTTTATTTCACATTATTTCTGCTTCTGACAAATTTTCCTTCTGTTTTAATGATTTTTCAAACAGACGTTCTATCATACCTCGGCTCAACTTAGTCAACAGAGAGAGCCTAGATAGAATTCTACAATCTGAGGTGTTCATAAACGAAGTTGACGGTCAATTACGAGCAGTGCACGTAATCCTTGGATACAGACCTATTTCCTTTGCATTCCAAGCTCCCAAGCGTGTGATAAAAGCCAACGATCCCCGTCTCGCCCGTATTAGTGTGGCCTACGAAGGATTCGTCGTTCCCGAGGGCATTCCAATTCCCAAGGGTACACCCTTTACTCAACCACTCTTTGTGGCCATCCCTTCAGTAGGAGCATCCTCATCCCAACCCGTTCTTAAGGAAGAGGAGGAAGAAAAAGAAGAAGAAGAAGAAGAAAACCAAGAGGGAATTGTAGATTTATTAGACTCCTCGGACGAATTTGAGGTGTTCAACCGATCTCTATCCCTCGAGAGTACATCGGCTGACCTTGACTACCAGCAACAAATAGACGTCAGCACTTTGGACGAGATAGGTATCCAAACGAAAGCCAAAAGAGTTTTGCTAGACTTAATAGAGTCCCAGCCCAGAAAAGATGTACCGGGGAAATCTACTCAGCCCAAACTTCCCCCTCCTCCTCCCAAATCTCCTCTTCCTCCTCCTCAGCCGTCTTTGCCATCTAGACTTGAACCTGCTGATCCGAAGAGAAAAAGAGAGTAGAAAGGCAAGGAGGTAGTGGAGGCAGGGAGATCTCGCCCTCTGCCTGAAGATGAAACCCAGCGAGCTGTAAAGCAGCAAAAGACTGGCCAAACATGGCAAAGAGGCCTGGAGAGAGGAGATAATCAGCCACCTGAGCCTCAGGTCTAGCTTCCAGCTCCGATGCTCAATGGTGAACCCTTGAAGGATAATGCATCCATCAGGGATTTCTATGGAGGTGCTGGATGCCATGTGGCCTCGGCTTTGGAGGAGGCTTTATTACTTCCCACTGATATGGCCGAGCTACGGTCTATTAGGAAGAATGAGGTTTTCCTTAACCTTAAAAGATATCTAGGCATGGTATGATGCTATTCCCTTTTTTGTTTTTATATATCTTTATTGCTATTTATAAGGTTACTAACCCTTTTCTTTCAGGCTGTCCAAGCTACTTTCAGGGTTAAGGAGATAACCACTTCCTGCTATCGGTAGTTGGAAGACGAGAGGACTAGGCGCGTAGTAGCTGTGGAGGCGCTCAACATCGCCGATCAGTCCAATAAAGATGTAAGGAATAAACTGACTGAGGAGGAAAGGGCCAGAAAAAGTGTTGAATCGGCTTTGGAGAGCGCTCAGAGGCAGGCCAAGGATCAGAGGCAGCTCCTCCGTGATGCCAAGGAACAGTTGGCTTCTTCAAAAGAGCAAATAGCTACCCTCTGGAAGAAATTAGAAGAAGCCCAAAAGCTTAAAGATTAAGCCGAGAGGTTGAAAAATGAGGCTAAAAAGGCAAAAATGGAGGTCGAGAAGGCTCGAGATGAAGTTGAGTAGCATGGTTACGACGTCGGCGTAGCCGAGACCGAGGAAACCCTTAGGGCAGAGGTCCCTGCCTTGTGTTGAACCTATTGTGCTCAGACTTGGGATGAAGCCCTCAATCGAGCTAGGGTTGAGGCTTCTTCTGAGCTAAGAAGACCAAAAAACATCTACTACCCATCAGCCATACGAGCCTCGGACCTTCCTTCCACTCAAGGTGAAACAGCCTCTACAGTTGCTGGCCCAATTGAAGAAACACAGCCTCAGGATCCTCTTCCTCCCATTCAGTAGGAGCAAGCAAAAGAATTTGAAGCTCCCAAGGAAATCTCCTTGGATAAGGCTGCAGAGGTTCCAAGAGATGGGGCAGCCTCCCAAGGTTTTGAACAGGCCCTAGCTTCAGTTACCATGCCTGCCGAGAAGGCCCCCAAAGGGAAAGAAAAAGTGATTCCTACTGAAGCAGCTTAACAAGCTAGCAAAACCTCCAAGGATAAGTTTCAGATAAAATTGAAACCATAAATCATCATTTTTGTAATGTAGTTACAATTTCTATAATGAAATTTTCTTTTTTCTAAGATATGTTTTAATGAAATATGCATTTTACTTTCTCAAATTTGTATGGGTTATTTTCTTCATTTATGTAATTTTCATTTTGACTGTTCTCTGTTTGAACATAACCATATGCCATAAAAGTGCAAAGTTGCTCACACACGGGGAAACAAAGTTTATACATATTTTTAATTGGCAATCGGAGTGGATCAAAACTATTAAATCCGTAGTACTATTAAGACATACTTTGAATCTATCAATTCTAAAAAGTTTTCTAACTTTAAGAAAATATTCAAACATTTGACCAAACAACAGCCAAGTCCAGGGCACCTTAAAATGCTTTAAGTGATGCTCATGGGCTTATTTTAGTTTACATCTTTGCTGGGTGATAACAAGCCTTGTGATCCAAAAGAGGAAATCAGAAGTTTGCTTCTTTTAAATGCTTGAGTTAATGTTTGATTAACACTTTAATAGGTGCCATAGTGTATTAATTTCCACTGAGTTTATGGTCCGAAGAACCTAATATGACTCAGTTTTTGTTTAATACTTCAATAGATATCAAAGGATATTAATTTCCACTAAGTCTGTGGTCTGAGGAACCTGACATGACTTAGTTTCTGTCTAATACTTCAATAGATGTCAGAGGGTATTAATTTCCACTAAGTCTGTAGTCCGAGGAACCTGACATGACTTAGTTTCTATTTAATACTTCAATAGATGTCAAAGGGTATTAATTTCCACTAAGTCTGTGGTCTGAGGAACCTGATATGACTTAGTTTCTGTTTAATACTTCAATAGATGTCAAAGTGTATTAATTTCCACTAAGTCTATGGTCCGAGGAACCTGGCATGACTTAGTTTCTGTTTAATACTTCAATAGATAGGGAAACACATGATACATGATTGGAATGAATCAAAAAGGAACTAAACAGGACTGTTTTTATTAATAGTAATACCTCTTTAGGTTGTTTACATTCCAAGGATGGAGTACAGTTTTTTCATCTAGATCTTCCAAATAGTACACACCTATTCCTGCCACCGAAGTGATGCGATACGATCCTTCCCAATTAGGCCCTAATTTTCCCCAAGCTGGATTCTCGGTAGTACCCAAAACTTTTCTTAATACCAAATCTCCTGGGGCTAACGGCCTTAGCTTTACATTGGTATCATAACCTTGCTTGAGCTTGTGCTGGTAGTAGGCCAGTTAGACCATCGCATTCTTTCTTTGTTCTTCAATCAAATCTAGGCTCTTTTCTAGAGCTCATCATTGCCATCTGAAGTGAATGCATTTGCTCTCAACGTTGGGAAACCAGTTTCCAAAGGAATTACTACCTCGTCCCCATACGTCATTGAGAAGGGGGTCTCTCCTATTGATCGGTGAGGTGTTGTTCGATACGTCCAAAGGACATGTGGTAATTCCTCCGCCCATCTTCCCTTGGCATCGTCCAACCTCTTTTTAAGTCCATTCACTATAACCTTGTTGACAGCTTTAGCTTGCCCATTTCCTTGTGGATAGGCTGGAGTGGAGTATCTATTCTTTATCCCCAGATTACAACAGTACTTCCTGAAAGCTTTGCTATCAAATTGAAGGCCATTGTCCGAGATGAGAGTATGGGGAACCCCGAATCGAGTAATGATATTCTTCCAGATAAACCTCTTGACATCCACATCTTTGATATTAGCCAAAAGTTCAGCTTCGACCCATTTGGTGAAATAGTCGGTGCCGACCAGCAGATACTTTTTATTTCCTACTGCCTTAGGGAAAGGACCTATAATATCCAAGCCCCACTGAGCAAAAGGCCAAGGGCTAGAAAGAGGATTAAGAACTCCTCCGAGCTGATGAATGTTCAGCGCGAATCTTTGACACTGATCACATTTTTTAACATACTCTTGTGCTTCTTTTTGCATGCCTGGCCACCAGTATCCTTGGGTAATGGCTCGGTGAGATAAAGATCTTTCTTCTGTGTGACTTCCACAAATTCCTTCATGTAGTTCTTCCAGGAGTAATTCGGATGCCTCGGGATGTACACAAAGCAGATATGGTCCAGAAAAAGAGCGTTTGTATAACTTTTTGTCCTCGAATAGCCAAAATCGAGGCGCTTTCCTTCACACTTTCTCAGCTTCTGACTTCTCCTCAGGCAATATGTCCTTTTCAAGGAATAACAGTATGGGATCCATCCAGCTCGGCCCTACCCTGATTTGATGGACTTGGAGCAAGTCTCTCTTTATTGGGGTAGGAGTGCATAGGTCTTCAACAAGTATTACTCGAGGCAAATCCTGTGCCGAGGAAGTGGCAAAGGTAGCCAGGGAATCTGCATGGGTATTTCCATTTCTAGGAACATGCGATAAGTCGAAAGATTCAAATTCTGTTTGTATGCGCCTGACTTGACCCAAATATTCCTGCATTCTGGCATCCCGAGCTTCCAATTCCCCCTTTACCTGGCCTACCACCAGTCTTGAATCTGAAAACATTTCTACTACTTTTCCACCCATTTTCTGGACCATCGCCATTCCCATCAACAAAGCTTCATATTCTGCTTCATTTTTTGTAGCCGAGAAACCCAACCTCAATGATTTTTCAATGGTGATCTTCTCAGGAGATACCAGAACCAGCCCCACTCCTGATCCCCGCTGGTTTGCTGCTCCATCCACATATACTTTCCAAGGTGATGGGTCTTGTGTGGAGATCAGGCCAACCGATTTTTCATCCATGCCATGCCGCTTTACCTCTATTTCTTTAGGAAGTAAAGCAAACTCGGCTACCAGGTCTGCGACGACTTGGCCTTTTACAGAGGTCCGAGGCATATACTTGATATCAAAAGCCCCTAGAATCGTGCCCCATTTGGCAATCCTCTCGGTATAATCTGCGCTTCGAAGTATTGACTTGAGCGGAAACTGAGTTAGGACAACCACGGTGTGTGTCTGGAAGTAATGGGGAAGTTTTCGTGTAGCATGCACTACCGCCAAGATGGCCTTCTCCAATGGTAAATAACGCACCTCGGCTTCATGAAATAACTTGCTCACATAATAGACTGGTCGTTGTATGCCACCGTCTACTCGTATCAAAACAAAACTTACCGCATGAGAGGCTACCACCAAGTAAGCAAACAAAACCTCATCCACCTCAGGATTGGACATGATGGGTGGTCGAGATAGGTACTCTTTAAGTCGTTGAAATGCTACAGCACACTCCTCGATCCATTCAAATCCTTTCCATTTATGCAGCAAAAGGAAGAAGGGTCTGCACCTATCTACTGACCTGGATATAAATCGATTCAAAGCAGTAGTCATCTCGGTCAGTTTCTGGACCTCCTTGGGATTCCGAGGTGGTTGCAAGCTGTTAGTGGCCTTAATCTGATCAGGGTTCACCTTAATTCCCCTATGAGTCACCATGTAGCCCAAAAACCTACCCGAGCCTACACCAAACGAACACTTGGAAGCATTCAGACACAACTTATGCTTCCTCAGAATTTCAAAAATATTCGTGAGGTCTTCCAAATGCTCAGACACCACCTTGCTCTTTACAACCATATCATCAATATAAACTTCAATGCTCCTGCCCAACTGTGGTTCGAACATTTTAGTCATCATCCATTGATAAGTAGACCCTGTATTTTTCAAACCAAAGGGCATCACTTTGTAATAATAGTTTCCAGTGGGAGTGACAAAAGCTGTCTTTTCCTGATCGTCCAGTGCTAGTGGTATCTGGTGATATCTTTGAAAGGCATCCAAGAAACTCATCCGAGGATGGCTTACCGTCGCATCCACCAACTGATCTATCCGAGGCATAGGGAAAGGGTCTTTTGGACAAGCCTTATTGAGATATGTGAAGTCCACACAAACACGCCATTTCCCATTTTTCTTTTTCACCACCACCGTGTTAGCTAGCCACTGAGGATAGAAAACTTCCTTTATAGCCCCTGCTTGTTTGAGCTTTGTTACCTCATTTCTGACAGCCTCGGCGTGCTCTTTGGACGGATGCCGAGGTGGCTGTCTCTTCGGAGTGATGGAAAGGTTAACATTTAAATGATGACAAATAAAGCTTGGATCTACACCCGGGGCTTCGTACGCGCTTCACGCGAACACTTCAACATTTTTTCTAAGAAATTCAACCAACTGCTCCCTCTCCTGTAGAGGCAGTTGAGCCCCAACCTGAAAGAACTTCTTCGGATCATCGCCAACAATTACCTTTTCTAGATCTTCATATTTCGCTTCATCGGCTGGTTTATTAAAGAGCAACGCCGGAGTTTCTGATTGCTATAAACCATTATCAGCAGTGGCAAAGATCTCGGCCTCAGGCCGATGTTGGATGGCCGCTACCAGGCATTGCCTAGCCGTAGACTGACTTCCTAATATTTCCAAAACCTGGCCTCTAGAGGGATATTTCACCTTTTGGTGAAAAGTGGAGGAGACAACTCCTAGGGTATGGAGCCAGGGTCTGCCCATAATGGCCGTATATGGAGAGAAAGCATTTACAACGATGAAGTCCACCTCCACCACATCCGAGCCAGTCTGCACAGGTAATCTGATCTGACTTTTCGGAATGACCATTTTACCTTCAAAACTCACCAGAGGAGAACTGTAGGCTGTTAAATTCTCAGGTTTCAAATTTAGCCCCTTATATAGGTCAGGATACATTATCTCAGCTCCGCTGCCTTGGTCGATCATCACCCTTTTCACATCATACCCACCAATTCTAAGTGTAACCACCAAAGCATCATCGTGAGGCTATATGGTTCCAAGTTTGTCCTCATCTGAAAAACCTAACACCAATGGGATGCCCATCTTGACTCTCTTCGGCATTGAATCGAATTCCTCAACCGGGTAACGAGATACTGACATTACTCTGGATGGACAAGATCCGGTCCTCCCTGGGGCAACAAATATGACATTTATCGTACCTAGAGGGAGTCTCGAAGAAGCATCTCCCCGAAACTCCGAACCCGTTTGGCTTCCCCTGCCACTAGAATGATGCAAGAGTTGCTTTAATTTCCTTTCCCGGACCAGTTGGTCTAGATGGTCCCACAAGTTTCTGCAATCCTCGGTGGTGTGTCCATGGTCCTGATGATATTGGCAATAAAGGTTTTGATTACGCCTCATAAGATCTCCTGCCATCTTGTTCGGCCATTTAAAGAACGGCTCGTTTTTAATCTTCTCCAGAAACTGTTGTACTGGTTCTCGGAACACAGCATTAACCACCTGGGTGTTTATTGTACCGGTCCGACCTGAAATCTCTCCTCTCCTGAAGGATCACCTTAGCTTTTCCTTTCCCCTACAGTTGGTCTTCTTTTACCCTTCTGTACTTGTCAATCCAATCCATAAGTTGACGCACACTGGTAACAGGCTTACCAGTCAGAGATTTCCTCAAATCATGCTCGGCTGGGAGGCCAACCTTAAAAGTACTAATGGCCACATCATCATAGTCTCCGTCTATTTCGTTAAACATCTCTCAGTACCTATCCGAGTAGGTCTTCAGAGTTTCCCCCTCTCGCATGGACATAGATAATAAAGAACCCAAAGGCCGAGGAACCCTGCTACAAGTGATAAAGCGAGTGCCAAAGGCTCGGGTGAGCTTCTTAAAGGAGTCAACGGAATTCGCTCTTAAACCATTGAACCACCTCATCGCCACGGGGCCTAAACTAGATGGAAATACCTTACACATCAAAGCCTCATCTTTAGAATGAATAGCCATCCTTTGATTGAAGTGACTGACATGTTCCACTGGATCTGTTCGACCATTATAAATGGTGAACGTGGGTTAATGGAATCGCCAAGGAAGACTCGCGCCTTCTATGTTTTGTGTGAAGGGTGACTTAGAAATTTGACTCAACGCCTTATTTATGGCATCGTTTCTCAGGCCTTTGCGAGGCGGGCTCTTGTATCTACGTCTATGATGGTACTCCTCGTCGTAGGAGAAAGACTCGCTGGGCAGAGTTCTGGATCTCCGTCTATAACTAGCACCATCTATTTCCTTGGAGGACAGCTAGGAGTTAGGCGATGAACGTCTTCGCCGTGCATGGCACAATTCCCTCTTCAACTCATCGATTTCACGTTGCATGTCCCTATCGCTCTTTGCATGGGAAACACGGCTCTTCCCTCGAGACTGGCTTTTACTAGTATGAGCTGCGTGCACACTTCCCTCACGATCTCCTCTTCGTTCGAGGCTCAGACACAAATTGCTATGTTGAGACCCCTTTGATTCTGCTTGGTGTAGATTTGCATCCACCTGGTGTGGACTTGTCGCTGCATGGTGTGGACCTGCTTCTTCCATATTAAACGTTGCACCCGAAATACTTTCGAAATAGACCAAGTTCTCCCCATAGATGGCGCCAATTGTAAGGACTGGATTTAGATTGGACCCAATATGGGATTGGGTTTTAGCCTAATGAGCTCAAACAATGAATTTGTAAAGCGTGGGTGAAAGAACTAGTTCTATTTGGTAAGAAAGACAATAACAGTTATTTATCTAAGAGAATCAAACACAAATAAGGTAAGAAAATCTGTCTTCGACACAATCTGAGGAGCTATGTTATAATGTCAAGTTGATGATCAAGGTTACAAGAGTTCAAAGGATTATTACAAAGATTTCTTGGTTTTTCCTCCCCCTTTTCTTTTGGTCACCTTTCCATGTTATATACTATAATTTTGGTATCATCCCCATCATACACGTGTAGGTTAGGTTCTAGGAACTCCTTCTTGTCCCATCCAACACCTCTCAGAACCCTCAATTAGCAGCTGTAAGGCTGCTTCACCACTGTTCAGGTATCATCTCCACATTAATGCAGCCAAAGAGTTAGCTGGGATGCATTTAATACGGAGGTAGCTGCTTTTGCAGATATTTGTTGCCTCCCTCTACTCTTCTCTTATCCAATGCCTGACTTCTAATCGTGATGCAATCTTGAAGGATGTTCAGGATGATAGGACATTCCTACTGACCTCAGATCTATATTTTCGATATGACTTTTCTCCTCGGACATACTTTGGACTATCATATACAATCCTTATTTCTTCTTCTTCTACCATTCCCATAATAACCTTATTTGACCATCCTCAGACTAGTAGACATCCTCAAACTGGGCCATAGGCCCAATACATATAGTTTTAACAGTACCTTCTGTCTAACTGGCCCCCACAAATGTCAAATAACAAATTACATTTTGAATCCAAAAAGAAAACTCTTAAAATTTAGGATTTTTTTTCCCTTCACGTTCATTTTTGTATTCCCTAAAATTTTTAGCATTTTTTAAAACACCCCTATTGTAAAAACTAAAAATAAATAATAAAAAAACTAAGAGAACTCCTATAATTTTGCATTATTTTCCCTCATGTGTGTCTTATTTTTCCTACCTAAACTTTTCTCTATATCACTACACCACTTTCAAGCACACATTCAAAAAAGAAATTACAGTTACTGCTATCTCTAAAGTTTATCCTTTTTATTTGTTTGAAAAAAAAAAAATATATATATATATATATATATATATTTCTAAATTATAATAGATGCAAATATGAAATTTATTCATAAAATTGAATTCAAGTTGAATATTTAGCATATCCAAGTATGTTTTAAACTTTTAATATAAGTTTAGTTCCATTTTGCACTACAACAAAATGTATTTTGGGCAACGAATATTAGTGAGCAAAATTTTTTCGTCACCAAAAATACATTTATAGCAACAAAATCCAATAATAAAAAAAATATAACATTTGGTGACGAAAAATAATTTTCATCGCTATTGTTGATTTGAAATACCTCAAGAAAAGAAAAGAAAAGTACAGTCTCATTCCAAACTACATACCAGACTCCCACAACCACAATCAACTAATTACAAAGCTAAGTTATTATCAAACAAATACAACCAACAAGATTTTTCTAAGTTATATAGAAATTTCGTAAACAACCATAATTTGGAAATCAAGATAATTTTGCGATATCAAACAAACCACAGTGTAAAACAACTATAAAAATGTATAAAAATTTTCCAAACATGGATACCTACGATGAGTGAAGACTGTGAACGTCTTGGAGGTAAAGAGTGAAGATGGTAGTGATGCCAAATACAACGTCAGATCTAGAGTCGTTGCTAGAGCTTTTCGCACACCCACTAGAACCCTTAGATTACATGGTGATTCAGTGAACACCGGACTCTAAATCCTATTTGCTAACATCAAACTCATCCAAATCTAGGACTCCTTCACCAGTAGATGAGGTTGCAAAGAGATCTAGGAAAGATTTGGTGGAAATTTTTTACCTTGAGAGAGAGAGAGAGAGAGAGAGCTGTATTCTTCTTTGTGAAAAATTGGGGGAAAAACTGACAATAAAAGAGAGAGGTTAAGGGGCCATCAATAGTTTTCAGTTTTTAAACAACATTACACGTATTTCCTCACACTTTTTCAGCCACATGTATTTCCAAAAAATGCAAACAACGTTACTAAAACAACGTTACCAAATGGCCCCTAAGGCTTCTCAAAGAAGTTTCAGTTTTCTCAAGATAGCCTAGAGTTTTAGGTTGCAGAACATAGACATTGGACAGAGACATTGAGGGTGACAAATAAGAATCTTAGTTTTAATAGAACTGGATTGTGGAGTTAGGCAAAGACTAAAAGTCTAGAAAGACTTATATCTGTAACTGAATGGGAAAGACTTACATAGTAACATATTTCATAAATTTACAAAGATTGTGGGTGGGAGAAAAGCCATACGTGGGCTCACTTGGATTAAAAAAATATGTAACTTAAGTTTAAAAGTGTTCCATGGTCAGTTTAGAGAGAGTGTTAAAAGAAATCAAAGGAAAGAAGAAAAATTAGTGGGTAGTAGCAAGTGGTCTCATGTGGACTATGTTATTATTAAGATATATGTAATGTCATAATAATGTGTTTATTTAGTAAACATATATCAAGCCTTTTATCAAGCTATAAACGAGCCTTTTTTTTGTTTAGGTCCGGCTTGTTTAATATTGGTAGTTTATATGAAACATGTTACTACTTCTTTAGGTGAGGCAATGTGAAAGAAACAATAGAGAACAAGTGGAAAAACAAGTTCACAAAAACTCGGTTGACCAAGTGTCCACTGAGTGTCAACTGAACTCTCTATGGCTCTTGAATTGAAATTTTGTATATATTGGTGTAACTCTCATTTTCACTTCTTCCTTTTGATTTTCTGTTAGAAACACAAGAAATCCTTTGAGTATTTTCCAAAATTGCTATTTGTAAAACTTAATAGACCTGGTTATATGCTGTAAACAAATTTACTACAACACTTGTGTGGGACACATATTGTTTAAGGGAAGTATTTCCATTGTGCCTCTAATTCATCAAATTTTTCTGTTCGTTTTCTATATCATTTTCGGAGTTATGTGTGGTCATATTAGTAAATACTACATTAGGTAGCTTTAGATTTATTGCATATACTTTCACTCTATTCTAATTGATTTTGTTTACATTAAGACTGGAAGGTTGAATTCCTATAGGATTTTTAGTATGAGATGATTTGTTCCATTGGTTTTCCCTAGGTCACTATATAATTTATCTCTATATAATCTATTTTGTGTGATGTTTATCAATTGAGATATATTTCATAATTGGACTAATTAAGTACTTGATTAATATTGGTTAATCTTGTCACAATCCAGGTCTAAAACCCTAATACCCTTATTTCTTTTATTAAAACTATCACCCAATTTGAATGCTTTAAGGTCAATCCCAAAATTTGCTTCACTTTATTTTCTTAATGGAGAGAGAGAGAGAGAGAGAGAGAGAGAGAGAGTAATTAACTATTTAAGAACAAAATTCGCCAACATAGCCTTCCCTTCATTGCCTCATCCCTCAATAAACGGATGCAAGTATAGTTGTAATAGTTCTGATTTAGATGAATTAATTTAGGAGGTGCAATTTTTTTAGTGCGAGTCTCTTCAAGCTATACTTTCCTTACAATAAAGTTAGAGAGCTTTTGCTAAAAGCACGCATGGCTAGCCTTATCTATGAATTCAACGTAGGTATATCTATTGTTATTGTTATTGTTACTTTTATTGATATATAGACTTGTAAGTGGAATATCACCTTTTTTTTTTTAATTAGTCTTTTTCTTTTTTCAAATACATTTAGAATTATTCTATTGAAAGTTTTTAATATTTTATTGATTTACTGCAAGTATAATTCATATAACTTTGCTTTACATAAATAATGACTTTGTTGATTTTATAGACAAAAATAGCTCCAAAGATTGCCTTGCATGCATTCTTAAGATAATGGTCATGTAAGTAGTTTCAAACATTAGATTAAATATTAACATATGTATATACATTAACAAACACACATAAATCATTAACTAATAAATTATATAAACCAAAAAACAACTAAATGAATAAATATATATATATATATATATGTTAATAACTTAAATTTAACAAATTTAATAACTTTACTCCCCCCCTTTTTCTTTTTCTTTTTGCATTAACTTATTAGTAGAACTGTTAGTGGTGTTTTGGTGTGAAAGGTCAATGCATTGGTTGACAGAATTCTATAATTGTGAATAATAAATATATGAAAAACCTTAACTAAATTGGAGAATGAAAGACACCTAATTAGAGAAAGGTAAAGCAAAAATTCGGATGACATTATTGTAGACAAAAAAATAAATAAATAAATAAATCATCAAAAAATTTCTAAAATAATTTGAAAGGAAAATAGATTAAAGTATAATTGCAACAATCTTACATTTAGATAAAATAGCTTCATTTACTTAAGCAACAAGTTTGAGAGGCGTCATTCTACGGTCCCCTCATTTATTTTGAGGGGTACAGCACCCACCTAAATTTGAATATAATCCACACTTCTACATCACTTTAGATTCAGACCAGAAATTTGCCAAGTAATATTGTCCATCCAATTTCAATAGGATCGGCAAGCCATGAGCCAGCTATGATTCCTAATAAAGTAATCGCAATTGCTTCTGTTTAAATCCAGTCTCGTTGATAAATAATACTATATAAACTAGAAGACTTGAAGCAATCCCTACACCTGACGATAAATTTTATCAATAGGATTAGTATTTTTTTTTTTTTAAGTGATGAACAACATAAACAAATTAAAAGATAATCCAGTGAAAACTTCAATAATGACAAAGCCGAAGAACAAAAAATATTCACCTAAATTGAATCCAATTATCAGCCCAGCAATGCTATAACAATGATGAAAATGTTCCAACTTCTAGGAATCCAAAACATTATTTGAAGCCTAAATTTCTCTTCTTTTCTTTCAATAATAATAATAATAATATTATTATTATTATTAGAATTAGATTATCTCCTTTTATTTTAATATTTTACTGATTGAGTGTAAGTGTTATTCATGCAGATTTCTTTACGTCACCAATGACTTTATTGATTATATAAATGAAATATGGCTTCAAAGGTTGCCCTTCATTCTTAGTATGATGGTCATGTGAGTGGTCTTTTTACTTCCAATTTGAAATAAAGGTCGGAGCCAAACGCAGAGCCTCACCAACCCCGCCCCCCCCCCCCCCCCCCCCCCCCCCCAAACCAAAAAAAAAAACACATACATACATTTACACACTCGAACATTAACATAAACAGAAAAATATGTATATACATAAAGGAACACAATTAAATCATTTTCTAATAAGTTAAAAGAAACGAACAACTAAAAGAATATATATATATATATATATATATATATATATATATATATATAATAACTTAAATTGAACAAATTTTGAAAGGTAATCGTAAATTTATTTTATATTTTTTTATATTTTATTAAAATACTACAACTCATTTACCCTTTCTTTGCACAAACTTATTAGTAGAACTATTAGTGGGTGCATAGGTGTAAAATGTCAATATTTTAGTTGACAAAATCTTATAATTGAAAAGAAAAAAAATATTATATATATTAAAAACCCTAACTAAATTGGAGAAGAAAAGGCATTTAATGAAAAAAATGTAAAACGGAAGGACTAATAAAATTTTTTGAACAACATTATTGTAAACTAAAAAATCGTAAATAAACCCATAAAAATATTTTTCAAAATAATTTGAAAGGAAAATAGATTAAAGTATAATTGTAACAATTCATCTAGTAATTTCTCAGCATCATTTAGATGTTAATTCCAATAAATCTCTGCAAACATGGCAAATTAAAGTCATCAATTTTCATTTCGTCCATCTCCTTCTAAATTTAAATTTCCTTTGGATCTTATTTTTACAGATGTATGGGCCCTGCTCCTCAAATTTTAGTTAATAGAAATCGTTATTATTTTCTTTTATTGATGACTTTTCTAAATTCATTTGGTTGTAACCTATTTCCCTCCAGTGATATGTATAATTTTTTTCTACAATTTCAACCCATGTTGAACGTTATTTTGAAATAAAAATAAAATGTATTCAATCAGATTGGGGTGATGAATATCGTAAATTGCATAATTTATTTTCAATCAATTTGTATCTTTCATCGTATTTCCTGTCCCCATTAACATCAATAAAATGGTTCTGTTGAGCGATCGACATATAGTTAATACAGATGTCAACTTTCTTGCATCTGCCTCTTATCTTATAAATTAGCTCCTTTCTCGTATTACCAATCACAAATCTCCTCTTGAGTTACTCTATCATCAAATACCAGATTACAGTTTTCTCAAAACTTTTGGGTATGCTTGTTGGGCTCATCTTCGCCCGTACAGTTCTCATAAGCTTGACTTCCAATCAAAACAATGTGTTTTTCTTGGCTATAGTCTTCATCACAAGGGTTACAAGTGTCTCGATCTCTCCACCAATCGTGTCTATATTTCATGCAATGTTGTGTTTGATGAAAAATCTTTTCCTTTTGCTATTCTCTCAACCTCTCACAACATTCACCACTCTTCAGATCTGTAGGTTCTCTCACTCGTTTGTCTTCCCCCAATACTGTTACAAAATTATCTCAGCCACCTCAACCTGTTATCTCCAATTCCCCATCTTATAATCCTCAAATTGAGCTGCCTAACTCCATGAGTTCCCCATCCCGTACTCCCACACATTCATGCCAGAGTCTTGCTCAGCGCAACAGCCCTCATGGCATCCTATACAGACAAGAGCTAGTGACAATATTTTTCAACCAAAGAAGCTTTGTCCTGGTCTTGTGAAGTATCCTTTGGATCTATGCCCAAAGCACTGTTGGGTATGTTTTAAAATTTAAGCCCATGATATTTTGTTGTAAAGCCCAAACCCAAGCTCTAGAATTTTCCTTGGCTGGTGTGGGAGTTTTTGGCAGCAAACAAAACCCTCAATCTTCTCATATTTCCTTATAAAATAGTCAACCGCACCTTCCCATGTTTTGCAGAAAATACATAGCGGCTTGTGACATCAATGGGAAAGAAAATTCCTTTGTTTTTGCCTTTCCCTTTTCACTCTAATCATCTTTAGTTACTTCCTTTTTTTTAGAGCTCTAAGACTATCAAAATTATGCATATATGATATTAGTTAAAAAAACAATAAAACATATATTACTTGATGATGCCGAAAATACCACCAGTAAGTCACACGGTTTTCACGCGCTACAAACGGCACCTGCACAACAACAAGAAAGAGCCTAGCAGAGAGTACCGGTGTGGTACCGGCCAAATACCCTCCGAAGGTTAAGTCAGAAATGTTCTCACTAGAAATGTTCTCACTGCTCTAGAGTGCTAGAGAGGGTAAATTATGCGTACCTTGGTTTGTGAGGATATTGGGGCTTTTATAGTAGTAGAAAGGTTGACATCTCTTCCTTGGTGTAGAAGTCTTTTCCTTATAGGAGTCTCCTTGGGCGTATTTTACGGGATTCTTTCCATATAGGAGTTCTTAGGTTTCATGAAGCGTGGGGAGCAAGTTATTTACTTATACACGCAAACATGGTGATCAAGTATTTAATGACTGACGCCGTCAGTCTACGTTGTTCCGTCAGATTAAGCACCGTCAGCTTTAGGACGTCCAGCTTTATGGTACTCTATACGTGGAGTTCCTTCACGCCATATCACCGTCAGCTCTTATAGAAATGCTGACGGCAAAACATGTCCCGTCACCTTGTCCATTTATTTTATCCTTATCAGTTGCCCCCTACTCCATACCTCCGTTAGTCTTTATACTGACGGGTTATGGAGTTGATTATGTTATTTTTCAAAGAAGCGGGGTTATTGCTCTCATGGGTCTCCTCGAGCCGCCGTGTATTTAATGCTTTGGACAGGTGGCTCATTTTTATTGGCTTTGCTTCTGACGAGGCGTCGCTTCGTCTTATGCGCCCTTTTATCCCATATATAAACAGCACCTCCCCCTCATTTTCCTCTATTTCAACCCTGCTGATCTTGGAGAGAGAGACCGTCGCACATTTTTCGTCAGCTTTACTTCCGTCAGCTATTCCGTCGCTGTCTTTAGAGCCATCCGGAAGGCCACCATACCAATAAGTTTTCATCTCCTCTCTTCTTTCTTCTTCTTCTTTTTTATTTTTGCCTCATTAGTGAGGACGTCAGTCTAGGTACTTAGATTGAATCCGTCACTTGTAAGTAGTCAGATGTCAAGTGACGCATCTTGTGAAGAGTCGTCAGCCCGCGAAGGAGCGGGCTACGACGAGGCCTTTGGTTCTGGAAATGAGTCAGGGGACTCTTCAATTCCGTCAGAGAGAGAGATGTCGGCCCAATCTCCTGACGGCAATGAGAGTTTCGCTGAGGGAGATAAGGATAAGGAAAGAGGGGATGGAAACGTCGGGGATGAAATGGATGTTGATGGAGAGGATAGTGATGGGGATGAGGGATCTACTGAAGGAACCTCGGAGGGTCCTGGAGATAACCGTCCCTTCATTCTTCCTGAGGATTGGGCCGTTAACAAATTTTTTCCTAGAATGAGTGGTAAGGTTTTTAGGGAGTTGCGTATTCGTTACCAAATCCCAGACCACATCCCAATCTGTCTCCCTAGCGAGGATGAGAGGTGTTACTCCGGGCGGACCGCTGATGTTGGCATGTATGATGCCATGTTTGCTGCGGGCCTGAGGTTGCCTTTGACGGCTCTACACCGTCAACTTGTTGACTTCCTGGGCATACCCGTCACCCAAATTGCCCCAAACGCCTGGAGGACTTTCATAGGAGCTGAAATCCTGTGGGGCAGTTTTAGTGGAGGACACCGTCAGCTTACGCTAGACGAATTTTTTTATTGTTATAGGCCCCATCATATCGCCTCATCTAAGGGGACATATCATTTCAATGCCAGGGAAAAAAGGTTACGGCTTGTGTCAGATATGCCGGATTCCAATAGGAACTGGAAAAGTAGGTATTTTTTCGTTGAGGGGACGGATTGGGTTTGCCGTCAGGAGGAGTGGGCGACGATGCCCCGCGGCTATTTTGACAACACCTGGGCCTTTGTCAGGGACTCAGGTTGATCCCGTCAACTATGTTCTTGCTGTTTTTTTTTTTGAAGTGACGCTACTAACACTTGCTTTTGTTTCTTTCAGCCTATACCCGTCCGCACATATCTGACGAGCAAGAGGAGTTCATCCAACGGATTCTGGAAATCCCTTTGGAAGACCGTAAGTGCAGGGATTTGATCACCCTTGACACCCTTCACTTATACTGTGGGGGTCCAGTACCGTCAGCGGCAGCTCGATAGTTGGAAGAGTTTGCACGTCGACGTGAGTAAATTTCTATTTTTCCTGTCAGTTTCATTCCTCCGTCCCTTGCCCTAACAGTCTTTTTTGTGTTTGTAGAGATGGAATCCGCGAAGCAAAGGATAAGGGCTACCGCAGCCCGTCAGAAGGAGGAGAGGAAGGCTAAGGAGGCTGGGGGGGAGGCCTCGTCAACCCCCAAGGCCGTCGCTAAGGTGACGAAGAGGAAGCCCGACGGGAGTAACAGACGTCCCTCAAAAAAGGCTGTCGTCTCTCCTGGAAATGAACTACTGAAGGAAAAATCCCCTCTGAAGCCTAGTCATGGCGCGGGCAAGGGGGTGATGACTTCTACTGGTCCCGTCAGTAAGGGTCCCTACCGCCTCCTGACCCATAAGGACTATGCCGTCGGGGAGGTTGAATCCCTGATAAAACTGACGGACATAGAGCCTTGTGACCAGGTGGGGACGGAGGATTTAGGGGCGTCGGCCCTCTTCGATCTCACCAGGGTATGTTTATTATATTTTTGGTTGAACAAGCTTTATTTTGTTCTTTTAGTTCATTTTTGGTTAACTGACGGATATGTTCTTTTAGGCCTTGGTGCGTGTTAAGGCCCTTCACGACCGTTGTGTGGCGAAGGAGGGGGTCGTCACCCGAGTTCGTAAACATAACGCGAACTTGATGAATCAGCAAGCTCAGTACAAGGACGCCGTCCGTATCCTCAACCAGGAGCTGCAAGACGTTAGGGAGAAGCTGACGGAGGTCACCCGTCAGAATGACAAGCTCCAGGAAGAGGTGACGGATCTGGGCGAAAAGTTACAGACGGCGGAGGCTGACGCGATCAAAGACTTTAAAACGTCGCAGTCTTTTATTGACTCGTGTGCCAGATATTATGGCACTGGGTTCGATGATTGCCTTCGGCAGGTCGCGTCGGCCTTCCCGGAGTTGGACTTGTCTGGGATTACCATGGATGATGAAGATGACGGCTCTCATCAGCCTATTCCTACTCCGGAGCATGATGATAGTGTAGTCCTAGCTCAGCCTGCTGCTAACCCTGCTGCTTCTGATTCTCCAGCCGTGATTGTGGATATCGAAGACCATCAAGCTGACGGCAACCTTGCCGACGCTCCTGCTGCTTAGTTTTTATTTTGCATTTTAGTCGTGTATTTATTTTGTAAACAATCGTTGCATTTTAAACATTTGGCAAACATTTGTAATTTTAAACAATGTTTAAGTGCCCTTGTTTTCTTCGGGCTCTTTGTTTATATACAGTTGTTATGCGTTTATTTCCGTTGCTTTTATATCTGTTAACCAATGATTGCGCCATACGAACCCTTAGTAACCATTCTCGTCTGTTTGGGAATCCGTTAATTTTTGAATGGTCGGAAGATTCCGTCGGTATGACTGACGTTTTTCTTCTTACTTCGTCGGTTTCCGGTTGGATTTTTGGCCTTTTTCCAAGGTCCGTCAGCTTAGTGGCACCGTCCGAGTATTGGTTTTCATGGTCGTCACTTTCCTAATTGTGACCATCTTTCGGGCTTAGTGTAAGTCCGTCGGCACTATACCGGCCCAATAAGTTTAATGAGACCGTCAGCTTTTTGCTTTTAGCTGTTTATGGGCTTGATGAATTTTTCCCTGTTGTGGGCCTGTTAGTTTTTAGACCTTGTCTGTACGGTGACGGTTTCATCTATGGGGCCGTCAGCTTTTTAGCTTTGGCTTTGATGATCATGTCATCTTTGTAGGTCCGTTAGTTTTCAGACCTTATCCATACGATGACGGTTTCATCTATGGGGCCGTCAGCTTTTTAGCTTTGGCTTTGATGACCTTGTCATCTTTGTAGGTCCGTTAGTTTTCAGACCTTATCCATACGATGACGGTTTCATCTATGGGGCCGTCAGCTTTTTAGCTTTGGCTTTGATGACCTTGTCATCTTTGTAGGTCCGTTAGTTTTCAGACCTTATCCATATGATGACGGTTTCATCTATGGGGCCGTCAGCTTTTTAGCTTGTGTGTTATGGACATGGTTGTTTTGGCTGCTCACTTTTGTGAACTTAGTTGCCCACTTACGTGGACTTTGAACCGTAGATAAAAATAGATACTTCAGCAATTTTGAATAAACTCCTCTTATTGCCATGCATTTGTAAATAAAAGTAATTCTAAAACCGAATCCTGCCCTTTGGGCTTAAAACAAAAAATAGATATTGTTGCAAAAAACTAAAGTAAATAATAAATCTGAGGAGTAAGGCTAGAATTTGCTGAAATGTAAGTAAAAAGGGTTGGTCTTCACACTGCTGCTCCTACTGGTAATACTTCCGTAGGTGCTCGGTGTTCCATGGGTGTGGCAGTTTCTGTCCTTCCAACGTCTCCAGGTGGTAAGTGCCTTTCCTCTGCCACGACGTAACTCGGTAAGGTCCTTCCCAATTGGGGCCAAGTTTCCTTTGGGTAGGGTCTCTGGCGGCACCCATGACCTTTCTAAGAACAAGGTCTCCAACTTGAAAGTCTCTGTGTCGAACCTGAGAGTTGTAGTGTTTGGCCATGCGGTCCTGGTACCTAGCGAGCCTTTGTTCTGCTGCTGCTCTGATCTCGTCCACTAGGTCGAGCTGTAGTCGCATAGCTTCGTTGTTTTTGTTCTCATCATGGTTGTGCACCCTGTAGCTCGTGAGCCCAACTTCGGCCGGGATGACCGCTTCGCCTCCGTACGTCAGTCGGAACGGTGTCTCTCCTGTGGGCGTCCTTGCCGTCGTTCTGTATGCCCACAGTATGCTTGGTAATTCTTCGGGCCATATACCCTTTGCCCCCTCGAGCCGAGTCTTGATAATTTTGAGCAAGGATCGGTTCGTGACTTCGACCTGGCCATTAGCTTGAGGGTAGGCGGGGGAGGAGTAATGGTTCTTTATTCCTAGCTGTGAGCAAAAATCCCGGAAAGGGTCGTTGTCGAATTGCCTCCCGTTGTCCGAGACAAAGACTCTAGGAATGCCAAACCGGCATATGATGCATCTCCAGACAAAGCTGCGTACATTCTTTTCTGTAATTGTCGCCAAGGCTTCAGCTTCCACCCATTTCGTGAAATAATCAATGCCCACCACCAGGAACTTCAGCTGTCATACTGCTGTAGGAAATGACCCCATAATATCCAAACCCCATTGTGCGAACGGCCATGGGGCCGTCATCGGGGTCAGCTCTTCGATTGGTTGTCTAATAATATTGCTGAATCGTTGGCATTTGTCGCAGGCCCTGACATAGGCTTCGGTGTCCCTCTGCATGGTGGGCCAATAGTACCCTGCTCGCACAAGTTTGTGTACCAATGATCTAGACCCTGAATGGTTTCCGCAGATTCCTTCATGTACCTCTCTCATGACGTAGTCTGCCTCTTCCGTACCTAAGCATTTCAGATATGGTCGGGAGAAGCCTCTTTTGTACAGCACGTCTTTTATTAGGATGAACCTTGCCGCCTGGACCTTCAGTTTTCTTGTAGCCTCCTTTTCGTCTGACAATACCCCGTCTTTCAAGTACGACACTAACGGCGTGGTCCAGCTACTATCAGAGCCTATTTCCTGCACGTTGCTGGGGTCTATTAGCGGAGAAAGCTGAACAAAAGAGAGTACATTACCAGGGGTGACCATATGTTCTGCTGAAGCGGCCTTTGCGAGGCGATCAGCTCGCTCATTTTCTCCTCTGGGAATTTGGACGATCTTGGCTTCTAGGTCGTCCACTCTCGCCCTAACTTGATCAAGGTACCTTTTCATCCTTTCGCCCTTGCATTCGTAGTCTCCATTTATTTGGTTGGTAATGACCTGAGAGTCGCAGTAGATGACTATCCTTGCGACTCCTGCAGCTTTGGCGAGGTCCAGTCCTGCTATCAACGCTTCATATTCTGATTCATTGTTGGTGGCGGGGAAGTCGAGGCGGACCACACATTCAATTTTGTCTCCTTCGGGTGATATTAGCACGATACCGGCCCCTCCGGCTTGTCTGTTGGACGACCCGTCCGTATATATGCTCCAATGAGGGGACTCTTCTGCCCCCTTGTCTTCGTCATGAGTGAATTCGGCTATGAAATCTGCGACGACCTGTCCCTTGATGGCGGTTCGTGGGCGGTACTGGATATCGAATTCGCTCAGTTCTATAGCCCATAACGCCAATCGACCCGCAGCCTCAGGATTGCTCATTGCCTGTCGTAAGGGCTTGTCAGTCAGGACGTTCACCGTATGTGCTTGAAAGTACGGTTTGAGCTTGCGGGCCGCCGTCACCAATGCAAAAGCAAGTTTTTCCATTGGCGGGTATCTTTCTTCAGCACCACGGAGCGCACGGCTTGCGTAGTATACGGGCTTTTGTACTTTCTCTTCTTCTCTGATCAAGGCAGCGCTAACGGCTGCGGGGGAGAAGGCTAGATAGAGGAAAAGCTCTTCTCCTGGCTGTGACGGGCTCAGCAGTGGTGGGGAGGAAAGATAAGCTTTCAACTCTTCGAACGCTTGCTGGCATTCGGAAGTCCACTCAAACGATCTCTTCAATGTTCGGAAGAAGGGCAAACACTTGTCCGTCGCCCTTGACACGAACCTGTTTAGCGCCGCTATTTTTCCGTTGAGGCTTTGCACCTCCTCACATTTCTTGGTGGCGCCATTTCCATAATAGCCCGGATCTTGTCCGGGTTTGCCTCGATTCCCCTTTGGGACACCATAAATCCTAGGAATTTTCCCGCCGTCACTCCAAAGGCGCATTTTCCTGGGTTGAGCTTCATGTTGTAGGAGCGAAGGGTGTTGAATGTTTCTTTGAGATCTTCCAGATGGTCTTCCTCCCTCCGGCTTTTTACTAGCATATCGTCAACGTAGACCTAGACATTCCTCCCAATCTGTTGTGCGAACATTTTGTTCATGAGTCGTTGGTATGTTGCGCCTGCGTTCTTCAGGCCGAAGGGCATCATTTTGTATCAGAAGAGCCCTTGGCTGGTCACGAACGAAGTTTTTTCCTGATCAGCTTCGTGCATCCGGATCTGGTTGTACCCTGAGAAGGCGTCCATAAAGCTCAGCAACTGGTGTCGGGCCATTGAGTCTACTAAGACGTCGACCCTTGGGAGGGGATAGCTATCTTTGGGGCAGGCTTTGTTAAGGTCGGTGAAGTCCACACACATCCGCCACTTCCCGCTAGCCTTTTTGACCATTACTACGTTTGCCAGCCAATCGGGGTAGTATACTTCCCTAATGAAGCTTGCTTCCTGTAGCTTTCGGACTTCTTCTACTATGGCCCAATCTCGTTCGGGGGCGAACACTCTCTTCTTCTGTCGGACAGGTGGAAAGGCGGGTGATACATTCAACCTGTGCACCATGACCGAAGGGTCTATTCCTGGCATATCTTCATGACTCCAGGCGAATACGTCTCGATTGCCTCTGAGGAAGGTTATGAGCTCCTGACGGATTGCGGGGTTTGCGAGTGTTCCAATTTTGGTCGTTCTGCCAGGATCGGAATTGTCAAGTGGTATCTCTTCTAGCTTCTCTACTGGCTCCGTTACCGTCCGGTGCTCCTCTATACTCCAAGCTTGAACTTGATCTTCTATTTCCATCATGGCTATGTAGCATTCGCGCGCGGCCATCTGACTTCCGCGCAACTCCCCTACTCCGTAGTCAGTAGGGAACTTGATCATCAGGTGGTAAGTTGAAGTTACCGCCTTCCATGAATTGAGTGTGGGCCGTCCGAGGATAGCGTTGTAGGCAGACGAGCAATCGACCACCAAGAACGTCACGTCCTTGGCTATCTGCTGAGGGTAATCGCCTACTATGACGGACAATGTGACTGCTCCTAGGGAGAACACCCGGCTCCCTCCGAAGCCTACGAGCGGGGCGTTTGTCGGAATCAATCGCTCCCTGTCAATCCTCATCTGCTGGAACGCCGGGTAGTATAAAATATCTGCTGAACTGCCGTTGTCAACCAACACCCGGTGCATGTTGTAGTCTTCTACCCGTAAGCTGACGACGAGCGCATCGTCATGTGGATGGTGAAAGCACTGTGCGTCCTCCTCTGAGAACCCAATTATGGGGCCTTCTCTTCGTGCTATCTTCGGCACGACTCCCGTCAGCTGAACATTTTGTACCATACGAAGGTAGGCCTTGCGGGCCTTCTTGGTCGACCCGGCGACCGCCGTTCCTCCTACGATCATTCTTATGTCCCCTATCGGGGGCCTTGGTTGCTCATTATCCCGTCGGGGGTGTTGGTCTTGTGCAGGTGGATCCGTTTTCTCCTTGCTAACGAACTTCTGCAGTTTTCCTTGTCTGATAAGCGCCTCTATCTGCTGCTTGAGGTCATAGCAGTCAGTCGTATTGTGACCATGGTCGCGGTGGAAACGGCAATACTTATCCCTGGAACGCTTGTTGGGATCACTCTTTAGCTTTCCCGGGAACGTCAGAGCTTCCTCGTCCTTGATTTGCATAAGGACTTGATCTATTGGGGCCGTCAACGGAGTGAAGCTCATGAATCTTCCCCCCAGGGGCTTAGGGCGCCTCTCATCCCTTCGGTCTCCCGTTCTTGGCTTCTTTCGGCCTTGGTCCTGCCGAGTTTCTTCCTGCCTCTCTCTTTTTCTTGGCCTCTCTTCTCGGGCCAACAGCGCGTCTTCGGCGTTCATATATTTCGTGGCACGATAAAGTACTTCCGACATGGTCTTTGGGTCGTTTTTGTATAGGGAGAACAAAAACTTACCCTTCTTCAAGCCGTTCGTGAATGCTGCGACAAGTATCTTATCGTCGGCTTCGTCGATCGAGAGTGCCTCCTTGTTGAAGCGGGATATGTAGGCTCTTAAAGTTTCATCCTCTCGCTGCTTCATACTCATCAAGCAAGTCGTAGACTTCTTGTACCGATGGCCTCCGATGAAGTGTGCGGTAAATTGAGCGCTGAGTTCTTTGAAGGTACTGATGGAGTTCGGTGTCAGTCGGTTGAACCAAATTCTCGCCGCGCCCTTCAGTGTTGTAGGGAAGGCTCTACACATGATCGCGTCTGCTACTCCTTGAAGGTGCATTAGGGTCTTGAAGGTCTCCAGGTGGTCCAGAGGATCCTTGACCCCATCATAACTGTCTATCTGTGGCATGCGGAACTTGCTTGGTAGGGGGAAGGAGTTGACGGTGGCAGTGAACGGTGAGTCAGTCCGGTTGACAAGGTCGTCAAGATCGCTGGACACTCGCCCCTTGAGGGCATTCATCATAACCTCCATTTGTTCCTTAATAGCCTGCATCTCTGCGATAATAGGTGGCGGAGCTGTATCTGCTAGGGAAGGGAGACTCACGTTCTGTCGCTCTGGTTTGTTCGGGGCGTTGCTCGCCTGGGGTCCCTCCTGGTTTCTTCTGTCAGCGCTGGTTCCTTCTTGCTCAGCTCCTTGGTTGTCTGGGGCTGCGTTTTTCTGGCGTAGCTGCTCTTCCAGGTTGCGGTTTTGTTGTGTGAGCCGTTCCACAGCCGCGGCGAGAGTCTTGACTTGCTTCTCGAGGGCGGTCGTGGGTGGCTCCTCTTCTTGAATGTCGTTAGTGGTTGCCATTGAGCGGGTAAGCACCATGCGACTTTTTCTCCGGGAAGCTGTAATATGGATACACGTTTTCCACAGACGGCGCCAACTAATGATGCCGAAAATACCACCAGTAAGTCACACGGTTCTCGCGCGCTACAAACGGCACCTGCACAACAACAAGAAAGAGCCTAGCAGAGAGTACCGGTGTGGTACCGGCCAAATACCCTCCGAAGGTTAAGTCAGAAATGTTCTCACTAGAAATGTTCTCACTGCTCTAGAGTGCTAGAGAGGGTAAATTATGCGTACCTTGGTTTGTGAGGGTATTGGGGCTTTTATAGTAGTAGAAAGGTCGACATCTCTTCCTTGGTGTAGAAGTCTTTTCCTTATAGGAGTCTCCTTGGGCGTATTTTGCGGGATTCTTTCCATATAGGAGTTCTTAGGTTTCATGAAGCGTGGGGAGCAAGTTATTTACTTATACACGCAAACGTGGTGATCAAGTATTTAATGACTGACGCCGTCAGTCTACGTTGTTCCGTCAGATTAAGCACCGTCAGCTTCAGGACGTCCAGCTTTATGGTACTCTATACGTGGAGTTCCTTCACGCCATATCACCGTCAGCTCTTATAGAAATGCTGACGGCAAAACATGTCCCGTCACCTTGTCCATTTATTTTATCCTTATCATTACTTTTGATGCTCTAGCTACTTTGTTTTTTGCTGAAAATTTTCTCTTGGGCATTTGTGACGAGTTTGAAACTCTGTTTGTAAGTGCATATTAACAAAGTTGTCGTTGTATCTTAGAGAGCAATCGCCTGAGCCATTTGCACCGACAAATTCATTCCAGTGGAGGCGAAATCGCTTCTTAGGCTCCGTTTGGGAGTTCATAAGGGAATGTAATTGAATGAAATGGAACGATTATAAGGGAATGGAAAGGAATGGAATGGAATAGATGTATTTAAGCAAGGGAAATGAATGAAAAAGAATGGAATGGAATGGAATTAAGTAACCTTGATTGGATGTTTTAAAATAAAGGAATGGAAATGAATGAAATTGAAGGAATGTAAATAATCTTGTTTAGGAGCAATATGAAGAGAATGTAATGGAATCATTTTATAACAATATTACTATTAGATCCCTATTTTAAAATAAATGATTGAATATATAGGGGTATTTTGGGAGTTTTAATAAAAAAATCATTAAATTTAATTTCATTCCCTCCCAATTTCGGGGGGAATAAAAATTTGAGATTTTAAGGGAATAGAGAGAAATAAGTGTTTCCTCCTACTCATTCCATTATTTCCTACTTAAACTCCCAAACAAAAGAATGAGCTTTCCCTTCCCTCCATTAAAACTCCCAAACAAGGGAAGGGGAGAATATTCTAAAATTATTCTTTTCATTTCTTTCCATTCCATTTCATTTTCTCCTCCCAAACGAGGCCTTAAAGACAACGGATTTAGTTTCGTGCCTCGGCGATAAGTTTTACTTAATCTTTAATTTTATACGCTTTTGTCCTTGTCTATTTTGCTTATAAGTTAATTTGAGCATATCTTGTTTTATTGATATATTATCGATATTGCTTTGCAGCTTTGTTAATTAGTTTGGACAATTTTCCGAACTATACTTCCAACAAGCACTACTTTCTACTATGGATTCTTCCTTCTCAGAACCTACCTCTTTCTCAAGTGCTTCTAAACAACCTAAATAGTGCCATGCTATGAATGAGGAACACTGCTTTTTTGCATAATGGAACTTGTTCTCTCGTTTATCCCAAGCCTCACATGAATCTTGTTGCTTTCTGATGAGGATAAAAATAGTACTTACTTACATAAAGTATAAAGCTGACGGCTGTAGATAAGGCCATCAAGCTGACGGGTACAGTTACAACCGTCAGCTTCCTCTTGTAGGAATCAACGAATAACGTTCTAAATTGGGGTAATGAGGGAAGTTCGTTGGTGGCACCTCAAGGCTGACGACATCAGCAAACTGACGTCAGAAAGGCTGAAGGAAATAAACAAGTAGACGACCCCGATGCAAGTTTCCTTGCTGCCCATGATTGCGTGTATAAGGAAGTGCTTTGCACCCCACGTTTGATGCTATTCAAAAGATCCCTATAAGGAAAGGATCCCGCCAAATACGCCCAAGGAGACTCCTATAAGGAAAAGACTTCCACACCAAGGAAGAGTTGTCAACCCTTTACTATTATAAAAGCCCCAATACTCTCACTAGTCAAGGTACGTATAATTCACCCCTCTCTAGTACTCTAGAGTTGTAAGAAGTTCTAACTTGACCTTCGGAGGGTACTTGGCCGGCACCACACTGGTGCTCTTTGCAAGGTCTTCTCTTTTGTGTTGTGCAGGTGCTATCTTGAGTGCGCAAGTACCTGTGGCTCATTGGTGACTTTTTCGGCATCATCATTTTCAAATGAATTTTTTGAATTAAAAGAAGCGTTGATCGTTCTGTTGAGCGTTACAAAGCCTTCCTTGTTGCATCAACAACACAACATTTGACTATGGTGACGCTTTCAGCCCTGTGGTCGTTTCAAGCTGGTTACCATTCGCACTACCCTTTCTCTTGTTGTCTCTCCCAACTTGGATATCCATCACCTTGATGTCACGAATGCCTTTTTACATGGCTTCATTCATGAAAATGTCTACTAAACCACCTAGTTTTGTACATCCCCTCTTTCCCTAATCATGTCTACCATTTAAATAAGGAACTTTACGGTTTGAAGCAAGCTCCACAAGAATGGTATCCTCGCTTGAGTTCTCGCCTCCTTGATCTTGGCTTCGCAAATTTTAAGTCCAATACCTCTCTGTTTATATAGAGCACTAGCTCTGAACTGATTTTATTTCTCATTAATGTTGATGAGATTATTGTCACAAGTTTGAGCTCTTCATCCATATCTCGGCAAATCAAAACACTCCAAAGTGATTTTGCTCTCAAAGATCTTGGCCCGTTGCACTTCTTCTTGAGAGTTCAAGCAATCAATATTGACAGTGGCTTGTTCCTCTCTCAACGCCGATATATATCAGACTTAAGAAAACCAACATGCATCACCAAGCCTATCTCTTCACCAATTGCATCCAACAGGACTCTTAAGTCAATTTACTGGGAATTCATTCGCTGACCTAACCCTCTATTGCAGTTTTGTGGGCTCTTTGCAATTTTAACGTGCGCTGATCTGGTATTTGCTGTGACTAGCACCTTGCCCACAAAGCAAGGACATTGCTCGTGATGGGTATACAACAGTTCCCAAATAGCATTCTCAGCAGGGGCATCTTTCTTAGGTTTCAAAAAAGAAACATGAAAGACATGGTGAAGTCTTGATTGAGAACAAAGGTCCAGCTTCTAGGCAAAATAATAATTTATTAAACTTAAAAAGTGTAGTTTGGATTTTTTTTTTTTTTTCTTTTTTTATTAAGGAAATTATAATAGTTTTTTATTATTAATATTTTTTTTTTTAAAGTTAACATAAGTTATGGATGGAAGGACTAACAATAACTGAAAATGCGGACCAAAATTATATTAACGATACTTATAGGACCAAAATGACAACTGACCAAACTTAAAAGTGTAAATTTTTTTTTTTTTTTTTTTGTGTGTAATAAATGTTATTTTTGAGTAATTTACATTTTGTGGTGGGATAAAATAAGTCAAACTTGTTTTTTCCTCACACAATTAATTTATAGAGATTGGCATATTAATTTATATAGATAGGATGCCAATCAACCTTTGATACCCTTGTTTAAGTGAACTAAGCTTGAAATGAAAGGATAAATGCTAAGTATAACTATGAGATATAAGAATTGATTAACAATAGCCTCGGATTGCTTATATTATGTTCCTTGAAATTGGTCCGAGATACAGATTACACTTGTTCTAATATTACAATGATGATTCTCTATTTCTTTCTTTCCTCAGATGTTTCATCCCTTCTTCACAGTGGCCTCTTTGCCTTATCTAGTCTCCTAGGTTGTATCTTGGCCTTCCACTTGGCAAATTAGGCTTCATTTTTCTTGATACTTGTGCCATCAGGGCCTCACTAGAAGGTTTCTACACTAGGCTATAAGCTGTGATGACACTGTTCAGTGGTCATTTTCTCATTAATGCGGCCAGCTAAGTGGGTTCAGAGCATTGAATGCAGAAGCAATGGGTGCTTTATCTGCATTCTTGCCTTTCTTGCTTGACGAAAAATCTTTCTTCTCTTCCTCAGTTTATGCCCAATGGTCTTCCGTCCTTCTGAGGGCATGTCAATATCCTCGAGGTTCTCAGGCATTGCAATCTCCTTACGCTTGTGGTGAGTTGTTTATATTTTCCCGAGGACTTGCTGTTAGTGCTTTTCGAGATCTGTTCTTCTGACATTGGTCTTCTCTCACGTGTCCTTGTTCTCGGATTCTCGTCCTCCCACACATTCCATTATTAATTGAAAAATAATTTTCTAACATTCTATTTTGACAAAGTACTTTAGATAATTTATGGGGGATTTAGGAATATATTAAAAGAATAAGGATATGTGTATAATTTTCTTAGTTGAGTTAAAATAGAAATGGGAAGAAAACAATGGGGATTAAGATGAATAGTTTTTTGAAGTTTTATTTCCATAATCCCCTTTAAATGTTCTGATGCAAGTCAAAAATTGACTAGGGAAATTATTATTTTTTCCCTGGCTCTAGGGAATTCTAGTAGTTCTATTTGTATCGATACTAAATTTTTCTAAAAAATGAGTCATTTTCCAAAAAGTATTTTTTATAAAATTATTATTATTATTATTATTATTATTATTTTATGTTTGAATGCAATCTTAAATGTGTTGGAAAATAATCTTCTAACTTCCCTTATTTCACTTACCATAAGATATAGTGTTTTTCAAAAAATTTAGTGGAAAACAACCTCAAAAATATAAGCAATACTTTTTATGTTGATAAAAAATAATTTACTTTTTTAACTCATTTTTTCTGATGCTAACAAATACAATTTAACAAGGAAAACTATTTTCACACAAAATTTTCCATCACAAGAAATGAAGCTTTAGTGAAACCCTTTTGTTTCGTGCTTCACTATCCCTTTAGTGCCTCCACCGATAGGGCCTTAGTGAGTGCGACTGAGTGTTATCTTCCAAAAAGTGGACTGCGTGAGAGATTTCATACAAAGATGGATGAGTTAATGGGACGTGGCGGAAATGGAACTGCGTGAGAGATTTCATACAAAGACGGATGAGTTAACGAGACGTGGCCGAAATGGTTTTCTTTGATTGATAGGGAGCAACAAAGTGTGCCGATTAAGGATAAACATCATATAATAAACAAAAGTAAATCCAATCCAAAACACGAAATGTAAATTCTATAAACAGCATAACACCACACCAGAGTTCATCTTAGCAACACGTTTTCTAATCAAATGCCCACTCAATGTACATGAAGGATCCCTTGAACTCTCCTGCACATGGTTGCCGTGATATCACCTTTGTAGTTGCGAATTGTCACACTGATGCTCGAAGCTTTATAATTTATAACACTCTAACATGGCCCCATCATGTTAAGAGTAGTGCCTAAAATAGTAAAATCTAATTTATATGACATTATTTGACAGATAATTTTTTTTTTTTTTTAATAAAGTTTCATGGCGTCTGCTTCTCATTTATGCGTTTTTTTATCATCATGTTAAGACATTAATAAGTTCTTTTGTGTAGACGAGGATTGAACTTATATTTGATTTACATCGGGTTTTTTCCTATGCCCGAACCTAGTGGATTTAGATTTTTTTTTTTTTTTTTGCCACAGAATTATAAACCAAAGAAAAAAAAAGTTCGAAATCCTAATTTCTAGATTAGATCAAATTAGAAGAATGGATTTTCCAAAGATTTGTTACGGGTGAAGAATTTTCCCAACTTGATTGTGTATGGCACTTGAGAAAATATAAGGAAAGAAACAAAGAGATTTTTGGATTTGTAATTTATTAATTGCGTTTTGGTTTCCTGCAAAAAGTAGTAAGAATAAAGAAGAAGAAAAATTTAAAAAGTTAACTAAGCTGGTTCTCAAAAAAAAAAGGTTAAGCTGACCGTATCAGCTTTAGTTTGTTCCAAAACTCAAACAATTTTTGCCTTTTCTTCCTTACCCGGCCCCTACCAAGCTTCCAAGCAGATATTAATTTTATTATTTTTGAAATATTAATTACTGAATTTTGATGATAGCTTACATTGACCGTATCAGCTTTAGTTTGTTTAAAAACTCATAAACAATTTTCGCCTTTTCTTCCCTACCCCCACCAAGCTTCCAAGCATTTTTTTTTTTTTTTTTGAAAAGGCTTCCAGGCAGATATTAATTTTTTTTTTTTTGAAATATTAATTACTGAACTTCGATGATAGCTTACATTAGTTTAATGAAAGTTGACAATTTGATCCAATCTCGTTAGAATAACAGTCAACCCACACCACAAGTTCTATTGGTTCCTAATTTCTAAAGTCATAACGTACGAGAAAGAAGCAATCTAATCCCATAAACAGAGATGCAGTTTATAAGAATTACTCTAATTCCACAATTCTAGGGCGGACTTAAGGTTTATGTTTAATGGACCTTCTTCTCCTTCTAATACATTAGTTAACTAAAAAAGCCCGTAAATTTATGTCTTAATTACATAGGTGGATATTGTTTAATTGAATTTTGGTTTGTAATTATAACATGAATTTGACTTTCACAAGTATGGAATGTATTATTGCTAGTTTTTTTTTTTTTTTTTTTTTTTTTTTTTATGTGAGTATTATTGCTAGTTATTGTTTCTTTGAAAGTCAAATCCCCTAGATAACATGATTCTTACATTCACTTGGATGGAAAGTATTGATGCTATTATTATCATTACTTCACATAAAATGCCAAATTGAGTTCACAAATTTCTTTAAGAAATACTATTTTCGTGTATATTCTAATAAGTATTACTAACTCAAAAAAAAAAAAAAAAAAAAAAAAAAAAAAGAAGGATGTTTCCCACATTGGTTGTGTGTGTTTAGTATCCGCTATTTATAACCCCAGTTTACAACTACAAAGGTTAAGCCCTTTTGTAGTTGTACTCTAATTATATAATATATTATAAACCCGGTTTAAAATATTAATATTACTATTTTCATATGTGTTTTAATAAGTATTACGGTTTACTCAAAAAAAAAAAAAAAAAAAAAAAGCAAATATCACATCAATCTTTTAATTAATTACTAATTGATTTTATTTGTGCATGACAACCTTCCTATAAATGCGCATATTGCATAATTTGTAGGATTATGTCAATCATGCATTTTTTAAATTTCCTAACTTAACTTATTTATCATTCATAATATATTTAATTTTAGAATGTTTAACTTGGAGAGAGAGATTTAGAATGTTTAACTTTGTTTGTTTATTTATCTATCAAAAAAATTTAGTCTATTAAATGAGTAAGTCTAGTACCGCCACTAGTTTCACAATTTTGCCACAATTTTGTCTTGTGGCAACTCGTAAGTGGTGGAATCATAAATCCACATGGACCAACCATTTTATTTCCACCACTTACAACTCG